>CM039503.1:39366801-39701362 GCA_022432975.1 Begonia masoniana | reverse complement strand
ACCACACACGTCCGGATTTGAGAAGATATCAATTTCATACCTATATGTACTGTAAACCACCGGTACGACTAGGGGAGTGGCAAGGTGTAATAATGGATGATGAGGTCATTATTAAAGAAAATGGAAAGATCAAACCTCATTAACCACTACGACGACAGCTCCATTCCCGGCGATTTCGTCTCTCCCAAGCTCCCGCTCTCTGTCAGCTAGAAATTTCCCTTCCGACAATCAATTACCTTGCCATTCTAGCATACTCTAGCTCGAGGTGAAGAAGTTGAAGAGAAAGAGCTCAAGTGCTAGGAGACCAAGGGTAAGTGAATGTAATAGGTTTCACGGTCAATTAGGACCCTACATCAAAGGAGTAGCTAGAAACGCATAGGATAATCAGTAGTTCTTTATGTAATTATTGCATTTATGTCGAGATTAGTTCGATGAATAAGTTTTCACACTGGATGAATGTTCTGTCGTCTAGTAGGATGAGTTAAAGATCCCATGCTCATGCATTATCAATGTTTTATGCACACGAAAATGTTCAAAAACTGTTTTCTTCATGAACAAGATAAAGATGACAAAATCCCTACAACGTGGTGAGTGAGGGTTGGGGGCGTCGGCGTATGGCACAGCCGCAGTAGGACATATGAATACGACCGCAGTAGGGGGGGGGACCATATCAACACATGTCGAACCCCTTTACCGGAACAAATCCTCTCTCATCCACCACATGAACCAATGATATGACGATGAATATGGTTCAGGATATGAAACTATGATATGAATGATGAATATGGAAACAATGATTAGAACAATAAGACTCATGACCATGTTTTTCTTGGTTTATGATCATGCCACTCTTGAACACTTAGTACGGCAAATTTTGTATGTCGCATGAAGTTTTTAAATTTATTTGAAATTTCTTAGTCATGGTCAAGTAATGAGTAGCGAACCGGGTTCAGATAACTCGGAGCGTTACAACTGTTCTAGGTAATCCTATAACAAAATCCATAGTTATTTGTTCCCATTTCCATTCGGGAACTGGTAAGGGTTGCAATGTTCCAGCAGGCCTCTGATGTTCAGCTTTGACTTGCTGGCAGACCAGACATGACTCCACATACTCCGCCACACTTCTCTTCATACCTGGCCACCAATAATGTTGCTTGAGATCTCTGTACATTTTCGTACCTCCAGGATGAACAGAAAGTCTGGAGGAATGTGCCTCAGATAGGATTTCCTTTCTAAGTTCAGTATCAGCCGGAACAAACCATCTACTTCGAAACTTGAGAATTCCATCAGCTGCGCAGTTGAAATCCGACTTATCAGTAGAATATATGCACAACTTATACTTATTACATTCAGCGTCATTCGTTTGAACTTCCTTTATTTTCTCCAAAATAGTTGGCCTCAAAGATATGGCCGAAAGCGTGGCTGACACACTAAACACAGATTCCAGGTTAAATCTTTGGAATTCTGTCTCTAAGGCTATCGGTATGTCTAGAGTCAGTGCAGAGACTAAAGGGGTTACTCTACTCAAAGCATCAGCCACTACATTCGCCTTGCCAGGGTGGTACTTAATCTCAAAATCATAGTCTTTGACAAACTCTAACCACCTACGTTGCCTCATATTCAGTTCTTTTTGCGTGAAAATGTATTTCAGACTTTTATGATCCGAAAATATCTCACAGGTTTGTCCATACAGGTAGTGCCTCCAAATCTTTAATGCAAAAACCATAGCAGCTAATTCTAAGTCATGTGTGGGGTAATTCTTTTTGTGTACTTTTAACTGCCTAGAAGCATAAGCTATAACCTTTCCATCTTGCATCAATACACCACCAAGTCCAACCTTGGAAGCATCACAATAAATACTGAATTTACCATTTTCGACAGGAAGAGTTAAAATTGGGGCATTGGTCAGTTTCTGCTTCAAGGTCTGAAAACTGGATTCACATTTATCAGTCCAATTATACTTCACATTTTTCCTTGTTAACATAGTAAGGGGTGTGACAATCTTTGAAAATCCCTCGATGAATTTTCTATAATACCCTGCTAATCCAAGGAAACTTCGGATATCAGTGGCATTCTTCGGTTGGGGCCATTCCTTAACAGCTTGAACCTTGGCTGGGTCAACAGATATCCCATCTCTGGAGATCACATGACCAAGAAAGTGAACTCTGTCCAACCAAAACTCACACTTAGAAAATTTGGCATAAAGTTGGTGCTGCCTCAGCAATCCTAACACCAAGTTTAGGTGTCCTGCATGCTCATCCTTAGTT
This sequence comes from Begonia masoniana, assembly GCA_022432975.1. Classification (NCBI taxonomy): domain Eukaryota; kingdom Viridiplantae; phylum Streptophyta; class Magnoliopsida; order Cucurbitales; family Begoniaceae; genus Begonia; species Begonia masoniana. The sequence continues at coordinate 39,699,095 of CM039503.1, read as the reverse complement.
CTAGAATAGATTAAAATGTCATCTATGAATACAATGACAAACTTGTCCAAATACTCGCGAAACACCCTATTCATGAGATCCATGAAAGCTGCTAGCGCATTTGTCAAACCAAAAGACATAACCAAAAACTCATAATGTCCATACCTTGTGTGAAAGGCAGTCTTTGGGATATCTTCAGATTTAACCTTCAACTGGTAATAACCAGACCTAAGGTCAATTTTAGAGAAAACTCTCGCACCTTTAAGCTGATCAAATAAATCATCAATCCTCGGCAGTGGATACTTGTTCTTGACAGTTAGCTTATTCAATTCTCTATAGTCTATGCACATACGCATTGATCCATCCTTCTTTTTGACAAAAAGGACAGGTGCACCCCATGGTGAAAAGCTAGGGCGTATGAACCCCTTCTCCAACAAATCCTCTAACTGTTTCTTCAACTCTTTAAGTTCTGTGGGTGCTAGCCTATATGGATTCTTAGATACTGGCTCAGCGCCGGGGTAAACATCCACCACAAATTCAATTTCCCTATCTGGTGGCAGACCAGGAAGGTCATCTAGAAATACTTCTGGAAAATCTTGGACAACTAAAACATTTTTGGGGCTTGATTTGTCTACTGTTTGTGTGTCTAAAACACTGGCCAAAAAGTACAAATACTCTCTGCAAGGGGAGGGTCTACAACTAACAGAGGTCATTACAGTCATCTCCTTACTCTTCTTCAAGGCTTGGAAAGTATGGTTTAAACAACTAGGGGGTTGGAAACTAACAATTCCAGTCCTACAATCTATAGTGGCATAATACTTAAACAACCAATCCATTCCTAGGATCACATCAAATCCCATTATGTCCATAACAATAAGATCAGCAGGCAAATTCATGTTCCCTACCAACACCACACTATCAGGCATCATTTGACTGGAGTGCATGTGCTCACCAGAAGGTAATGCTACGTTATACACATGCTCAGAAGGAGTAAACCGTACATTTAACTTATCAGCGAATGCAGAGGCTATAAAAGAATGAGTTGCACCCGAATCTATCAAAGTAAAAGCAGGTACAGAGTTAATCAATACAGTACCTGACACTACAGCAGGCTGGTCCTCATCACCTAACTCCATCATGGAGAATATTCCTGGCTTAATCCTGGCAGGGCCACCCTTCAAAGTTGGGCAGTCTCTGTTGACATGGCCAACCTTGTTACAATGGAAACACCGAACGACCCGGGGCTTTGGGCAATCCTTGTACAAGTGTCCAACCTCATCGCAGTTGAAGCACTTACCCGATCCAAATGTAACACCCGGTTTATTAGAATTAAAATAACCAATTAATCTTCTAAGTGTGAATTTTATAGAATGAAATAGGGAGAAATAGCAATTAGGTTAATGAGTAACTAAGTGAGGGCATAAGGGTAATTGTCAATTTATATTGTGGATAACGTATTTAAGGAAAGAGTAAATGAGGTATAGCCGTCAATGCTCATTTCACTCTCGATTTTTCAGCTCAACCCAGTAGAGCTCTCCAGACGATTTCCCTTCCCGATATCCTTCAACTTAGGTAAGTTCTTTAGTTTTCTTCATGTATTGATGAATAGATAACCGAATTAGGACAATGTGAGTATTTTGGAAAAGTTGAGAGAAATAGCGGTTCGGGTTTGGAGTTTATTCGAGAATGCTCTATGAGTAGTGTTCCCAAACTAACTCCTTAGATTTCTGAATAGCTTAGATTAAGGTTTAACATTCTGTTTATGAATATAGGTGAACAAACCCCCGAAGTAGCTCTTAACCGAGCATTTGCTAGGAATCCAGGTAAGTAAAGTTTGCTTGTGCCTTCGGGCCTACATCACAGAACATTAGGATTTTGTGTGTTTGAATATTTTCCTGTTTCATGCATCATATATTTGAAAATATACGAAAATGAGTTTACATGTTTGATATAGTGAGGAAGTGAACATTCTGAAGTGATTTATGTGAAACATTTTCTGTTAAGGGAACTAATCCAACCCTTAATGAGCCAGGGATCATACTTTGGGAAAACTGATCCAACTCCCAATTTCGAAGTGGATCTGAACATTGATCAGTATATATATTCACTGTTAGGAGAATTAATCCAACTCCTAATGAGACAGGGATGTTCATACTTTGGGAGAAGTGATTCAACTCCCAATTTAGAGAGGAATCCGATTATAACGATGAATATGTAACAGAGATGAGAAAAGTAGAAACTGCATGCTAGGATGACATGTCTTCAGCTTTTCATGCATTATTGCTTTACTTGCTTAGCATTAGGCTAATAGATGAGTTTTGTGATGTAGGTGAAGAAGTTTTAGCAGGTGTGTTTACTGAGTTCACAGAAGGCTAGTTGGGTTGGAGGAGTGCATCCACACAATGTTCTGGCAGCTGATGGGGCAGTTTAATTGATGTCTGTGGAGTGAAGGTTTATTATCAATGCTTTATTTTAGATGGATCGAGTTTTCATAACAGTAGTGATTTCAGCGTTTTGGACAAATTGAGTTTTACTTTCTGATGTTGGTATTTTTTTGGAAATTTGAAATTTATTATTTGATGGATGTAGAGTGATGCATTGGTCTGATTTGTTTATAAAGCGATTTCAGTAGAGCAAACAGGTTCTCTTCTTAGATGGGGTCGTATAGGTATAGTTAAGAGTATTCGGAATGTCGCTCTGTTTCTATCGGTAGGTGATGCCTATCGGCAGGTATTGAGTTGTGGTTTGGTGTCTATCGGAAGATGAAAGTCTATCGGTAGATGCGGTGTGTAAGTCTATCGGAAGATGAAAGTCTGTCGGTAGATGCGGTGTGTAAGTCTATCGGAAGATGAAAGTCTATCGGTAGATGCGGTGTGTAAGTCTATCGGAAGATGAAAGTCTGTCGGTAGATGCGGTGTGTAAGTCTATCGGAAGATGAAAGTCTACCGGTAGATGTCTTATGGAGTCACGCGTGAAGCACGTGTCGGCAGATGTAGTCTAATTGATCGGAAGATGTAGTGTGTATTTTAATTCTATCGGAAAGAGTTGTATTGGCATTATCGGCGGAGGGTGTTGCGTTGTTTGTACACGTCATCGGTAGATGAAGTCTACCGAGTGATGTCTTTTGTTTTCCTTTCTTCCGGCTGACGTCATCGGCAGGAGTCTTCGGTTTTCTATTCCTGCTTCTTCCGTTGACTTAGTCGTCGGCAGATGCGTTGTCTTCTGAAACCGAAAGAGTATTTCGTGCCTTAAACCCTCATTCCTTTCGGCTGAATATTTCTTAACATTCCCAATGACTATTTTAATAATGTTTTTCACAGTTTTGTTTAACTTCATTGTTGTTCAAAAAGAATTTCCGCTGCAAGTTTTAAATATTTTGAGAAGTCTAATCTTGACTGTCGAGTGAAGCTTTGAATTTATTATCAAAATTTCTTAGTCATGATAATGTTATGGGTAGCGAACCGGGTTCAGATAACTCGGGGCGTTACACCAAATCTACACTCGCCCGAGTGATTCTTCGAACACTTTGGGCACTGAGGAAACGTCTTGGTATCTGGTACCTTCTTTCCTATCCCTTGGCTATGCTGGCCTTCATTGGGCCTCTTCACTCCTCTCTGCGGCGGTGGTTGAACAAACTTTCTCGGGGCCTCCTTTAGTCCAGCACATTTAGATTCAGCTTCTTCCACCTCCAATGCTGTGGACACAACATCACTGAAGGGCAAACCTTTATAACCAGAAAACTTGACCCCTCTGTACATTTCTGGTTTCAGTCCATTCATGAATTGAAACACCTTATCTTCATTTCGGTGAATAAAGTGCCCAGCAAATCTGGACAGGGACTCAAATTGTCTAACGTACTCAGCCACAGACCCTGTCTGCTTCAAGTTCAAAAACTCTACCTTCTTTGCTGCCTGGACTGTGCTATTAAAATATTTCTCATAAAAGATGTCCTTAAACTGTGACCAAGTCATAGTCAGAATGTCAGTGGTGGTCTCAATTGTCTCCCACCAAAGCTGGGCGTCTCCAGCAAAATGAAAGGTCTCCAGGGTGACCTTGTCTCCTTCTCCGACGTTGGCACATCGGAGCATGCTTTCAATCTTCCTCAACCACTCTTCAGCAACAATCGGGTTAGATGATTTTCCATCAAACGAGGGCGGCTGAAGCTTTCGGAATTGGTCTCCTGAATGCTCATTGCTAGAACCTGAGTTGGCACTCCCCTGCACCTCTCGGTTCAGTAACACCTCCAACTGATCGGACTGCTGACGCACTAAGTCTGTTTGCTGACGTACCAAGTCTGTTAATTGTCTAATAACACTAGGTTCTTCCTCACTCCTCAAGTTTGGTATTTCCCTGGGTATCCTAGGTCTTCCTGGGCGTCTGGCCATTAAACTCACTTCCTGTACGAGGTTAACTATATTCATAAATATCTAATTACTGAGGCTAACATAAACACTTACAGTTGTTGGAGTACTTCCATGCGACGATTGACACTGATGAGTAATCTTTTGAACGGTTTAACTGAATGTCTCTGATACCAAACTGTAACGCCCCGAGTTATCTAAACCCGGTTTGTCACACAAACTCCGTACATGACTAAATATTTCACCCATATTCTTAAAACTTGCAGCGGAATTCATTTGAATAAAATTAGAGTTAAACAACATAAAAAAAATGCTTTGGTAATTGGATGAAATGTTAGAAATAGTTGACCAAGGGAAAATAAAGTTTAAATCGCGAGTTACTTTAAAGGTGGCGAAAGTCAAACACATCTGCCGCTGAACCAAGTCAACAAAAAGGGGCTGAAGCAGAAAATAGAAGACATCATCCGGTGGCAAAACGACAAAATACGCTCTACACCTTTCGGTGTCGTCAGCCGGATGATCGACGCTATACAGCATCCACCGGTCACAAAACGACAAAACATTTCCTACATCTTCCGGTGGATTAACACACGACATCCACCGGTTACTAAACGACAAAAACCTATTCTACATCATCCGGTGTGTTTAACAATGACATCCTCCGGTAACTAACGACAAAACATGTTGCCAGCTCATACCGATTGCGTAAAATCTACATCATCCGATGGCTTATCTGAAGACATCTTCCGATAGAAATAAGCCTACATCATCCGATGACTTATCTGAAGACATCTTCCAATGGAAATAAAACTATAACCCGACCTCTGCTGATAGACATCATCTACCGGCAGAGAGCAGAGCAATGCACCATCAACTACTTACTACACAAGACAACTCTAATTACAGAAAGAACTTACTCATTTTGCTGAAACTAACCAGAAAACGACTCAAGCCAATGCATTACTAAAAAAAAACAGCAAGTACTAACATCAAACCCCTACAGAATACTAGTATCAGAAGAGGAACTCAAAAACGAATTCAAAACATTGAAATCACTACTGTTATGAAAACTCAACATATTTAATTTGAAACACTGACAACTAATCTTTCACACCTACAGACATCAATTAATCCGCCTCATCAGTTTACCAGGCCGAAACATGAATGTACTCCTCCAACCAGCCTATCCCTCAATGAACTCGGAGAATTCACCTGCAGTATCCTCAACACCTACATCACAAAACTCATCTATTAGCCTAATGCTAAGTAAGTAAAGCAGTAATGAAATGCATTGCTGAAACATAAATTCCTAAACATGCAATTTCTACTTTCTCATCTCAGTTGCATACACATATGTTCATAAACTGATCTGATCCCTCGGTTCCCTTGGGAGTGGGATCAATTCTCCCAATGTCATACATCCTCTACTCGATTAAGGGGCGGATGAATTCTCTTAATAGCTGTTCTGATCCCTCGATTCCCTTGGGAGTGGGATCAATTCACCCAATGTAATACATCCTCTACTCGATTAAGGGGTGGATGAATTCCCTTAATAGCTATTCTGTCACATTCAGTTCATACCTCACCATTCTTACATGGAAATTCATTTTCGTAATCTTTCAAAAACATGATGCATGACATACAAAATCATTCACAACATGCATAACCCTACTGTTTTGTGATGTAGGCCCGAAGGCACATGCATACTTTACTTACCTGGGTTCCCGGGGATTGTCTGGGTTGCTAACCACTTCGGGTATTGCTCAACCTAAAACCGTTGACAGTGTATTAGTTAAACTTCATTCTAAACTTCCCAAGAGTCTAAGGAAATTAGTTTGGAAGCTCAGATCTTCGTGCATTCCTATTTACCATCAGGAACCCGAACCCACCCTCAATCACAGCAACCTCAAAATCTCCACATTGTATTCTCTCAGTAAACTAATCACTAAAATGCAGGAAAACAAGACTTACCTAGGTTGAACGGAGAATCGGGCGAGAGAGTCGCTTAGAGAGTTCTACTGCTCGAGCTGAACGCCGAAAGAGGAAAAATAGGGGATAGTGGCGGCTACCCACACTGGACTTTTCCCTAAATATGTTATCCACTAAGTAAAAATGCTAATTACCATCATACCCTCACCTGTTCATTTATTAACCTAATCAATGACTCTCCCCAACCCTTCTATAAAAATTCATCATTAATAATAGATTAAAATTATGGTTCAATGGAACCGGGTGCTACATTTTGTCTGCGATCTAATTAAAAAGTAAATTGAACCAACAGAATCTACGTAATCTGTTATCTGGTCACGGCAAGGTGGGTTTAGACCTCGGTGACAATCTGTCTGCGACGTATTGAATCTGAATCTGAATCTGAATCTGAATCTGTTATCTGCATGTTTTCTGAATGACATACGTATCTGCACGCATCTGTATTTACTAGAGCTTACTGAGATTTTTATCTCATAGATGTCTGTATGGTGTAGGTGATTACGAGGAGACAGGTGAGGACGGTGTCCCTCCTCCTGAGGCTTGATGTAGTTGACAGGGGAATGCTCGCGGGAGTGTGTTGGCGCAGTCGATGCTTAACTGACCCGTGGGGAAGTATGTATAGATTTTGGGGCTATTGAGATGTTTTGGGTTGATAGTTGTATAGAACATGTTAGGATGCTTGGTTATGGTTAGGGGTTAGATAATACGTTTGATGTTTCAAATGTTTTTGGTTAAACTTTATATAAAACGCTTTGTTTAAACTGTTAGTTAATGTTATGAAAATGTTTTGAATGGTTTTAGGATTGTTATGGATATGCTCGGTTTTTAGAGCTATCCACGCAGTTGGATTTCACAAAGTCCACTGCAAGTTGGTTGAGTTTAAGTTATAAGTCGATTGTTATGATTGTTGATAAATGGTGTTAAGTAGGTGAGGTTTGCTCTCTGGAATCGGATTCCAGAGAGTGTTGATTAAGTGTTTGCTCTCTGGAATTCCAGAGAGCATTTTATAGAGAAGCAAAGGCGACTGGGCGCCTCAATGCAGCGATCAGTCGCTGCAATATGCAGCGATCGAGCGCTGCACATTGCAGTGATCGGTCGCTGCTTCCTTTTTCGGCGGAATACCGATTCTGCCCTCCCTTTTTGTTTTACTTATAAATAGTTTTTAAATTAAGTTTTATTTAATAGTTTTAATCGTTTTAAGTTTGGTTTTAAACGGTTTACAAACAACGCTAACAATTTAAATTCCGCTTATAGTTATTTAAAGTTTTAAGTATATATAAAAAAAAAATAATAGTACGGGAAATACGGGTACAGTAATAGGATCGTGACACCTCCGACGAGAAGGAACTCCTCGGCTGAAAGCTCCGACGAAACCCTCTCGACCTCCATCGACGGCCACCTCCAGAGTAAGTCTCCCTCTTGAAATGCTCTCCCTCCTTCTCTGATACTCTCTCTGTCTCACACTCTCTTTTCTTCTCTCTCGGAACAATCCATCGTGAAGAAGAAGGATTTTGGTTTTGTTTTAAAAACCTGAACCAGCCAGCGAACTGAACCGGTTCACTTAAGACAACTTTGGACCAGCAGTGAACTAACCTGGTAATATTCCCGACCCGGTACTGTTCACGACCGACCCGGTACTATTCATGAACTGACCCGTATTGTTCACGACCCGACCCGTATTATTCATCTGTGACAGCCCGAAACCGAAACCGAACCCGATCGGGGTCCGGGATCGAAGCTATCACTCCGGGACAGATAACAGAAAACGGGGACTATATTTGTTTTTTGTGTACATTAAACTTTTAAAACATTGACAGAGGGAGAGAAAGTTCTCTGGATTCGAAATCAAACGGGAAAAACAGTTAACAAAATCGGAACGCAAAATGGATGATAGAAGAAAAGCAGGAAGTGATGAAAACAAAAGTAAATAAACTGGCAGGAGGCGTTGACGGAAGAAGCAGGCATCGAGTGGAATCGGTGGATGCAAGCAGAAATGATAACGGAAGATTTAGGCAGATGACGTGGCCGGATGATGTGGATGACGTCATCGGAAGATGTAGGCAGCAGATGGAATCGGAATCTGTGATGACGTCATCAGAAGATGTGATGACGTCATCGGCAGATACAGATAGTAAACGTAATCGGCAGAAGGTGATGACGTCAGCCGGAAGATGGATGACGTCACCGAAAGATACTGACAGTAGATGAGATCGGATGATGTGATGACGTCAGCCGGAAGATGGGTGACATCAACCGAAGATACAGATAGAAACTGTAAATAAACTGGACAGAAGACAATATTTTAAGGGCAGTGGTGGACATGATTTCTAAAGGCAGCAAAACAAGCGGGCAGGGCAGCGGGCAGCGATGGATGAAATTGGAAGATGTAGTTTTTAAGGCAAATTTACAACTTTTGACAGGAAAACATATAGACAGAGAGCTTAAAATAGAAGACATAGAAGTCCCAGATTTCTCGAACCACATCAAAACATGGATCTCGAACACAACAGAAAATATGACAGAAACTCAAGGAATTTCACTCTACATAAAAGCTCTAAAACCAGAGATCATTCATGCATAAGCTACCAGAAAATATTCCAAACCATTTCAGAATACTTCAAAACATCGTTCAACTGTCAAATACAACACAAACAGAAAGCATGAAAGTTATAAACCTTCAATGCCCGAATCTACACAAGGATGTAGAGCACACTTTACAATTAGCAGATTCAAAGGAAACAGACTGCATGGATAGTTCCAAAACCAGAAGTCATCCACGCACAAACTAACAGATAATACTCCAAACAATTTCAGAATATTCAGAACATGAATTCATTTGTCAAAAACAGTAGTTTTAAAAACTTAGACATCAAAATCTGTACATTGTTTTAAAATCCGAGGATCAATACAGAACCTAACATATATTTGCAGACTTTCCCAAAACGGAAGTTTTTACAGAGTTTTTACAACGAAGCCAGAATTTTCAGAAAACTTTACAGATATAGACTATGCTTTAAAAATTTAAACCTCAGGACAGAATTTGTGTCTGGCTGCAGCAACCACCCCCGAGAGCTCAAACCACCAGCCACCTATTCATCAGACTGAGGCACAAAGTCCTCATTTTCGGGTTCAGTACCTACATCAGAGAGTTCACCTATGAGTCTAAAACTCAGTAAGAACATAATAGATATGCAGTGATGCAAAATGCTATGCATGCGGTTTTCAGAAATACAGTGACAGTACAGTATATTATGTTTCAGTGGCAGAGAGGTATAAGTGGGGCTTATAGGGGAACTGACAATCAGTAGAATCAGTGAGTGCACGATAGACACATACAGTAATACAGTATACATATATATAACAGTACAGTAACAGTGGGTTAGTCCCCATCCCACACTTAACCGGTTCATTTCAGTCAGATTTTATCTTATTTAGTTTCAAACAGTGTACAGAAAACATTTGCATGTCTTTCAGAGAAAACGTGTATGCATGAACGGTGCTTGAACTTAAACAGGCAGACAGCAAAAATAAAACAGCAGAAAGTAAATCAAAGCCAGACATTTCAGAACATAACTCTAACTCTTCTACCCAAAACAACCCGACATAACAGAAAACCTAATACCTCGGTGATATAGGGCCTTAAGGGCTGAATCTATGCGCATGAACTTACATGTTGCTACAGAGTTGATAGTCCTGAATGTCTCGAAATGCTCGAACCTGTACATGCACGTTCAGAAAATAAAGAAGCTGCAAATGCTAACAAATAAGTTAGAAGAATTTGTTCTAAACTCATTCAAACCCTTAGAAAACAAATCGGTGTGTTTTCATCCAAAAACAGTGAGTTTTACCAAAGTATCACAATCCTTCACTCCAACCAAAACTCACTTTAAACTTGTCCAAACTTGTTAGCATTTAAAAGATGCTTACCCTAGTAGAAAAACAGAAAGGAGCCGAGGAGATCGAAGTAGCTTCGATGGCCGATTGTCGACTGGAAGAGAGAATGCCGAGAAGAGAATGGAGAGAGAGCAGAGAAGTGAAATGAAGAGTGTTTCACGTAGGAGGAGGAACTTAACTTCTTCAACAAGTTGCCAGATGTCACTCAACCATTGGCAATCTCCCACCAACCTTAATTTCTCCCTAATTTACCCTTCCATGCATTTTAAACTTAGTGTTTAGTTTAGTTACACATTAATTTGGTTCTCCCCTCACTAAATGCTCCAACATTTTACAATGAAGTTGTTATCGTATTTATGGGAATTTAAATCCATACAATAATTCAACAGATTATTACATGGCCAAAATGTCGGGTGTTACATCATCGACCCAACCTGACACTATTAACCCGAATCGGATCCGAACCGAATTTCGACCTGAATCGATCCGAACCGATCGAAAATTTAACCGGTAAGAAATTTCTGCCCAAATTCTTCTAAAGTTGGAATAATTTAAGTGGGATTTTAATATTGATATTCGAATTAGGCAGGAAAGATTTTGGAACCGTCTGATTTAATCCAAATCGATCCAACCGATCCGATTCGACCTAAGATTTCAACGTAAGGAATTTCTGCTTAAATTACTTGAAATTGGATTTATTAAGTAGGATATTAATATCAAAGATTTTAATTGAGCAGGTTATTATTTCAGAATTTTTGGAATATCCCGATATACATAACTTGTTCGGAATCCAAGTAAGTGCAAATACAATGTTTTGCAACGTTTTCGCTACGGCCCTACATCACAGGATATATGTTATTTTTTTTATTACGGTTTTATTTTATCACACGTTTTCGATAGTTGAGCACATATGTTAGAGTATCAATATAGAATTATTTAAAAGATAAAATAGGTAGGATATTTGCATGTGTATGAAAATGATAGAATTGACAGAAAATATGATATCAAAAGCCTGAACGACAGTGAGATGGTGATCTTGAACATATGTACTGACGTGATAGCAAAAGCCTGAACGACATTGAGATGGTGAGCTTGAACGTTAAAAGTAAAAGTAAAAGATGACGAAGCCTGAACGACAATGAGATGACTAAATCTTAAAAGAAGGTTGAGTTTTCAACTAGTATGCAACTGTTAACAGGATTTGGTAAAAGTAAAAGTAAAAGTTTTTACAATTTGCACGTATTTCCACTTACTGAGTTATCTCATATTTTTTAATTTATGATGTAGGTGAATTTTTATCTGAGGAAGAACTAGCTGCGATTGAGAACCATCTAGTGGCAAAGCGAGCATACAAAAGAAGAAGATATTGTTGAGTTTGAAGAAAATGATTTAAATTAGTATGCTTTAGTTTTTCAAACAATATTTAAAGCTTTATTTCAATTTAAGATTTTGAATAATTATGTTGAATTTGATTGTTAAATAAGGTTTTATAAAATTTGTTTTAAATATACAATTATTTCAAGGTTCTGACAAATTTATTTATACTCTGATAAAGCTTCCGCGCATTTAAAAGTTTGCAGTTATTATTATGTTTTTAATTTTATGAAAATAAGATTTTAACGTTCGATTTTTAAATCAATTTTGGAAAAAAATTTAGGGTTTTCAAAATTAGGGTTTCAAATTGGAGATTTTTAAATCGGAGCGTTACAAATATAGTTTTCATTACGTGCATAAATTTTCTACGCACAGCAGAGGTAGAAATGTATGACTATTCGAGCAATAATTTATGTATTTATTATACTGTGTAATGTGTGTATTTATTATAATGTGTAATTTAGTGAGATGAACTTGTAAAAATGAACAGAGTTTTCTTTGTTTTATGATTCTCTCATAGCTAGCTTCAAGCAATTCTTGCATATTCAAATCATAATTTTATAACCAAAAGTTAGTTCCAGATAATTAAGTACAATCATAGAGTAAAACTATAAAGTAAAGTACAACCATACACCACGTAGTATACACTAAATGACAAACATAAATTAAAGTACAATCATAATACTTATAGCATAAACTAAGTACAAACATATAGTAAAGTACATAAAATGAAATATATAACATAAACTAAACTACGGTGGGGCATCATCGTCATCTCATTCCACCCAATCCATGAGGGTATTCCTCAGCTCTCTGTGAAGCTGAGGTAGCTCTCTCTGTGTGACGGTGAGCTCCTTGACTCTGCCTACGAGGAACTCTAGTCTTTGCTCCATCTTGTCCCACTTACTAGCCGTTTGGAGGGACAACGACCGTATGGTGGCCTCTTCCATAGGAACATTTGTAGAGGCTGAGGCCCCCTGATCTTCCGTGAACACCAAAGTCTCGTCGACTTCAACTAGACCCATCTGAATCAAATGAACCCTATCAAATACATCGTCGGATCTATGTGCTCTCAACTACTCTCTAATCGGTAGCTGAACCCGAGTTCACTCGACGATCTTTTGTATCAACGTGTCGCACGACATATTCTTGTTGCATGTCCAATCGATTTCATGCATGTGACCTAAAATCACGAAGCCAGGGTCGAACATTTTCTCGTTGTATAGCTTCTCCATGACATAGAGATCCATGCAACTCACGAGATCTCTATGTCCATCCTGAGGTAGAATGATGTGGGTTATCAGATTGTGAATAACCCAAGCTCTGACGTTCAAATCCTTGGATTTTAGCTTCATGAACCCTCTGATATTTGCATTTCGATGAATTTCCCTATGGAAGTAAAGTCTCTCTGCCGATCTGAAAAATTCATAATCTCGGGAAGCATGGTAGTATCTCTCCACTTCATTCTCTTCTTTGACAAATCCGAGCACTTCATTAACCGTTTCTGGAGGTATCAAAATCTTTGTACCAAGGATCTACGTCTTCAAATATCTTGACCTCCCAATAGAGGTCAAGTTCAAATAAAAAAAATGAACAATTTTATTGCAACTATCACCCCTTAGTCTGTACATTCCGTGTAAGGCGATTCTATCGAACATCTCTTTGATCTCCAATGACTCCCAACCTCTAAAGTTGACGGTCTTTGAATGAATAACTGAGCAGTTTGACATATCCCGTTTAAAGTGCTTCTTACATATCTGATTTCGAAATTCATTTGAAAAATACCTAATTGGCAGTCGTCACGCTTCACATGGAGCACCTTGTGACGACGGTGGCGGGTTTGTCAGACCCCCTTAAAATGGTTCTTCTTGTGACATCGATGAGTGATTTGGCAGATGTCATTCGGTTGGGCCACCTTGTGACGGACCTCTTTGGGATGGGGCAGTCTTTCGTTTAATCGTCAATTTGGGTACCATTTGAGGGGAATTTGTCAATTTAGGTTGAATTGGAGATTTTGATGATTTAGAGCTAGGATTTGTGAAATTTTTTGATGATATTCGAAGCCAGGGATTAGGAAAGGAGAAATCAACACGGCAGGGGCATGAAATGGTCAGATTTTGTGTTAAAATCGCGGTTGGGGCTGAGAGAAAATCAGATTTTTCAGCAATGGATGGTGGAAGTGGGGGCCGATTTTTTATATACTGTCGAGGATCGGCCCCCCATTCTGGGTCAATGACCCCACGTTATCAGCCCTAATTTTAAGAACAGTGGGTCATCGCCCCAATCGGTCCCCCGTTCTCCAGCCCTAATTTTGAGAACAAATGATGATTTCGGGGCGGTGAACCCCCTACCTCCCAAATGGGGAGGCAGGAATGAGGGGCTGTTTGGGGCAGGGACCCTCATTCTCCAATCACGTGCAGTACACATTGGACGAGGGGACCCGCCCCCCACATCGACCTCCCGACCTAATACGTCCAGTGTGTAACACCCGAGTTTTTGGGTTTCCGCTCCAAGGGTATTTTCGTAAATAAGAAATATAGGTCCGTTTTTTGAGCGGGAGGTTTTATTGGGGCTCTAGGAATTTATGGAGATTTTTAGAAGAATAAGTAAAATTTTTAGAAATCCAAATTGATAGCGTAACGCCAAGTTCCGTTTTTAGCCCTACAGCGATTTTAATTCGTATAAATAGTAAATTAAGCCTGTTTTGCGAACGGTAAGTTTTGTTTGAACCCTAGGAATAAGTTGGAATATTTAGAGGAATAAGGAAGTTTCGGGAATCCAAATCGATAGATGAATAACAGAACGAGCAAAGAAATAAACTAAGGGGCAATAAGGTAATTTAAAGTTAATGTTTTCTTTTAAATAACAAATTCTTCCTCCCCCTTTTCATTCACGTTCCAGCGAAGGGGAGAAAACTCCTCCCTCTCTAGTTTTCTTCCTCCTCCCACGCCATTTCTTCCAACGCCTCTCCTCCGGCGATTTCTTCTTTGATTTTCCTTCTCCAATAGTCATTCTAGGTAAGCTCCGAGCTCTAGCCATGGTAGTTTGTCGTTTTGAGGTGAATTTTGGTTTAGGGTTTTATTAGAAATCCCGATTTTGGTTAGAAATTGTTAGGATGTTTAAGTTAATGCCCTTTGACGATGTATTTACAATTATTGGAGATAGTTATGTGAAATTTTGGTTATTGATGGATATAGGTTAGGTTTTTGGTTGTTGAAGGTTGTAAAATCTCCATTAATAGAGTTTGGTATTTGACGAGCACCACGTGCTCGATGAAATGCCCGAATGGAGAAAATGGAAGTTTTAGGAGAAATTGCCTTAGCTAGGAACTTAGTTTAAGTTTGGAATTCGTTTGCTTAGAATCGGTTTTAATGCCTTTATTTATGAAATGCCTTAGGTGGACACGGCTTTTTGACGGTGCTCGGCTTGCTACGGACGCCAGGTAAGTGGTGTTAGATTTCCGGCACTTATGGCCCTACGTCATATCGTTGTTAGGAATTAAAAGTCTTAATGATGTTTTCATGATTTTGGGGTATTAAAGAGTCGGGTAAACTAGGACGTTTCTTATTAGTGGTCAGTTAGGCTCGTTTATGTACGTTATGAATGTTTGGATGGTCTTTGGAGCCCTCTCTTCATGCATCATGTCTTTTCTTTTAAGATTTAATGAAATGTTCTTATATGCATGTTTTCAAGTAAATGAAGTAAAATATATAATGTTAAGTGAAGTTGGAGGATGAGTAGGGCACATGGCACGTTAATGGCAACTCAGGGCACGATAATATGTAATGGAAACTCATGGCACGATAATATGTAATGGCAACTCAGGGCACGATAATATGTAATGGCAACTCAGGGCACGATAATATGTAATGGCAACTCAGGGCAAGTGGTTGGTCTACAAGGTAGACGGGGGGTGCCTGTGCCTACTCATGCCTAAAGATATGTTTATGTATATGTTATGTAAAGTGAATAAACAAAAAACGTACATGTTTTGAAAAACCATGCATTATATATACTCATGTTTTAGTGCACCTCTTTACTAAGCATTACGCTTAATGTGTTTATTGTATGATGCAGGTGACGATAACGAAGGTGAAGAACTTCCTCCTGATGATCAGGCATAGATGGTTGATGGACGGAGCTCGTGGTGACGTGATGTGTTTTGGCTAGGCGTGATGATCCGTGGGTGTGCTCCGAGTCATTTTGTGGTAATTAGATATAAGTTAGATGAACATTGGGTGTTTGAAGGATTTTAGGGTGTAAGTAGAAGTTTAATATGTTGGAAATTTCGTATTGAATATTGGTTTGAAGTTATGTATTTTGGATAGATTATAAACTAATGTTTTGATGATTTTGATAGCTTCTGCTATGTATGGACGGCTGTTGATGAAATAGAATAGAGTTTTGGATGAGTTTTGGTGATTTGGAAGTAGGTTTGCGATTTTAAATCGAAATGGGTATTTTGTGTCGGGATTTGATGATATTGAATGTACGGTTTATGGATGGTGATGGAATTGGTATTGAATAGGTAGAGTTGGTTAAGTTTGGAAGTGATTGGAGGTGTTGATAAGGTACATGATGAAAAAAAAAAAAAGAATAAAGGAAAAGTAAAAAACTGTTTCACTGTAGCTCACGTAGAATAGTGGTCGACCGCTATTGCAAGGTGTCGACCGAACTTACAAAGGAATGCAACCCGAGAGCAAAACTGTTTTTGCACTGTAGACCACTTAGATTAGGGGTCGACCGCTATTGCAAAGTGTCAACTAGTTTCAGTACAACAAAAAACCAGAACCTTTTTAGTGGTCGACCACTGTTATGAAATGTCGACCAAAAGCTCTGGGGGTCGACCAGAGTGCTTTTTATAGTGTTAAACTTGAGATTTTGATTAATTTTAACGTGTAACGAGTCTTCCACTGCACAGTAGTCTTCCGTCGAATGAGGTTAATTGCCTCTAAACAAGTGAAGGTAAAGGATTGAAACCATAGACGAGTCATTTTGGGTAAGTTTAAGTTAGAGCCAAAATGTCTATAGATATGGATTGTAATGCCCGAGTCCGTTTTCTAACGAGCGAAACGAAAGAAAATGAATGGACCAATGATGAATGAAACTATGAACGAATGAAAAATACAATGAAAGAAAATAAAAAGAAAAATTTCATGTGAATTACGTCATGGTCTTTCCGTGGCGGCCCTGATCGGGTTGGGGTTGTTACACAGTGTCACGTAAGCACTAGACAAAACGGGGGATGATCGGCCCTCAGTTCTCAACGTAATTTCAGAATGAGGGGTGATTGGCCACCAACCAAGGTTTGATTTATTACATTTTTTATAGTTTAGGATTTTAGTTGCTAGCATTTTTAGTTTATGGATTGTTTCAAATTAAACTTATACTTTAGGATTTAAATTAATTTTAACCCTAACATTTGATAATTGTGCAATAACTAAATGATATGTTCATTTTATTACACTTAACTAATAAGGCTTTTTTTTTAAATTGCAGAACAAATATTTTTATGTCAAAGAAATACAAATGTGATAGATAAATCAAAGATGTTTAGATTAAAAAAGGTTTTTGAAAAAAAGATATGTTTTTGGAAACAATATTAATACCCTTAAAGGTTTCCTTGAAAAAAAATAGTGAATTTATTTTGTTCAATTAATTAACTTCACAAATTAAATATGCAAAAGTAGTTATTCAATGATAAAAAGTTGGGATTTTATTTGCCTTTTGGGTAGCATTTTTTGCCCTAATAGACTAATAGTCATTTGGTAGATAAATGATACCCTTACATAGAGATGTTTAGCTGGCGAGTTAGCGGGCCGAGCCGAGTTTAAGGGTTGAGCTTGCGAGTCTCCCTATGATCGAGCCAGGCGAGTCGACTATATGGGACGACTCATCATTCGACTCGTTGGCTCGGTCGGGCAGACCAAGCTTGTCGAGCTTGACAACGACTAGCACCTTTTAGAGGAAGAAGTCCACTCTTCTCCATATCATTTTCTTCTTAGCAGGCCCCACTTTTTCATCTTCTTCTCTAATACCTCCCCCCTGTTTATTGCAACATGAGGGTGTCATTTTGGGCTTAGACATAACATTTCTTTCTTTTCCTCTTTTATTTTAATTTTCTTTCATTTTTTATTGGTTTTTTTTTTAAATTTAAACTCCAAATTTTTGGGTTTTAAAAAAACCCTTAAAGTTTACTATTTATCGAAAAAACCTCAAAGTATCATAAATAAACAATTTGAACCTCGAAGGGGATGAGGAGGCCAGCCTCTCTGGAGAAGACGGCCGGTCCAGCTCAATCGACTGTCCCGTCCTCAAAATTTTTATTATTTGTTCGGTTTGGGTAGAGGATGGTTGGACCAGCCGTCCTCTTGTGGGGAAAAACCCGTGACTTTTGTCACAGATTTTGTCCTTTAGGAAGAAGACGGCCGGTCCAGTTGGACGGGCCGTCCTCCTCCTCCTAAAATACAAAACCCGTGACTTTTGTCACGAGTTTTTCCACACAAGAGGACGGCTGGTCCAAGGACCAGTCGTCCTTTCCCCCTATATAAAGCTCTCTCTCTTGGTTTTCAAATCACACAAAACTTTCAATATTCTCTTGACTATTTTCTTGTTCCAGCGATATCTCTGCGTCCACCTGCTAGGTAAGAATTTTTTTTTTAATTTTATCATTTACTTTAGAGATTTCAAAAAAAAAAAACCTCATATATAAGGTATTAAACCAAGATTAAACTTTTTATGACGTATTTTTTCTTTATTGTATTTTTTATTTGAAATTCTTTTAACAGTTTCTATCTAAATTCTAAAAATGTTGACATTTTATTTTATTTTTATTTATTTAAATATTTCTAATATTTTTTTCTATATTAGCGACGACTATTTTCTTGTTCCGACGATATTTTTCTGCGTTCACCAGTTAGATACGAAGTTTTTTTCTATTTTATTTTTATTAGATATTTATCTATTATATTGTAGATAATTGGATTGCATCTGTTATCGTTTCTCGTACCACGTATTAAGTGGTGTAATTGTACTGTGTAAGTAAATTCTGTCTAAGAGACTGGGTTTTAAGTGAGACCCTTTGTGACTCCTTCAGTCTTTCCTGGGAACTTACTTAAAAAGGTAATTATATCTAGAAGATTGTCCAGTACAGTCTTTCTTGAGAATTATCCTGATCAGTACTCTCCACGTTTTAACTTTTTGATTTAATTACTTTTATAGAATGTGAAATACAATTAATTTGCGACGACCTGAATTCTGATTCAAGTAGAATTGTTTATTTTTATTTTATTGATATAAATATTTATAATATTTTTCTCTATATTAGAGACGACTATGGATTCCGATTCAAGTAGATCAGTTGATTTAGACGAGAGATCAACTATTGATGCCGAAATGGATTGGTATTCTGAAGGCATGCCTGCATATGGTGATCTACGTGCATTTGATCAAACAGATGCAAATGAAAAAATATTCGTTTATTCCACCTCTAAAATGCTGAACGATTAGCTTCAAACACCGGTTGGATCAGATGACGAGGAAGTGGAAAGCAGACCGGTAAGAGAATAAATCTCAATGAGATTTTTTTTGTAGACAATATGGTTCTTTAGAAGAAATACGTGAATATTCTTTGAAAAATGGTTATGGTATAAAATTAAGCAAGAGTGAAAAGAGCCGTCTGACGGCTGAGTGTGATAATAGATGTGGGTGGCGACTGCATGCTTTGAAGATACAAGACCAGCTTACCTTTCAAATAAAGTCGTTGGTCGATTCTCATACATGTTGAAGGAAACTTGAGGATCGACATGCTTCAGCAACATGGGTGGAGAATGAGTATCTGGATAGGTTCAAAAGTCACCTTACATGGGACATCCCTTCTATTATTGAGACAGTGAGAAATGATTTCACTGTTGACATTTTACCCAGTCTTGCCATAAGAGCAAGAAGCATAGCTCGAACCCTTAACAAAGGGAAGTACGACGAACAGTACGAGCAACTGTGGTCGTATGCATCCGAACTATGTAGATCAAATCCAGGTAGCACAGTAAAAATTGATGGTAACCCTGTGGTCCCTAATTTATTGAGATTCCAAAGATTTTATATATGCATGGTTGCTTGGAAGGTAGATTTGCTGCAGTGTGGTATATTTGTTAACTGTTTCGATGACTATCATCTGAAGGGGTCGTGTCTTGGCCAATTACTCACAGTGGTCAGTATTGATGGCAACGATGAAATATATCTCGTTGTTGTTGCCACGTCGAATCTGAGTGTGCGGACTCATGGACATGGTTCTTGCAAATATTGAAGGATGACCTAAACACTGAATCGGGCTGCGGGTGGACAATTGTTTCAGATCGACAGAAGGTATAATGCATTGCTATTTGTTATTTAAAATTTTGGGGCATTATGGTAGTTATATTGACGTTGTTTTTTGTTCAAATATTACGGGTTGAAGAAAGCTATTCGAGATGAATTCAGACAGGCCGAACACCGCTTCTGCCTCCGGCATATGTAACACCTGGCATTTTGGCCATGTAATAATCTGTTGAATTATTGTATGGATTTAAATTGCCATAAATACAATAATTATTTTATTGTAAATTTTGGAGTATTTAGTGAGGGGAGAACCAAACTAATATGTAACTGAACTAAACACTAAGTTTAAAATGCATGGAAGGGTAAATTGGGGAGAAATTAAGGTTGGTGGGAGGTTGCCAATGGTTGAGTGACATCTGCCAACTTGTTGAAGAAGTTAAGTTCCTCCTCCTACGTGAAACCCTCTTCATTTCACTTCTCTGCTCTCTCTCCATTCTCTTCTCGGCATTCTCTCTTCCAGTCGTCAATCAGCCATCGAAGCTACTTCGATCTCCTCAGCTCCTTTCTGTTTTTCTACTAGGGTAAGCATCTTTTAAATGCTAACAAGTTTGGACAAGTTTAAAGTGAGTTTTAGTTGGAGTGAAGGATTGTGATACTTTGGTAAAACTCACTGTTTTGGATGAAAACACACCGATTTGTTTTCTAAGGGTTTGAATGAGTTTGGAACAAATTCTTCTAACTTATTTGTTAGTATTTGCAGCTTGTTTATTTTCTGAACGTGCATGTACAGGTTCGAGCATTTCCGAGACGTTCAGGACTTCTGACACCGCAGCAGACGGGTAAGTTCATATCCGTAGGCTGGCCCTTAAGGCCCTACATCACGGAGGTACTAGGTTTTCTGTTATGTCGGGTTTTTTTGGGTAGAAGAGTTAGAGTTATGTTCTGAAATGTCTGGCTTTGATTTACTTTCTGCTGTCTTATTTATGTTGTCTGCCTGTTTAAATTCAAGCACCGTTCATGCATACACGTTTTCTCTGAAAGACATGCAAATGTTTTCTGTACACTGTTTGAAACTAAATAAGATAAAATCTGACTAAAATGAACAGGTTAAGTGCGGGACGGGGACTGACCTACTGTTATTGTACTGTTATATATATGTATACTGTATTACTGTATGTGCCTATTGTGCACTCACTGATTCTACTGATTGTCAGTTCCCCTATAAGCCCCACTTATACCTCTATGCCACTGAAACATAATGTATTGTACTGTCACTGTATTTCTGAAAACCGCATGCATAGCATTTTGCATCACTGCATATCTATTATGTTCTTATCGAGTTTTAGACTCATAGGTGAACTCTCTGATGTAGGTACTGAACCCGGATATGAGGACCTTGTGCCTCAGTCTGATGAATAGGTGGCTGGTTGTTTGAGCTCTCGGGGGTGGTTGCTGCAGCCAGACACAAATTATGTCTTGAGGTTTAAATTTTTAAAGCATAGTCTATATCTGTAAAGTTTTTCTGAAAATTCTGGCTTTGTTGTAAAAACTCTATAAAAACTTCCATTTTGGGAAAGTCTGCAAATATATGTTAGGTTCTGTACTGATCCTCAGATTTTTAAAACAATGTACAGATTTTGATGTCTAAGTTTTTAAAACTACTGTATTTGACAGTTGAATTCATATTTGAATATTCTGAAATTGTTTGGAGTATTATCTGTTAGTTTGTGCGTGGATGACTTCTTGTTTTGGAACTATCCATGCAGTCTGTTTCCTTTGAATCTGCTAATTGTAAAGTGTGCTCTACATCCTTGTGTAGATTCGGGCATTGAAGGTTTATAATGTAACACCCGGGATTTTTTAAAATTGGAGAGAAAATAAAAGAATAATAAAATAGGTTGTTTTAATTAATTGAAAAGTAAAGTGAATAAATTTGATTGAAATTAAGCCGTGGGTTAAGTTAATTTAATAACGGGATTTAACGGAATTTTTGGAGAGGGCAAAACGATAAGTGATAATTTATTAAAACGGTTTTAATAGTTATTATTATTATTATTATTATTAATAAAAAAAAATATAAACAAAAACAACAGAATGGCTCGAAGGCCATTCTGCTGTTTGAGCCCGACGGCCGAGAGGAGCAGGGGAGAGGAGAACGGCGAGGAAGAACCGAGCGGCGTCCAAGCTCCGACGACCACCGCTGATTTTCGTGGTTCTCCGGCCAGACAACGGCGACGAGCGAGTTCCGGCCGTCTCCGCGCGCGCACCGACTTGTAAGCGTGAATTTTCCCCTGTTTTTCTCTCTGTTCGAGTCCGTGAGCGACGAGCTAGTTTTGGCTCCGATCACCGGCGGTTTTGGGTTGTTTCCGGCGTGGGTTTGCCGACCCTTGGTCCGATTTTAGTCGCCTGGCCGTGGGGATCCGGTTTGGGCGAAAAATCAGAGAGCCCTCTTAGGGCATTTCGGGTTTTTGCTTGTAGAACGGGATTTTTAGTTAGATTATGTTAATTGAAGGTATTTGTGGTTGATGAGTGGGAATTGAGTGAGCAACAAAAAACAAATATGTTAGGTATATCACTATAGGAATTATTTAAAAGATAAAATAGGTAGGATATTTGCATGTGTATGAAATGATAGAATTGACAGAAAATATGATATCAAAAGCCTGAACGATAGTGAGATGGTGATCTTGAACATATGTACTGACGTGATAGCAAAAGCCTGAACGACGTTGAGATGGTGAGCTTGAACGTTAAAAGTAAAAGTAAAAGATGACGAAGCCTGAACGACAATGAGATGACTAAATCTTAAAAGAAGGTTGAGTTTTCAACTAGTATGCAACTGTTAACAGGATTTGGTAAAGTAAAAGTAAAAGTTTTTGCAATTTGCACGTATTTCCACTTACTGAGTTATCTCATATTTTTTAATTTATGATGTAGGTGAATTTTTATCTGAGGAAGAACTAGCTGCGATTGAGAACCATCTAGTGGCAAAGCGAGCATACAAAAGAAGAAGATATTGTTGAGTTTGAAGAAAATGATTTAAATTAGTATGCTTTAGTTTTTCAAACAATATTTAAAGCTTTATTTCAATTTAAGATTTTGAATAATTATGTTGAATTTGATTGTTAAATAAGGTTTTATAAAATTTTTTTTAAATATACAATTATTTCAAGGTTCTGACAAATTTATTTATACTCTGATAAAGCTTCCGCGCATTTAAAAGTTTGCAGTTATTATTATGTTTTTAATTTTATGAAAATAAGATTTTAACGTTCGATTTTTTAAATCAATTTTGGAAAAAATTTAGGGTTTTCAAAATTAGGGTTTCAAATTGGAGATTTTTAAATCGGAGCGTTACAAATATAGTTTTCATTACGTGCATAAATTTTCTACGCACAGCAGAGGTAGAAATGTATGACTATTCGAGCAATAATTTATGTATTTATTATACTGTGTAATGTGTGTATTTATATAATGTGTAATTTAGTGAGATGAACTTGTAAAAATGAACAGAGTTTTCTTGTTTTATGATTCTCTCATAGCTAGCTTCAAGCAATTCTTGCATATTCAAATCATAATTTTATAACCAAAAGTTAGTTCCAGATAATTAAGTACAATCATAGAGTAAAACTATAAAGTAAAGTACAACCATACACCACGTAGTATACACTAAATGACAAACATAAATTAAAGTACAATCATAATACTTATAGCATAAACTAAGTACAAACATATAGTAAAGTACATAAAATGAAATATATAACATAAACTAAACTACGGTGGGGCATCATCGTCATCTCATTCCACCCAATCCATGAGGGTATTCCTCAGCTCTCTGTGAAACTGAGGTAGCTCTCTCTGTGTGACGGTGAGCTCCTTGACTCTGCCTACGAGGAACTCTAGTCTTTGCTCCATCTTGTCCCACCTACTAGCCGTTTGGAGGGACAACGACCGTATGGTGGCCTCTTCCATAGGAACATTTGTAGAGGCTGAGGCCCCCTGATCTTCCGTGAACACCAAAGTCTCGTCGACTTCAACTAGACCCATCTGAATCAAATGAACCCTATCAAATACATCGTCGGATCTATGTGCTCTCAACTACTCTCTAATCGGTAGCTGAACCCGAGTTCACTCGACGATCTTTTGTATCAACGTGTCGCACGACATATTCTTGTTGCATGTCCAATCGATTTCATGCATGTGACCTAAAATCACGAAGCCAGGGTCGAACATTTTCTCGTTGTATAGCTTCTCCATGACATAGAGATCCATGCAACTCACGAGATCTCTATGTCCATCCTGAGGTAGAATGATGTGGGTTATCAGATTGTGAATAACCCAAGCTCTGACGTTCAAATCCTTGGATTTTAGCTTCATGAACCCTCTGATATTTGCATTTCGATGAATTTCCTATGGAAGTAAAGTCTCTCTGCCGATCTGAAAAATTCATAATCTCGGGAAGCATGGTAGTATCTCTCCACTTCATTCTCTTCTTTGACAAATCCGAGCACTTCATTAACCGTTTCTGGAGGTATCAAAATCTTTGTACCAAGGATCTACGTCTTCAAATATCTTGACCTCCCAATAGAGGTCAAGTTCAAATAAAAAAAATGAACAATTTTATTGCAACTATCACCCCTTAGTCTGTACATTCCGTGTAAGGCGATTCTATCGAACATCTCTTTGATCTCCAATGACTCCCAACCTCTAAAGTTGACGGTCTTTGAATGAATAACTGAGCAGTTTGACATATCCCGTTTAAAGTGCTTCTTACATATCTGATTTCGAAATTCATTTGAAAAATACCTAATTGGCAGTCGTCACGCTTCACATGGAGCACCTTGTGACGACGGTGGCGGGTTTGTCAGACCCCCTTAAAATGGTTCTTCTTGTGACATCGATGAGTGATTTGGCAGATGTCATTCGGTTGGGCCACCTTGTGACGGACCTCTTTGGGATGGGGCAGTCTTCGTTTAATCGTCAATTTGGGTACCATTTGAGGGGAATTTGTCAATTTAGGTTGAATTGGAGATTTTGATGATTTAGAGCTAGGATTTGTGAAATTTTTTGATGATATTCGAAGCCAGGGATTAGGAAAGGAGAAATCAACACGGCAGGGGCATGAAATGGTCAGATTTTGTGTTAAAATCGCGGTTGGGGCTGAGAGAAAATCAGATTTTTCAGCAATGGATGGTGGAAGTGGGGGCCGATTTTTTATATACTGTCGAGGATCGGCCCCCCCATTCTGGGTCAATGACCCCACGTTATCAGCCCTAATTTTAAGAACAGTGGGTCATCGCCCCAATCGGTCCCCCGTTCTCCAGCCCTAATTTTGAGAACAAATGATGATTTCGGGGCGGTGAACCCCCTACCTCCCAAATGGGGAGGCAGGAATGAGGGGCTGTTTGGGGCAGGGACCCTCATTCTCCAATCACGTGCAGTACACATTGGACGAGGGGACCCGCCCCCCACATCGACCTCCCGACCTAATACGTCCAGTGTGTAACACCCGAGTTTTCGGGTTTCCGCTCCAAGGGTATTTTTGTAAATAAGAAATATAGGTCCGTTTTTTGAGCGGGAGGTTTTATTGGGGCTCTAGGAATTTATGGAGATTTTTAGAGAATAAGTAAAATTTTAGAAATCCAAATTGATAGCGTAACGCCAAGTTCCGTTTTTAGCCCTACAGCGATTTTAATTCGTATAAATAGTAAATTAAGCCTGTTTTGCGAACGGTAAGTTTTGTTTGAACCCTAGGAATAAGTTGGAATATTTAGAGGAATAAGGAAGTTTCGGGAATCCAAATCGATAGATGAATAACAGAACGAGCAAAGAAATAAACTAAGGGGCAATAAGGTAATTTAAAGTTAATGTTTTCTTTTAAATAACAAATTCTTCCTCCCCCTTTTCATTCATGTTCCAGCGAAGGGGAGAAAACTCCTCCCTCTCTAGTTTTCTTCCTCCTCCCACGCCATTTCTTCCAACGCCTCTCCTCCGACGATTTCTTCTTTGATTTTCCTTCTCCAATAGTCATTCTAGGTAAGCTCCGAGCTCTAGCCATGGTAGTTGTCGTTTTGAGGTGAATTTTGGTTTTGGGTTTTATTAGAAATCCCGATTTTGGTTAGAAATTGTTAGGATGTTTAAGTTAATGCCCTTTGACGATGTATTTACAATTATTGGAGATAGTTATGTGAAATTTTGGTTATTGATGGATATAGGTTAGGTTTTTGGTTGTTGAAGGTTGTAAAATCTCCATTAATAGAGTTTGGTATTTGACGAGCACCACGTGCTCGATGAAATGCCCGAATGGAGAAAATGGAAGTTTTAGGAGAAATTGCCTTAGCTAGGAACTTAGTTTAAGTTTGGAATTCGTTTGCTTAGAATCGGTTTTAATGCCTTTATTTATGAAATGCCTTAGGTGGACACGGCTTTTTGACGGTGCTCGGCTTGCTACGGATGCCAGGTAAGTGGTGTTAGATTTCCGGCACTTATGGCCCTACGTCATATCGTTGTTAGGAATTAAAAGTCTTAATGATGTTTTCATGATTTTGGGGTATTAAAGAGTCGGGTAAACTAGGACGTTTCTTATTAGTGGTCAGTTAGGCTCGTTTATGTACGTTATGAATGTTTGGATGGTCTTTGGAGCCCTCTCTTCATGCATCATGTCTTTTCTTTTAAGATTTAATGAAATGTTCTTATATGCATGTTTTCAAGTAAATGAAGTAAAATATATAATGTTAAGTGAAGTTGGAGGATGAGTAGGGCACATGGCACGTTAATGGCAACTCAGGGCACGATAATATGTAATGGAAACTCATGGCACGATAATATGTAATGGCAACTCAGGGCACGATAATATGTAATGGCAACTCAGGGCACGATAATATGTAATGGCAACTCAGGGCAAGTGGTTGGTCTACAAGGTAGACGGGGGGTGCCTGTGCCTACTCATGCCTAAAGATATGTTTATGTATATGTTATGTAAAGTGAATAAACAAAAAACGTACATGTTTTGAAAAACCATGCATTATATATACTCATGTTTTAGTGCACCTCTTTACTAAGCATTACGCTTAATGTGTTTATTGTATGATGCAGGTGACGATAACGAAGGTGAAGAACTTCCTCCTGATGATCAGGCATAGATGGTTGATGGACGGAGCTCGTGGTGACGTGATGTGTTTTGGCTAGGCGTGATGATCCATGGGTGTGCTCCGAGTCATTTTGTGGTAATTAGATGTAAGTTAGATGAACATTGGGTGTTTGAAGGATTTTAGGGTGTAAGTAGAAGTTTAATATGTTGGAAATTTCGTATTGAATATTGGTTTGAAGTTATGTATTTTGGATAGATTATAAACTAATGTTTTGATGATTTTGATAGCTTCTGCTATGTATGGACGGCTGTTGATGAAATAGAATAGAGTTTTGGATGAGTTTTGGTGATTTGGAAGTAGGTTTGCGATTTTAAATCGAAATGGGTATTTTGTGTCGGGATTTGATGATATTGAATGTACGGTTTATGGATGGTGATGGAATTGGTATTGAATAGGTAGAGTTGGTTAAGTTTGGAAGTGATTGGAGGTGTTGATGAGGTACATGATGAAAAAAAAAAAAAAGAATAAAGGAAAAGTAAAAAACTGTTTCACTGTAGCTCACGTAGAATAGTGGTCGACCGCTATTGCAAGGTGTCGACCGAACTTACAAAGGAATGCAACCCGAGAGCAAAACTGTTTTTGCACTATAGACCACTTAGATTAGGGGTCGACCGCTATTGCAAAGTGTCAACTAGTTTCAGTACAACCAAAAACCAGAACCTTTTTAGTGGTCGACCACTGTTATGAAATGTCGACCAAAAGCTCTGGGGGTCGACCAGAGTGCTTTTTATAGTGTTAAACTTGAGATTTTGATTAATTTTAACGTGTAACGAGTCTTCCATGCACAGTAGTCTTCCGTCGAATGAGGTTAATTGCCTCTAAACAAGTGAAGGTAAAGGATTGAAACCATAGACGAGTCATTTTGGGTAAGTTTAAGTTAGAGCCAAAATGTCTATAGATATGGATTGTAATGCCCGAGTCCGTTTTCTAACGAGCGAAACGAAAGAAAATGAATGGACCAATGATGAATGAAACTATGAACGAATGAAAAATACAATGAAAGAAAATAAAAAGAAAAATTTCATGTGAATTACGTCATGGTCTTTCCGTGGCGGCCCTGATCGGGTTGGGGTTGTTACATAGTGTCACGTAAGCACTAGACAAAACGGGGGATGATCGGCCCTCAGTTCTCAACGTAATTTCAGAATGAGGGGTGATTGGCCACCAACCAAGGTTTGATTTATTACATTTTTTATAGTTTAGGATTTTAGTTGCTAGCATTTTTAGTTTATGGATTGTTTCAAATTAAACTTATACTTTAGGATTTAAATTAATTTTAACCCTAACATTTGATAATTGTGCAATAACTAAATGATATGTTCATTTTATTACACTTAACTAATAAGGCTTTTTTTTTAAATTGCAGAACAAATATTTTTATGTCAAAGAAATACAAATGTGATAGATAAATCAAAGATGTTTAGATTAAAAAAGGTTTTTGAAAAAAAGATATGTTTTTGGAAACAATATTAATACCCTTAAAGGTTTCCTTGAAAAAAAATAGTGAATTTATTTTGTTCAATTAATTAACTTCACAAATTAAATATGCAAAAGTAGTTATTCAATGATAAAAAGTTGGGATTTTATTTGCCTTTTGGGTAGCATTTTTTGCCCTAATAGACTAATAGTCATTTGGTAGATAAATGATACCCTTACATAGAGATGTTTAGCTGGCGAGTTAGCGGGCCGAGCCGAGTTTAAGGGTTGAGCTTGCGAGTCTCCCTATGATCGAGCCAGGCGAGTCGACTATATGGGACGACTCATCATTCGACTCGTTGGCTCGGTCGGGCAGACCAAGCTTGTCGAGCTTGACAACGACTAGCACCTTTTAGAGGAAGAAGTCCACTCTTCTCCATATCATTTTCTTCTTAGCAGGCCCCACTTTTTCATCTTCTTCTCTAATACCTCCCCCCTGTTTATTGCAACATGAGGGTGTCATTTTGGGCTTAGACATAACATTTCTTTCTTTTCCTCTTTTATTTTAATTTTCTTTCATTTTTTATTGGTTTTTTTTTTTAAATTTAAACTCCAAATTTTTGGGTTTTAAAAAAACCCTTAAAGTTTACTATTTATCGAAAAAACCTCAAAGTATCATAAATAAACAATTTGAACCTCGAAGGGGATGAGGAGGCCAGCCTCTCTGGAGAAGACGGCCGGTCCAGCTCAATCGACTGTCCCGTCCTCAAAATTTTTATTATTTGTTCGGTTTGGGTAGAGGATGGTTGGACCAGCCGTCCTCTTGTGGGGAAAAACCCGTGACTTTTGTCACAGATTTTGTCCTTTAGGAAGAAGACGGCCGGTCCAGTTGGACGGGCCGTCCTCCTCCTCCTAAAATACAAAACCCGTGACTTTTGTCACGAGTTTTTCCACACAAGAGGACGGCTGGTCCAAGGACCAGTCGTCCTTTCCCCCTATATAAAGCTCTCTCTCTTGGTTTTCAAATCACACAAAACTTTCAATATTCTCTTGACTATTTTCTTGTTCCAGCGATATCTCTGCGTCCACCTGCTAGGTAAGAATTTTTTTTTAATTTTATCATTTACTTTAGAGATTTCAAAAAAAAAAAACCTCATATATAAGGTATTAAACCAAGATTAAACTTTTTATGACGTATTTTTTCTTTATTGTATTTTTTATTTGAAATTCTTTTAACAGTTTCTATCTAAATTCTAAAAATGTTGACATTTTATTTTATTTTTATTTATTTAAATATTTCTAATATTTTTTTCTATATTAGCGACGACTATTTTCTTGTTCCGACGATATTTTTCTGCGTTCACCAGTTAGATACGAAGTTTTTTTCTATTTTATTTTTATTAGATATTTATCTATTATATTGTAGATAATTGGATTGCATCTGTTATCGTTTCTCGTACCACGTATTAAGTGGTGTAATTGTACTGTGTAAGTAAATTCTGTCTAAGAGACTGAGTTTTAAGTGAGACCCTTTGTGACTCCTTCAGTCTTTCCTGGGAACTTACTTAAAAAGGTAATTATATCTAGAAGATTGTCCAGTACAGTCTTTCTTGAGAATTATCCTGATCAGTACTCTCCACGTTTTAACTTTTTGATTTAATTACTTTTATAGAATGTGAAATACAATTAATTTGCGACGACCTGAATTCTGATTCAAGTAGAATTGTTTATTTTTATTTTATTTATATAAATATTTATAATATTTTTCTCTATATTAGAGACGACTATGGATTCCGATTCAAGTAGATCAATTGATTTAGACGAGAGATCAACTATTGATGCCGAAATGGATTGGTATTCTGAAGGCATGCCTGCATATGGTGATCTACGTGCATTTGATCAAACAGATGCAAATGAAAAAATATTCGTTTATTCCACCTCTAAAATGCTGAACGATTAGCTTCAAACACCGGTTGGATCAGATGACGAGGAAGTGGAAAGCAGACCGGTAAGAGAATAAATCTCAATGAGATTTTTTTTGTAGACAATATGGTTCTTTAGAAGAAATACGTGAATATTCTTTGAAAAATGGTTATGGTATAAAATTAAGCAAGAGTGAAAAGAGCCGACTGACGGCTGAGTGTGATAATAGATGTGGGTGGCGACTGCATGCTTTGAAGATACAAGACCAGCTTACCTTTCAAATAAAGTCGTTGGTCGATTCTCATACATGTTGAAGGAAACTTGAGGATTGACATGCTTCAGCAACATGGGTGGAGAATGAGTATCTGGATAGGTTCAAAAGTCACCTTACATGGGACATCCCTTCTATTATTGAGACAGTGAGAAATGATTTCACTGTTGACATTTTACCCAGTCTTGCCATAAGAGCAAGAAGCATAGCTCGAACCCTTAACAAAGGGAAGTACGACGAACAGTACGAGCAACTGTGGTCGTATGCATCCGAACTATGTAGATCAAATCCAGGTAGCACAGTAAAAATTGATGGTAACCCTGTGGTCCCTAATTTATTGAGATTCCAAAGATTTTATATATGCATGGTTGCTTGGAAGGTAGATTTGCTGCAGTGTGGTATATTTGTTAACTGTTTCGATGACTATCATCTGAAGGGGTCGTGTCTTGGCCAATTACTCACAGTGGTCAGTATTGATGGCAACGATGAAATATATCTCGTTGTTGTTGCCACGTCGAATCTGAGTGTGCGGACTCATGGACATGGTTCTTGCAAATATTGAAGGATGACCTAAACACTGAATCGGGCTGCGGGTGGACAATTGTTTCAGATCGACAGAAGGTATAATGCATTGCTATTTGTTATTTAAAATTTTGGGGCATTATGGTAGTTATATTGACGTTGTTTTTTGTTCAAATATTACGGGTTGAAGAAAGCTATTCGAGATGAATTCAGACAGGCCGAACACCGCTTCTGCCTCCGGCATATGTAACACCTGGCATTTTGGCCATGTAATAATCTGTTGAATTATTGTATGGATTTAAATTGCCATAAATACAATAATTATTTTATTGTAAATTTTGGAGTATTTAGTGAGGGGAGAACCAAACTAATATGTAACTGAACTAAACACTAAGTTTAAAATGCATGGAAGGGTAAATTGGGGAGAAATTAAGGTTGGTGGGAGGTTGCCAATGGTTGAGTGACATCTGCCAACTTGTTGAAGAAGTTAAGTTCCTCCTCCTACGTGAAACCCTCTTCATTTCACTTCTCTGCTCTCTCTCCATTCTCTTCTCGGCATTCTCTCTTCCAGTCGTCAATCAGCCATCGAAGCTACTTCGATCTCCTCAGCTCCTTTCTGTTTTTCTACTAGGGTAAGCATCTTTTAAATGCTAACAAGTTTGGACAAGTTTAAAGTGAGTTTTGGTTGGAGTGAAGGATTGTGATACTTTGGAAAAACTCACTGTTTTTGGATGAAAACACACCGATTTGTTTTCTAAGGGTTTGAATGAGTTTGGAACAAATTCTTCTAACTTATTTGTTAGTATTTGCAGCTTGTTTATTTTCTGAACGTGCATGTACAGGTTCGAGCATTTCCGAGACGTTCAGGACTTCTGACACCGCAGCAGACGGGTAAGTTCATATCCGTAGGCTGGCCCTTAAGGCCCTACATCACGGAGGTACTAGGTTTTCTGTTATGTCGGGTTTTTTTGGGTAGAAGAGTTAGAGTTATGTTCTGAAATGTCTGGCTTTGATTTACTTTTTGCTGTCTTATTTATGTTGTCTGCCTGTTTAAATTCAAGCACCGTTCATGCATACACGTTTTCTCTGAAAGACATGCAAATGTTTTCTGTACACTGTTTGAAACTAAATAAGATAAAATCTGACTAAAATGAACAGGTTAAGTGCGGGACGGGGACTGACCTACTGTTATTGTACTGTTATATATATGTATACTGTATTACTGTATGTGCCTATTGTGCACTCACTGATTCTACTGATTGTCAGTTCCCCTATAAGCCCCACTTATACCTCTCTGCCACTGAAACATAATGTATTGTACTGTCACTGTATTTCTGAAAACCGCATGCATAGCATTTTGCATCACTGCATATCTATTATGTTCTTATTGAGTTTTAGACTCATAGGTGAACTCTCTGATGTAGGTACTGAACCCGGAAATGAGGACCTTGTGCCTCAGTCTGATGAATAGGTGGCTGGTTGTTTGAGCTCTCGGGGGTGGTTGCTGCAGCCAGACACAAATTATGTCTTGAGGTTTAAATTTTTAAAGCATAGTCTATATCTGTAAAGTTTTTCTGAAAATTCTGGCTTTGTTGTAAAAACTCTATAAAAACTTCCATTTTGGGAAAGTCTGCAAATATATGTTAGGTTCTGTACTGATCCTCAGATTTTTAAAACAATGTACAGATTTTGATGTCTAAGTTTTTAAAACTACTGTATTTGACAGTTGAATTCATATTCTGAATATTCTGAAATTGTTTGGAGTATTATCTGTTAGTTTGTGCGTGGATGACTTCTGGTTTTGGAACTATCCATGCAGTCTGTTTCCTTTGAATCTGCTAATTGTAAAGTGTGCTCTACATCCTTGTGTAGATTCGGGCATTGAAGGTTTATAATGTAACACCCGGGATTTTTTAAAATTGGAGAGAAAATAAAAGAATAATAAAATAGGTTGTTTTAATTAATTGAAAAGTAAAGTGAATAAATTTGATTGAAATTAAGCCGTGGGTTAAGTTAATTTAATAACGGGATTTAACGGAATTTTTGGAGAGGGCAAAACGATAAGTGATAATTTATTAAAACGGTTTTAATAGTTATTATTATTATTATTATTATTAATAAAAAAAATATAAACAAAAACAACAGAATGGCTCGAAGGCCATTCTGCTGTTTGAGCCCGACGGCCGAGAGGAGCAG
Organism: Begonia masoniana; assembly: GCA_022432975.1. Taxonomy (NCBI): domain Eukaryota; kingdom Viridiplantae; phylum Streptophyta; class Magnoliopsida; order Cucurbitales; family Begoniaceae; genus Begonia; species Begonia masoniana. The sequence continues at coordinate 39,665,703 of CM039503.1, read as the reverse complement.
GGGAGAGGAGAACGGCGTGGAAGAACCGAGCGGCGTCCAAGCTCCGACGACCACCGCTGATTTTCGTGGTTCTCCGGCCAGACAACGGCGACGAGCGAGTTCCGGCCGTCTCCGCGCGCGCACCGACTTGTAAGCGTGAATTTTCCCCTGTTTTTCTCTCTGTTCGAGTCCGTGAGCGACGAGCCAGTTTTGGCTCCGATCACCGGCGGTTTTGGGTTGTTTTCCGGCGTGGGTTTGCCGACCCTTGGTCCGATTTTAGTCGCCTGGCCGTGGGGATCCGGTTTGGGCGAAAAATCAGAGAGCCCTCTTTAGGGCATTTCGGGTTTTTGCTTGTAGAACGGGATTTTTAGTTAGATTATGTTAATTGAAGGTATTTGTGGTTGATTAGTGAGGAATTGAGTGAGAATTGATGAAAAACCAAAATGAGGGATTTTCCGGGTAAAGGGGCAGTTCGGGTTTTGTGATATTTGACCTAGCTAGGGTCGTTTGTTTTCAAATTCCTTTTGGCAGGTTAAAATAGGTTATTAGAGGAGTACGTGGCCGCTGGAATCGTTCGATTCCGATAACCGACGCAAAAGTTATGCACGTTTGAGGTTTCGGGTCGGTTTTTACCGAACCCAAATTGGTGGCCCGTTTCATTAGGTTTTTGTTGGATTAGGCTAGAAATAGTAGTTTGAGAGTAATTAGTGAATGTAGGCTTGATTTTAATGATTTGATGAATATTTATCGTAGGTCGAGCCGTAGGTGGACAGGAATTCGAGTATTCTGAACGGGCTAGGACGCCAGGTAAGTAGTGGAATGCGTGTTTGTTGCCTTCGGGCCTACACCATAGAACGGTAGAGATTGGTTGCTTGTTTGCTGTGCTTTGCTTTCTGTTATGCATCGTGTGTCATGCATCATTGTTTTCTAACTACGAAACCACGTGTTTTGCATGTTTGAGTGGTGAGGATGAAATGGAAGATAGTAAATGATTTGCAACTTGGTCTCAAGTAGAATAGCCTCGTCGGGCAAGTGGCTCGCTGAGCACCCCGCGGGGGATTTTACTTGAGATGCCCTGCTAATGTACGTAATGTGTCGTGAGTATGAATGCCTCGACCTGTTCGTGCTTGAAGTGCACAATGAGGCTTCTACGATCGATTGGGGGAGATTCGTGTTGGCCGTCCTGGACTGTGTTGGGACGTGTGCCTCCGGTCTAGCTCCGTGGATCAAGGCGCGGCCGTCCTGGACTGTGTGGGGGCATGTGCCTACTTGATTCACCTGAAAGTGAAAGATAAATGCAACCGAAATGAAAAGAAAGCAACAGAGTGTGTAGAAACTGCATGTTAGGGTTGAGTCGAGCATTTAGTGTGTGGTTGTGCATTATTTCCCTACTTGCTAAGCATTAGGCTTACTTTTGTGTTCTATGGTGTAGGTGGCGCGATTTACTCAGGTGAGGTAGATGAGACAGCCCAGGACTAGACAACAGTTGGTGGTGCATGGAGCATGCCGGTGCAGGCAGTTGTCGGAGCGCCTCGACCATGGTCTTCGGGAGAATGTGGGATTTTGCATTTTAGTAGTTTGTTGTAGATGACTGTTTGTAGAAATGATGGAAATGCTTAAATCATTTTGGTTGATGTTTTTGATAGTTGTGGTATAGCTATGTATATTTGTGGTATTTAGTCATAGTTAAGGGTGATGTATCGCTCTGTACTGTGGACTTTCTTCATTTAGGGATGTTAGTATTCTAGTTTCTCCTTGCTACTATTTGAAGATTTCGTATGTTGGAAGGTTGAGTAGATAATTGAGTAGAGTATTCTGGATCTGGTTGGGAATTGATTTGTGTGCAGGTATTTAGCGTTTTGGAGGCGCCATTTTCAGGCGTTATTTTGCCGAAATTTTCGGGAAGGACGCCGTGGTGCTTAAAGGTTAGGTTTATGGGAAATTAGCGAGTCTAGGCTTAGTTTAAATCATGTTTCAACGTGGGTTTGGGTTAGCAAAGTAGCGCTCCAAGCCAGGGTGGGTTCGGGGGCGTTACATATAACTTTCATGCTTTTTGTTTGTGCTGTATTTGACAGTGGAACGATGTTTTGAAGTATTCTGAAATAGTTTGGAATATTTTCTGTTAGCTTATGCATGAATGATCTCTGGTTTTAGAGCTTTTATGTAGAGTGAAATTCCTTGAGTTTCTGTCACGTTTTCTGTTGCGTTCGAGAACCCCATTTTGATGTGGTTTGAGAAATCTGAAACTTCTATGTTTTATGTATTCATGCTCTCTGTCTGTACGTCTTTCTGTTAAAAGTTGTTAAGTTTCACCTTAGAAACCATGTCATCCGATCACGTCCACCGCTACTTGTAAAATTTTCTCCACCGGTTGTCACTGCTCATTTCTGCCTTTTTAAAGTACATCCATCGCTGCCCGTTTCCTTCTTTTAAACTATATCTTCCAGCTGACGTCACACAAGTCTTCCGCCCAGTTTAGTTACATCTTCCGGCTGACGTCATCCATCTTCCGGCTGACATCATCACCTTCTGCTGATTCCGTTATTGTCTGTATCTTCCGGCTGACATCATCCATCTTCCGGCTGATGTCATCACCTTCTGCCGATTTCGTTATTGCCTGTATCTTCCGGCTGACATCATCCATCTTCCGACTGACGTCATCACCTTCTGCCGATTTCGTTTACTATCTGTATATGCCGATGACGTCATTACATCTTCCGATGATGTCATCACACGCCCGATTTCATTATTTCCTCGCCCTTTCTGTTCCCTGTTCCTCCCAATCTTCTCTGTTATTCACTTCTGTTTATTTATTTTCTTCGCCACTTCTGCTCTTCTGCTATCCATTATTGAAATCTGTTTTGCTATCAACTTCAAAGAACTCGATTCTGTTAACTGTTTTCCCATTTGATTTCGAATCAAGAGAACTTTCTCTCTCTCTGTAAATGTTTTAAAAGTGTAATGTACAAAAAAAAAATAGTCCCCGTTTTCTGTTATCTGTCCCAGAGTGATGACTTCGATCCCGGACCCCGATCGGGTTCGGTTTCGGGCCGTCACAGCATATGTACACGAATTTCAAAAACCTATTTCGAGTTAGAGCATACAGAGATGCGATATAGAATGCAGCAAGGGCACTCACGAATTCCCATTTCGAGCATGAAATGAGGAAATTACGTCATATTATGTAACACCTGAGTTAACGGCCAGGTGATTTTCTTAACTGTATTAACGGTCATAAATATTTAATCTTCGTAGTTTAGGATTTATGTCAAGCTTAATTAATTACATGTGGATCTAAACTAGGTTGAGTGGCAAAGTTGTAATAATGGAGGATTGAGGCCAGTATTTAAGGAAAAAGGAAAGGATTCAAACCTCATTTAAACCACTATAGCCGACATCCCCAACTTCCGGCGATTTCTTCTCTCCCAAGCTCTCACTCTCTGTCAGCTGGAAATCCCTCCTTCGGCGATCGGTTTCCTTGCTGCTTCTCGACTACTTTATGCTCGAGGTATGGGTTTGACAATGTGGTTATCTGTTAGTTTATTAGCCCTGTTTTCAGCTCTGTATTGAAGTTTGGATTCTGCAATGGCCGGATATTAATAAGAACATTTTGAAACCCGAGATAAGTAATGTCTTTCTAAATCGATTCTGGACATTTAGAACAACCAACCCTGAGTTATCATTATCGAATCCGTCTGTTTTGGTTTTGGGATTTCGGGTTACATTGAGTATTAAACTAAGAACTCGGGAAGGACTCTTAGCTATTAGATCTTAGGATAACTCGAGACTAGAACTGCTAGGATTTTGTTTTAACTACTGCAATGTAAATGTTTAGGTGAAGAAGTTTGAAGAGAAGGGAGCTCAAGTGCTAAGGAGACCAGGTAAGTGAATGTATTAAGATTTCCGGCTAATAGAGCCCTACATCGTGGGAGTACTAGGTTGAGATGTCTAATGATTACCTTATGATTATGAGCTTGTCTACACTTGAAGAATTTATGTATGTTGCGAGTTATACCAAGTGATGACCTGTTAGTGAATGTGAAGTTGTCTGCTCTGGTATGATCCTTGTCATAGTTTGATGAGTTAAAAGCTCTCATGTTCATGCATCATGAATGTTTCTCAAGCATAAGAAAATGTTTTAACGCATGTTTTCCATGAACAAGATATGTATATGTATATGTATAAGATTTATGCAACGTGGATTAAGTGAGGGTTGGGGCGGTTCGGCGTATGTCACAGTCCAAAGAAGGACATATGAATACGACCCGCAGTAGGGAACAAGATCAAACTCACTGTCGAACCCCCTTTACCGACACAAATCCTCTCTTGGTCCACACAACCTAAACAATGAATATGATCAATGATTATGAATGATGAATATGATCCATGACCATGAATGATGAATATGATCAATGATTATGAATGATGATTATGATCCATGATTATGAATGATGAATACGAGCAAAGACATGAACAAGAAAAGACTTATGAGCATGTGATTTTCCCAAATTATGCATTCATGCATCCATGTTAGTGTTGCATTCCTTACTAAGCATTAGGCTTATAGTTTAAACCTTATGATGTAGATGACGAGTTTTCAGGTGAGGAACTCAAGGTCAATGAAGATGTCTAAGCTTGGTTGCTGGAGGATGCTCAGTGTGACAGTGAAGGCTGGATAGGCGATCAAGTTCCCTGGTTATACCCATAGTAAGTCAGAGAAGTTTATGATAAACAGATGACTAAGTAGAATAGAGTTCTCTTATAACAATGAGATTCGGATTCTGAATGGTTTGACTTCAGAATCTGTTAACGATTTTAAGGATTATGAATGGTCTGTTTTGCTTAAGCCTTCCGCTATGTGAATCTTGTATGGGATATGGATTTTACTCATTAGGGTTTATAATTTCCAGGTTAAGATTTGAGTGAGTTGTAGTATTTTCGGTTGGATGAGGTTGTTTGATGATTATAGTGTTTTATTGCCGTAAGATAGAAGCTGGATGAGGCATTCATCCGGCTGACGTCGTCGGCAGGTGTCAAATGATAGGAGTCGAACAATTGAGTCTTCCGGATGACGTCACCGGAAGATGTAGTATGTTTCTCCATCGGCAGATGTAGAGTGTTTAGCCATCGGATGATGAAAGTGTCATTTTGTCATCTAGCGATCGGCTGATATAGAGTGTTTAGCCATCGGACGATGTGAGGGTTCCCTTGTCGTTTAGTGACCGGGTCATGTTTTAATTATGCACGTGGGGAGCACACGTCCATCGGATGATGTTTCCCTATTTCACCGGAAGATGAAGTATATATTCCCTCGCCGGATGATGTAAATAATAACTTGTCGTTTAGTGATCGGATGATCTAGAGCTTATAAGCTATCGAAAGATGTCATAGATGAACACGTGAATTTCACATGTCTATCGGTGGATGTTTTAAATTGGTCACACGAGATGCACGTGATCGTTGGTCGATGCGAGTATACGCATCTGCTGATAGTTGTTTAAATGAGTCATGTGGGGTGCACGTGCCATCCGGAAGACGCAATGTCTATCGGTTGAGGCATGCAGACCCATGCAACTTGTACGTCGATTGGAAGCATGTACGAGGGACTAACTTTCCATCCATTAAGTTGAAGTCTTTAAGCCTGTTAGGTATACTGTTATTAAGAAAAAAAAAGAGAAGGAGAAAAGAGTTCAAATATGAGTTAAAGTTTTATGTAAAGTCAAGAATTTCGTGGCGATCCTCCCCGGGTCGTTACATATTAGCTTGGAGGCAGAAGCATATCTTCGACGAAAAGTGCCCAAATATTGGGTTAGTTGTGCCTTCTCTTCGATTTTCAAGTGCGATTTGGGACTAAATAATTTTTGCGAGGCTTTCAATTCACTTCTATTGCCTGTCAGGTGTTTGAGATGATCCGAAAGTGCTTGATTACTCGTATTGTGAAAAAATTTGAGAAGATGGCGAATTTAGCAGACCTCCTGTGCCCCCAGATAGGGAAAAAACTTGTGAGGCTAGCATATGCATATGAAAATTGTAGTGCTCGGTTTGCGGGAGCTGCACAATTTGAGGTCAGCAATGGATACGAACAGTACGTTGTTGACATGAATTTGTGTGTGTGCAACTGTACCAGGTGGGATCTTACTAGAATCTCGTGTGTCCATTCCATTTCATGCATGCATAGTATGAGAGTGACATCAGAAAATTACGTGCATTGATGCTAGCACCGGGCAACTAACCTGCAGATGTACTCACACTATATGCAAACCGTGAGCGGCCAACTAATGTTACCACCCGTAGAAAGTATGCACGAAATCCTCCCACCCAATAAAAAGCGTCAATCTGGTTGGCCGAAGAAGACAAGAGTGCGAGATGCGGAAGAGCTGTGAAGCTCGAGAGTTAGTAAGAAGAACTCCACTGTGCGATGTGGTATATGTCGGCAGCAGGGGCATAATACTCGCACTTGTCCCAACAGGGGATCAACTTCAGGCGCTGCTTCGCAAGACATATTTATGGGTTTCAACACATACCACGGAACGTAGGTACATTTCAACACATTTCTCCCATAAACACATCGTCATTCTTTTTGTTGTACTTTTGTTTCATTATGTGCAGGAATCTTCGGTATGCGGCTGTGGCAGAAATTTTTGACTGTTCGTATGCTAAGGATCAAGTCAATTTTTTTTTTTGGCATTGCGGCCTATAATTCTTTGTAATATACTAAGTATTTAATTTTTTTTTTGAAAGGTGATTCAAATTGTAATTATTTGTTGGAGTTTATTTGAACAATACTTATTTATTTTAGATCAATCAAATAATATATTAACTTATATTAAATTTATATTAAATACATTATTAAATTTTAAAAATATATAGTAATTAATAAATATATAATTCCATATTTCCATTACTAAATTTATATAATTTCAAACAAAAAAACTTATATTAAAAGGTCCATTATTATAAAAATAGACTACACGACATAAAATTAAAGTACATAAAATTTACATACAAAAACTAAACTAAACTACGCCGGTGGATCATCGTCGTCTTTATCGTTGCCGTTGTTCATCATCTAATGCTGGAACCTTTCATCCATCTCTCTATAGGACTTAACGAGATAATTTTGTGGCTCATTCACCTCTCTCTGGGATGCGATCACCCCACTTTGTCCCACGACGAGCTCATCAACTCTGCCTATAAGGAGATGGATGTCCCGCTGCTGGCTCTACTGTATCTCAAGCACTTGCTGCAGGTGCTGGTGGTGTGTCTGCTGCATCTCATACAACTGTTGGTGGTGCGTCTGCTGCATCTGATAGACCTGCTACAGAGACTACCTCGTGTCCCATCCACTAGCCTCCTTCTCCTAGAGGCCAATGGCGGTGATGTGGTATCATCCATCGGCACTGCCTGAGAGGTGGATGCCTCATGATTGCTCTTCAGCACCTAAGCGCCATCGACTTTAACGATGTCCATCTGTATCAACTGAGTCATGTCAAATACGTCGGTGGATTTATGAGTATTCTCTGCTCGCCAACCGGTAGCCGAATCCCAACTCGATCGATGATCTTTAGAATTAGTGCCCCGTATGGGAGATTCGTCCTGGATGCCTGCTCGACCTCACGCATGTGACTTAAAATCAAGAAGCCAGGGTCAAAAGGTTTTTCGTTGTACAGCTTCTCCATGATATAGAGGTCCATGCAACTCACGAGATTTTGACGCCCCTCTCGCGGCAGAAGGGTGTGGGCTAGCAAGAACCCGACCTCTAACATTCAAATCTTTCAATCGTGGCTTCACGAACGTCCCAATGTTGGAAAGGCAGTCTTGGGAAGTATGGTAATATTGCTCCGCCCCTTCTATGGCAAACCTCAATACTTCATTCACTAGCTCTAGACGTATCATAAACTCCCTGCCAAGGATGTACGTCCTCAAACCAGTCAAAACTCCATTTCTCATGAACGATATCAAGTTCGTGTAGTGAACTATTCTCTCGCAGGTATCGTCAGTCAATGCATTGACCCCACGTAGGCCGATGTTCTCAAACATCTCTTTGAACCCCAACGACTCACAACCTCTAAAGTCCACATTCATAAAAAAAATTAATTGAGCGTTTTTGCAAATTCAGCTCAAACTTTCTCTGGCAATCTTCATTAAAAAATTTTATAGCAAGATCCTGTCAAATTCACGTATAACTAAAATTTCATAAGTTATTCAAATATTATTAGATTATAAATAAAATGATTTTATTAAATAAATAAAAATAAAATAAATTGTCCACTTTTTTAGGATTTAGATAAAAATTGTTAAAAGAATTTTAAATATAAAATACAATGAAAAAAAAGATTAATATTTACAAACTATAATAATACTAAAAGTCAAGAGAGTATTGAAATTCTCTTACATCAATAATAACAAATTTTTTTTATAAAATATAATAATAACAAAAATTTTAAGTTAATTAAAATAAAAAAATAACTTATATATAAAATTTTATTATAATATTTTTACATCAATACAATAAAAAATACTAAAATAAGGATTATATAAGTGAGAGAAACGTAAAAAAAAAATATAAAAACAATGTTAAAATAAATTAATTGTATTTGACATTCTATAAAAGTAATTAAATCAAAAAGTTAAAACGTGAAGAGTACTAATCATGATAATTCTCAAGAAAGACTATACTGGACAATCTTTTAGACAGAATTACATTTCCAAGTATGTTCCTAGGAAAGGCTGGAGGGGTCACAAACGGTCCCATTTAAAACTCAGTCTTCTAGACATAACTTACTTACACAGTACAATTACACCACTTAATACGCAGTACGAGAAACGATAACAGATGCGATCCAATTGTCTCCGCTATAATGGATAAATATCTAATAAAAATAAAATAGAAAAAAAAAACTTCATACCTAGCCCGTGAACTGGAAGAAATATCGCTGGAGCAAGAAAATAGTCGTCGCTAATATAGAAAAAAATATTAGAAATATTTAAATAAAAAATAAAATAAAATGTCTACATTTTTAGATTTTAAATAGAAACTGGTAAGAGAATTTCAAATAAAAATTACAATGAAGAAAAATACGTTATAAAAAATTTAATCTCGGTTTAACACCTTATATATGAGTTTTTTTTTTTAAAATCCCTTAAGTAAATGATAAAATTAAAAAAAAAAAAAATCGTACCTAGCAGGTGAACCCAAGAAATATCGCCAGAGTAAGAAAATAGTCGAGAGAGTATTGAAATTTTGGTTTGATTTGAAAACCAAGAAGGAGGATCAGCCGTCCTCTTGTGAGGAAAAACCCGTGATAACAGTCATGACTTTTGTATTTTAGGAGGAGGAAGACGGCTGGTCCAGGGATAAAACCCATGACAGAAGTCACGAGTTTTTCCCCCACAAGAGAATGGTTGGTCCTTGGACCAGTCGTCCTCTGCCCAAACCGAAAAAGAAAAAAAAAAATTTGAGGACGGAATGGCCGGTCCTACTGGACCAGCCGTCTTCTCCAAAGAGGTTAGCCTTCTCAACCCCCCCCCCCCCTCCTCCTCCTCCTCCTCCTCCTAGAGGTTCAAATTGTTTATTTATAATACTTTGAGGTTTTTTTTATAAATAGTAAACTTTGAGGGTTTTTTTTTTTATAAATAGTAAACTTTGAGGGTTTTTTTTAAAAAAAAAAAACCGAAAATTTGTTTAAATTAAAAAAAAAAACCATTTTTTTATTTTATTAGAATGAATAAATTGTATTTTTTATTTCACTATCTATATATAACACTAATTTTCTTTTATCCATTTTCATTTTTTTTATTTAATAATTTATATTACTATCATCATTTATCAATTTATTATCTCCTTTAATAATGTAAATTTATTGTTTTATTTTTATTCTATCTATGTGAATTTAATATGAATACTATTTTATTCAATAAGTTAATGTCTGTAATATGATCAATAATTTATGAAATTACCATCAATAATAATGATTGAAAATTGAACAAATAATTGCAGCTCAATAAAAAGTCATTTATTCTAAGGCAAATATTGCTTAAATAATCATATGTTCCAAGGGAGGGCCCAAAAATATCAAAAGGGGCTATAAGCAACTATCAATGAATAGATCTATATCGTGTTTCTTATGCAACGGACGTCATCAGGTTGTTGAGTTCCCGCATAAGGTTAGCATTAACAACCCTAAAAGCCTCAATCCATAATGACAATCAGACTGAAGAAGTTTTCTAAGAAGAGCCAACATAACTTGCTGATGTAAGGACTATAAATTTCTTGTCAGCAGTCCAATAACATATGGAGGAGCTAAAAAAGACTCCTAATAAAGGTATCACGTATGAAGAGTTCATTGTCAAAAATAAAATCAAGCACTTTGAAAGTCTAGGATGCTACTTACAATTTCATTATGACTCAATATCAGGTTGGACTAGACCTGCTCATGATCGTCATATAAACCTTGGGTTATTTGTTGACCTTGTAGTTTGTCCATAATTAGTTGAGAGATATGTTTAAGAGATTGAAAATAAACTTGTTAAGAAAATCGTAAAGTGTGGTGACCTATTATTATGAAGGCTTGTTGAGGCTCATACCAAGTGATGTGATCACAATCTTATATTAAAAATTCATCGTCTCAGGTTATACTATATATGTAGCATTCGTTCTCCAACTAGTACAAGTCTTTTGGATTAAAACTCAAGAGCAAAAGCGTACGAATCTTACCTTAAAACAGACAATATTGTACTAATTGGTGGAGTTTGCGGTATGACATAAGTGGTTTCATGGTCAACCTATAATGTGGCTGATGAGAACATTAAGCCTACCAGGGCTCATCAATCCAAGACCAAGTGATATGATCATAATTTTATATTGAAAATTTGTGGCATTGAGGAACACTATATATGTAATATTCCATCTCTAATTGGTAGAAATATTTTTAGGGTAAAACCCAAATAACGAAAGTGTGCAATCCTCGACTCAAAATAGACAATATTGTACTATTTTTGAAGTTCGCAATGTTACATAAAATGTGATTTTATGATTAGAATGAGAGCAAAAATGATGTGTCAAGTGGATCAATCACTTCATCGAAGGCATGAAAAATTTCTAACCTTTATTTTAATTTGTATTTTGTAGGTAACAGAAGCTCGATAACAAGAGGAAATCATACTAAAGATATCATTGATGGATTGTCCTAAAAGGTTATGCACATGGTATATTGGATCACTTTGTCGACTTAATATGTATTAACCTTAATTGTTTTGATAATTGCCGTAATTAATGAAATATTAATTCAAAGTTAATGATAATTGTCTGTTGATGGATATCGTTATATATGTTTATACTCTTATTGAAAATATTATTGTAAATGGATATTTAGAGTTTCTAATATGCTTACTTTAGCCTATGCAATAATGGTTTAAAATTATGATGTAGGACTTAATTAGAAAAAAGATGAAAGTTACTATGCGGGTGCCCTAAGATAAGACGCGGACACTCGACCCCGAGCCTCATACAAAATAAAAAAAACTGGTGCATGCCCAATCCTGTGAACTATTTTAGTCACGGACACTTTGCAGGGGACAGCTAGACTTGAAGCTCATATGTCCTCAGTAGATGCAAAGATGAACTTGTGGAAGCCCAGTCCCAAGACAATGTTTATCGAAATTCAATTTATAAAGGTTTGGAGACATATGCCAAAGCCCACCACGGACACCTCAAAGATCCTCGTAAAAGCCTTGTTCGGTGACAAGAAATTCAAATTGATTCTTATGTGAACTCACGGTCACAAAGTGTAGACGTGCAGTGTAGTAACCCACAACTTAACCTGCAAAAGCCAATCACCTCAGTGATGTCTATAGCAACTATATCTCGCAGACGCTTGGATGAACAGTAGAGGGCGATCGTGGCTAGAGAATTTTGAAGACCAGTTCGTGCCATTGTGTAACCAAGAAGAGCCAACTATGCCGATGTGCTGCATATTTCATTTGCGATTTTTAGCCTTCATTCTTGAGCTCAAAACCTAACACCTCCTATTCCTAAACTTGATATTGTATCTCTCGAGAGATTTAGGCTATTGTACTCAACATTTTTCAATCTACTCAATTATAGTGAAAATGGAAAGAGTGACACAATTGAAGAGTCAAAAAATGTTTAATTGACACCCGCGAGTTCGATTAAGGAGAAAGATGATGCCTTGTAATAGTTGTAAGGTCCAATTGACACCCGAAAACTCAATTGTTTATGTTGTGATAAAACCAATCGCACTACGAGAATGAATCAAGAATGAAGAAGAAATCGAGCCACAAGAATTTACATAGTTTAGACCAAATCGTCCTACGTGCACAACACAAAACTCCAGCTACGAATTTCATTAGAGAATCCATAAAACAAGTATTTTCGTAATGTTACAGCATCGCACGTAGTCACCCGAGATTACAAGAAAAGAAACTTTTGTCGAGAAATCTCTCTTCCCCTTTTCTACCTCACTTATTTTCTCTCTTACTCTGCTACAAAGATGATTCTCTCTCTTTTTTTTCTTATCTCCTCAAACTTTCTAACCAATCTATTTGAAATAGAGTAATGTGTAGAATCGTTTTTACCTAAGAGGGGGGGGGGGGTGAATTAGGTTTTCGCTTTTTATAATCTTTAAAAATTGTGATCACTATCAAATTAATTGTTTGCTCTTAAATGTATAAACTGTATGATTTCAAATTGAGTTGATAAGATGAATTTAATCAATAGCAATTAAAGAGTTAAGGGAAGAGAGAAATGACATCGAAATTGTTTACGCGGTTTGACCAATCTTGCCTATGTCCGTTCTCTAAGGGCTCCCCTTCTCGTTCGATAGAATTTTTGATTGAACTTTACGGGCATCAATCAACTGTCTTTACACCTTTGATTGATCTTCACGAGCGCTAATCAACTGCCTTTACACTTTTCTCTTAGGGATACACCATTTCTCAATGTTTAAATACAGGATTGTGAGTCGAAACTCAAATATCACTCTCTCAATAATATAATCTCAAGTTTGTAGTTTGGGAGGAGTAAAAGAATTGAAAGATGAAAGTTCTTTGGAGTTGAGAGAATTTTGATTCGTTGATTCCTTGGTTGGTTGATTCCAAAAGACTTCATTCTTCAATTTATAGTCCTTTTGAATTTTGTTTACTAGCGGTCGACCTATCTTGAAACCCGGTTGACACTTTGTTACCGTTGTGCGTAGATAGAAGACCGTTGTAAGCAGTGCCAGTCAACCTCTTTGAGAATCGGTCGACACTTTGTTACCATTGGTGTTTGATGATAGCCGTTGAAATATGTTTCGATCAACTTCTTCTATAGTGTAGTCGACACTTTAATCTTCTCTGTACCCATCGGTCGACACCTATATATCTCGGTCGATACTTGAGTTACTTCTGCTTGCATAGGTCGATCCTCATGGTCAACAGTTCAATCTTCTTTGCATGCACCGGTCGACACTTATACATTCCAGTCGACACTTGAATTGGCTCTGTTTGCATAGGTCTATCCTTGTGGTCGACACTTGAATTGCTTCTTTATAAAGCGGTCGACACCTTCATATTCTAGTTGACACTTATTTCTTCTCTGTTTACACTGGTTGTTCCTTGTGATCGACACTTGAATTGCTTTTGTATAAATCGATCGACACCTTCATGTTCCGGTCGACACTTGTTTCTTCTCTATTTACTTCGGTCGTTCCTTGTGGTCGACACTTACCAAGTTCGGTCGACACTTGACGATTCAGGTCGACACATGAGGCACTCTGAAATTGCTTTTCTTTATTTTGACTATTACACACTTAATAAAACTCATTAGTACTAAATACCCTTCTTCAAGGGCATTTTCAATTAAGGTACTTGTAAAATCATTTATTTATTATGTTAATCAATTTATCAAACATTATTATCAAAACCATATTACCATTAAACACATTTTAATTAAACATCATCCAAAAACACATTAATCTTAAACTCATTTTAAGTTAACAATCTCCCCCTTTTTGATGATAATAAATTATAAATTGATTTCACACTCTCCCATACTTATATCAAATAAATCTCCCCCACAATATATGCACTAAATAAATTTACTCAAAACTTCTCTCCCCCTTTGACATTATAAAAATAAAAAATAAAAACGCACAGTCAATTAGCATAAAATATTATAGCATTGCGTAAGTCATTCAACACAAAGAAGATAGCGTTTCAAATATTTTATAAATAAGTACCAATATCCAACGATTACACAAACTAAGATAATTTCAAACTACGACACTCGCAAGCAAAGAGAATCGATAGCTAAAATAAATAAATAAAATATCACTCAGATGGAGGGACACTGTAACGCCCCCGAATTCACCCTGGCTCGGAGCGCTACTTAGCTAACCAATCCCACGGTAAATCATAATGAAAAATAAAACTCCCAAACATAAAAGAAACTTACACAGCTGAATTTAAACTAAACTCCCGAAACTCTCTTACTCCATACCTAGCTGCCTAGACACATCAATTCTCTTACCCCTAACCTTTCAGCACCACGGCGTCCTTCTCGAAAATTTCGGCAAAGTAACGCCTGAAAATGGCGCCTCCAAAATGCTAGGTACCTGCATACAAACCGATTCCCAACCAGAATATTCTTCCTCAACTATCCACTCAACAATCCTACATATAAAAACCTCCAAACAACAGTAAATAGGAAACTATAAAATACTAACATTCCTAACTAGCAAAACATCACCCGACACATAGCTATCTCACAACTGTCAACAAAAATTTTACTCATTTCCAACAATTCCACAAACAGACATTTACAATACTATTAAAATACAAATCCCACACTCCCGAAGACCATGGTCGAGGCGCCCCGACAACTGCCCGCACCGGCATACATCGTACATCAACGACTGCGTCCCAATCTCAGCTTTTCTCGTAGCTCTAACCTGTACTCCAGTCGTCACCTACACCACAGAACACACACACACACGTAAGCTTTCGCTTAGCAAGTAGGGAGTAACAAATAATAACAAGAACAATGCACACACCATTCTACCCTAACACAACAACACAACTCCACTCAACACGACAACACACAGTGCAATCAACCTAACACATGCAGTTTCTATCACTCAGTTGTGCTTATTTGCTGTTCGTTGCTTTAATCTTGCTGTTCATTGCTTTAATTCTTCATAGAGGACCCCTCGGGGTGCTACACACCAGCACCTCAGCCCGACAAGGCACCCTATTCAGAATCTCGTGTTTTAGCCAGTCACCTCTCATAGAGTTCCCCTCGGGGTGCTACTACCAGCAACCTCAGCCCGACAAGTCACCCTATTCGAGATGCATTTTACATTTTACTTTATCTGATTACATTCATGCTCACAATGCCAAACACAATGCCAAACAACGCCACCAATTGTACCTAACGTGTTATACCATTACCACACGAAACCAACAACACAACGACGTTCTTACGAGACACCAAGCGTACATCTCTTACGAGACACAAAGCGTGCATCTCTTACGAGACACCCAGCGTACATCTCTTACGAGACACAAAGCGTACATCTCTTACGAGACACCAAGCGTACATCTCTTTCGAGACACAAAGCGTACATCTCTTTCGAGACACCAAGCGTACATCTCTTACGAGACACAAAGCGTACATCTCTTACGAGACACCAAGCGTACATCTCTTACGAGACACCCAGCGTACATCTCTTACGAGACACCAAGCGTACATCTCTTACGAGACACCCAGCGTACATCTCTTACGAGACACCCAGCGTACATCTCTTACGAGACACCAAGCGTACATCTCTTACGAGACACCAAGCGTACATCTCTTTCGAGACACCAAGCGTACATCTCTTACGAGACACCCAGCGTACATCTCTTTCGAGACACCAAGCGTACATCTCTTACGAGACACCAAGCGTACATCTCTTACGAGACACAAAGCGTACATCTCTTTCGAGACACCAAGCGTACATCTCTTACGAGACACCAAGCGTACATCTCTTACGAGACACAAAGCGTACATCTCTTACGAGACACCAAGCGTACATCTCTTACGAGACACAAAGCGTACATCTCTTACGAGACACCCAGCGTACATCTCTTACGAGACACCCAGCGTACATCTCTTACGAGACACCAAGCGTACATCTCTTTCGAGACACCAAGCGTACATCTCTTACGAGACACCCAGCGTACATCTCTTTCGAGACACCAAGCGTACATCTCTTTCGAGACACAAAGCGTACATCTCTTACGAGACACCCAGCGTACATCTCTTACGAGACACCCAGCGTACATCTCTTACGAGACACCAAGCGTACATCTCTTACGAGACACCCAGCGTACATCTCTTACGAGACACCCAGCGTACATCTCTTACGAGACACCCAGCGTACATCTCTTACGAGACACAAAGCGTACATCTCTTACGAGACACCCAGCGTACATCTGTCTCTCGTAGAATTTCATTCTACTCGAGACACCCCGCGTACAGCTCACACCAGACACCCAAAGCGTACGTCTCTCACGAGACCCAAAGCGTACATCTCTTACGAGACACCCAGCGTACATCTCCTACGAGACACAAAGCATACATCTCTTACGACACACCCAGCGTACATCTCTTACGAGAGAGAAAGCGTACATCTCTTACGAGACACCCAAAGCGTACATCTCTTACGAGACACCCAGCGTACATCTCTTACGAGACACAAAGCGTACATCTCTTACGAGACACCCAGCGTACATCTCTTACGAGACACCAAGCGTACATCTCTTACGAGACACCAAGCGTACATCTCTTTCGAGACACAAAGCGTACATCTCTTTCGAGACACCAAGCGTACATCTCTTTCGAGACACCAATCAACAAACAACCACCAAGCAATTCATTACTCAAACACCCAACAGCAAACAACAACCAACTAATAACAACAACCAGCAATTTATCCAACAATACCCAAACACTAACAATAACAACAATTCCAAACAAATCAAAGTGCTCAACAAACACCAGTTCCTCAACAAAGCAAAACAATCATCGATGCTTAACCAACGAGGAAGACAACCAACAACAAACAATGCTTATCACAAAAATAATCCTACCGTTCCGTGGTGTAGGCCCTAAGGCAAAACAAACGTCCTCTACTTACCTGATCGCTCGATACGCTCTCGTCCACTTCGTCCAACCAAATCACACGTTCAATCACCTAAAATAACGAAAACTCAACTTAGTAATACTCGAAAGGATTCTAAAGAATTCAACTAAATCAACGAACACAAATCTTCCAACCTAAACACTCAAACCCGATTTTTACCCAAAATTGACCGTCAAACTTCAAACGGTCATAACTTTCTCGTTTTTCAACAGATTTCGATGTGCCACCCCAACTCGGAAAGCTCTACACGTCTACTATCCATTGAAATGCTTAAATTAACCAAATACACAACTTAGCCAACTCGAATTCCTTAAAAACAGAATCGGCCCCTTTGATGCACAATTCCGGTTTTTGTGTAACTTCCATCCAATCTTCAATCTAAACACTTAATTAACCTAAACTAACATATTTAACAATTAACTAACCAAATTTGGAAAGAAAACCAACTTTAGAAACCAAAATTCGGAATTCATGGTTAGGGTTTTCCAAACCCTAACCAAATCCATCACAACCACCCTAAAAACACTACAAATCAACTCCTTAGTGTAATAAACTAAAAACCCATGAGAAATTACCTTGGATTGCCTTGAGAAAATGAAGAAAGGAGGAGGAGTGGCGTCGGCTATGGAGGAAAGGGAGAAAGGGCGATGGAGGAGAAGAAGGACAAAAGAAAACCTTAACATTTAATACCATTATTTTTCCTTTTATTTTATTCCTTTAATGACCATATGAATTTACAATTAAACCCTTCCTTTTCCTCCCCATGGCAGCCAACGTAAACCACACAAAACCACTCCACATTTCCATTACATTTTTACTAAACTTTTGATTGGTTATGTAATTTGACTTTTCAAAGGTTGAAATTTTCAAACACCCATTTCAACCAATCATAAGAGTTTGAATTGTCAAACTCTCTCCCTCACTTTCTCTCTTTAAATCCAACGCCAAAACCATCATTAAATCACCATTATTTCATTCACACAATTTCTTTGAAATTTAATTGGTTCATTCCATTTGACTTTTCAAACACTAAACACTTTGACTTTTCAACATTTCAAACCTAATCCTTTTCAATTCTCTTCTTCACTTAAATGTCCAACGTGAATGTCCCTCTTTAACCACTTTTCACCCTTTAATGCAATTTCACAATAGCATTCTATTAGTTTGACTTTTCAAACTAAGTCATCCTATCACTCCTACTTGACCTCACTAGGACAACGCGTGTAATAGAAATTCCGGGTGTTACAGACACTGGGATCGGCTGTAGGATTAAATTCATCATCCCAATAATCTTGAAGATAGTCAAGATGCTCATGAATGTCAATGAACTATTGATGTTGTTAAGCTTCCATCCGATCAAGACGAGTGAGAATCAAGTTCTGAAAGGATTCAATCGTGGTGCCTATGCTGGCTACACTTGCCTCCAAATTGTTAAACCTTTCCTCAAGGTTAGAGGAGCTCCCTCTAGTTGCATTAAAGTGAGGTTCAGAAGTTTGTACTAGCTCGTGACCAACTTCATCCACTTCTATGTGAGATGGTCCAGGCCTAGCACCAACTTGGTCTCCTTTAAAGACCCAGTCACCTTCATCATTGAGCCCAAACTTCATTCGAGCTAGAGTGGATGAGGAGTACCAGTCGATTTTCTTCAGATGTAATGGGGTTTCAGAATCTTGAATTTGTACTAGATTGATCTCAAAAATCTTCATTAGAAGAAGATTAAAGAGAAGAGATTTTGATGCATTGTTAAATACTTGAAGCATCCGGTTTAAAATTACATAGCCCACATGGAATGGTTCACCCCGATAGATCTTGTAAAGGACATCGAGATCTATCTCACTAACGTGATCTCGATGTCCATCTCGGGGTAATAGGTTGTACGTAAACATATGATGAAGAAGTCTTGCACATACATTCAGATCTTTAGTTTTCGGCTTCATTGGAAGGGATCGATTTGGATTCTTAACAATCATCCTTAAAATTTCAGCGCTATCACTAGTGCCCATAAAGTCAGGATCCTTTGCTGCCTCATAATATCTTTTGGCAACATTGTTAACTTCACATTCCAAAATTGCATTTAGAGAATGAGAGGTAATTTCTATGTGTTTTTCATATACATAACTACGAATCCTAAGTGGTTGCACAGTTTGTTCTAGATTCGCATAGAACATTCTCATCGGAGTCTCAAAATATGAGTCACTAAGATTAAACAATTCATACAAGCCCATAGCCTTAAATGGCTCTAAATTTAAGCTTGATAACTCCGAGAATTCCACTTTTCTACATAAAATAAGGGGCTTAAACTGAAAATCATCTTCAAACCTCTCCAAAGAGTCAGAATTTTTGAAGAATGGAGAAGGCCATGAAGATTGATGCTCTAATTCAGACGCTGGAGTAGGATTCTTTGATCTCCTCTTGCGAACAACTAGTTTGCTATGAGAGAATGATGCCATTGGAGGTTTAGAGGGAAGAGAGGAGATGATTATTGGAAGAAAATAGGTGAAGATTTCGGATTGAAACTAAAATCGCCGACGAAGATAGATAGATAGGATAGAGAAAGAGAGAGAGAGAGAGAGGTCGTGAGGTTTAGGGTTTCAGACGACACTTTCTTTGTAAAATAAATAAAAACAGATTGTTGAGGTGTCGACAGGTCTCAGTAGCGGTCGACACTTCGACCGTAAAATGAATAAAACAGATTGTTTAGGTGTCAACCGATCTCAGTATCGATCGACACTTCTATCGTATACAGGATGAAACTAAGGTTAGGTGTCGACAGATTCCTGTATTGGTCGACACTTCCTAAATTAAATTCGAGTTTCATGATTTATTAACCTTAATTAGAACTAACCGTACCCGGATATCATTAAAGGTCTTCTCATCTAAGGGTTTTGTGAAGATATCGGCTAATTGATCGAAAGAGTTTACGAAATCCAAAATGATATCTCCCTTTTGTACATGATCCCTTATAAAATGATATCAGATTTCAATGTGTTTGGTTCTTGAGTGTTGGATAGGATTCTTGAAAATGTTAATTGCACTATTATTATCCCATCTAATCGGTATCCTATCATAGAATAGATTATAGTCCTATAATATTTGCTTCATCCAAAGCATTTGAGTACAACAACTCTCGGCAGTGATATAGTCACTTTCGACTGTTGAGAGTGCTACGAAATTTTGTTTTTTTGAGTACCAAGACACGAGAGATTCACCTAGAAATTGGCAGTTCTACTAGTGTTTTTTCTATCTACAAGACTTCCGGCGTAATCAGAGTCGGAATATCCCATTAGATCAAAAGATGTATCCTTTGTATACCATAATCCTAAATCATAAGTGCTACTTAGATATTTGAATATCCTCTTAACCACATTTAAGTGGGATTCCTTAGGGGATGCTTGAAACCTAGCACATAAGCACACACTAAATAGGACATCTTGCCTACTAGCTGTTAAGTATAATAGAGATCCAATCATACCTCTATATTTCTTGATATCTACACTTATCCCATTTTCATCTTTATCCAATTTTGTAATTGTACTCATGGGAGTTCTAGATGGTTTGGAAGAATTCAATCCAAACTTCTTTAAGAGATCTTTGATATATTTTTCTTGATTTAAAAATATACCATTGGGAGTTTGCTTTATTTACAATCCTAAGAAAAATTTTAACTCCTCCATCATACTCATTTCAAATTCACTTTGCATTAGAGATGCAAATTCATCACAAAGTGAGACATTTGTTGAGCCAAAAATGATGTTATCCACGTATACTTGCACAATGAGCAAATCATTCCCTTTTTGCATAATAAACAAGGTTGAATCGGTATTACCCTTTTTAAAGTTCATTTCCATAAGGAAGTTCTTCAATCTATCATACCAAACTTCAGGGGCTTGCTGAAGTCCATGTAAAGCTTTCTTAAGCTTGTATACATAGTCAAGTTTGTCATAGACTTTAAACCCTAAAGGTTGCTCCATATCAACTTCTTCTAAGATATAACCATTTAAAAAGGCACTCTTAACATCCATTTGGAAGATAGTGAAGTTTTTGTAGCAAGCAAATGCTAAGAGCATCCTAATAGATTCTAGTCTAGCTACGGGGGCAAAGGTTTCTTCAAAGTCTATTCCCTCTTCTTGGTTGTACCCCTTGGCAACTAATCTAGCCTTATTCCTTACAATAATTCTATTTTTGTCCATCTTGTTCTTAAACAGTCATTTTGTTCCTATAATAGGATGGTTTTTGGGTCATGGAACAAGTTCTCATATATTGCTTCGTTCGAATTGGTTTAGTTCTTCTTGCATGGCTACAATCTAATTTTCATCCCATTTGGCTTCCTCAAATTTCTTTTGTTCAATATGAGAGATAAATGCCATATTTGCACATATATTTTTAAGGGAAGATCTAGTTTTGATTTCTAAGGAAGGATCACCGAGAACTTTATCTATGGGATGATTTTTGACAAATTTCCAATCCTTAAGAAGAACTTCATTTGTATCCTTGATTAGAACAATTTCAAGAGATTTTGATGGAGAATCTAAGTGGGTTTCAACTTGATAGCCTATAGAGAGAGAATCCATTTGCGTTTCTAAAACATCATCCCTTTCCACATTTATTGTAGATTTAGGGGTCTCATCAAAATTAATATGCATGGATTCTTCTACAACTAATGTCATTTTGTTAAACACTCTATATGTTTTTCTAGTTAATGAATATCTAAGGAATATTCCAAGATCCGTCTTGGAATCGAATTTTCTCAAATTGTCATTGGTGTTGAGAATGAAACATTTACTAACAAAGGCTCTAAAATACTTGACACTAGGAATTTTATCATTCCAAAGTTCATAGGGGATTTTTTCAAGGATTGGTCTTATGGAGACCTAGTTTAGCACATAACAAGCTGTAGCCACGGCTTCCGCTCAAAAATATTTTGGAAAGTGAGTTTTCATTGAATATGGTCCTAACAAGCTCTTGGAGAGACTTATTTTTTCTGTCAACAACTCAATTTTGTTGAGGGGCTCTAGGAGAAAAAAATTATGCTCAATCCCATGTTTGAGACATAAAAGTTCAAATTTCTCGTTTTCAAATTCTCCACCATGATCACTACGAATAGCAACAATGACAATATCTTTTTTATTTTTAACTTTCTTCTTAAAGCTAGAGAAGATGTCAAAAGTTTCATTCTTTGACTTTAGAAAGAATACCCAGGTAAACATAGAGAAATCATCTACAATGACAAAGGCAAAATGTTTGCCTCCTTGACTAGCAATGTTTGAAGGACCAAAAAAGTCTATGTGAAGTAATTGTAGAAGCTTGGAAGTTGTGACAACATTCTTTGAGGCAAAAGAGCTTTTGGTTTGCTTGCTCATTTGACAAGCATCATGTGATGACCCGGATGTGTAAGTATGTGTACGATGGCTGCATGAACCGGAACCCAGATGGCGGTACGTCAGCGCTGGCAAACCGAAAGGTGACGGATCGTAAAAAGGGGGTTGTCACAATCCCACATCCCTTGGGGAAGTATGTAGAAATGAAACATATGTAAAGAGACCCTCCTAAGATAGCAAGATGCGTTTTGGAGCACAATTGACAACGGATCACATAAGAACTCCGAAGTTAAAAGTGCTTCGGCGAGAGGTAGTACCAGGTTGGGTGACTCACTGGGAAGTCCTTGCCACACAAAGCCGTGAGGGGAGGATATTGGGCTACGGCCCAATCCCAGAGCGGACAATATCTTGCTGGGAAAAGGGGTCATTACAAATTGTATCAGAGCCTGTACCCAACTGAAAATGTGGCTAACGAGAACGTTAGGCCCCCGAGGGGGGGTGATTGTGATGACCCGAATGTGTAAGTATGTGTACGATGGCTGCACAAACTGGAACCCGGATGGCAATACGTCCGCATGGGAGAATTAGAAGGTGACAAGTCGTAAAAAAGGGGTCGTCACAATCCCAATCGCTTGGGGAAGTATGTGGAAATGAAACATATGTAAAAAGACCCTCCCAAGATAGCAAGACGCGTTTTGAAACACAATTGACAATGGATCCCATAAGAACTCCGAAGTTAAAAGTGCTTCAACGAGAGTAGTACCAGGTTAGGTGACCCACTGAGAAGTCCTTGCCAAACAAAGCCGTGAGAAAGGATATTGGGCTACAGCCCAATCCCCAGAGCAGACAATATCTTGCTGGGCAAATGGGTCGTTACACATCACAAATTCTATCCTTCTCAAAGGATATTTTTGGAAGTCCTCTAACTAGATTATTCTTAGAAATCTTAGCTAAGGTATCCATATCTACATGTCCTAATCTTCTATGCCAAGACCAATTATCATTCAAAGACTTCACAGCAAAACATTTTTCATCAAAACGTTCAATATTATCTAAATCAATCGTGTACACATTTTCTTCTCTATAGCCAACAAAATTTTTTTTTACTACATGAGCTATATTTAATTACACATAATTTTGATTTAAAAATAATTTTATATCCTTTATCACACAATTGATTAATGCTTAGCAAATTATGTTTTAAACTTTCAACTAATAAAACATTCTCAATTATAAGGTTAGTGTCGATACCTATGGTACTAATGCCAATTATTTTTCCTTTTTGATTTCTGCCAAAAGTGACGTTTCCTTACTTTTTGTTGACATAGGAAAACTTGGAGGAGTCCCCTGTCATATGTCTTGAGCATCCACTATCAAGATACCATAAGTTCTTCATGGGAGAACTTACAAACCTACAAAAAAGATAATCATGTAACCTTCTTTGGTACCTAAATTTTTTGGGTCCTAGTGTTAGGTTTAGTTCATTTAGGAACCCATTGTAACTTACCAAATGTTTTAAGATTATTAAATTTTAAAGGACATACAAACGATTTATGACCTACTTCATTACATGTATGACATGTGGATGGTTTGACGAAAAAGTTCTTGTATATTTTCTTTTTATTAAACTTTTCGTAACTAATTCCTGCCTTATCAAATGTTACTTTTTGATTTCCTAAGAGCATATTCAAGTTCTTGCTCCCATTAGTGAATTTTAAAATTACATCATTCAAACTATCATTTTTAGTTTTAAGTTCACTAATTTCCATTTTATGCAAGTTAATCTCCTTAACATGCTTTTCAATCAAGTTTGCATTTTTCTTCTTCAACAAGTTGTATTTAGACTTAAGCATGTCATATTGTTTAAACAAGTCATTGAAGGCATCAATTAGATCGCCATCATCATTATCACTATCACTAGAAGAATCACTAACCTCATTCTTCTTGGCCATGAAGCACAAGTTTGCGACTTTCTCGTCTTCGGAGGAGGTGTCGCTTTCGCTATCATCTCACGTTGCTTTCATGGCTCTCTTCTTGAACCTCTTGAGAGCCTTCTTAGCTTAAGGACACTCAACCTTGATGTGTCCTGGCTTCCCGCACTCAAAGCAAGTGATCTCCTTTTTCTTTTGAGGCTTGTCTCCTACCTTGCTTCTTCTTCCGTTAGAGAAATTTAGTGAATTTTCTCATGATGAACGCAATCTCCTCGTCATCCTCTTCTTGTTCGGACTCTTCGTGTTTGCTCAATGAGGCCTTGAGAGCAATGTCTTTCCTTTTGGAGACTTCCTTTTCGTTGAGATCTTCCTTCTCATTAACTCTCATTGTTATCTCATGCGTCATGAGAGAGCCAATGAGTTCTTCCAACTTGAGGACCTTGAGATCCTTAGCTTCTTGAATGGCTGTCACCTTGGGTTGTCATCCTCTCGGTAGACACCTAAGAATCTTTCTTATTAATTCTTTATTTGGGTACGTTCTACCGAGCACTTTCAAACTATTAATAATGTTAGTAAAACGAGTAAACATTGAACTAATAGATTCATCATTTTCCATAGAGAATAATTCATATTCGTGCACTAACTAACATACTCATTTTATTTTCTCTTACTTGGTTTGTTCATTCATGAGTTATTTCAAGTAAACGCCAAATCTAGAATGCACTATCACACCCTTGTATCTTATTAAATTCATCTATATTCAGAGCACAATACAAAGTATTGATTGTCTTAGCATTCAAGCTCAAATTTTTTTTATCAGAATCATTTAGTTCATGTAATGCTTTAGGAGTGCTAACACCATTTTCAATTTTTACAGCCATGTATGGACCATTCTCAATAATATTCCATAGATCATAATCCATAGTTTGAACAAAAATTTTTATCTTAGACTTCCAATAAACATAATCATTGCAATCAAAAAATGGAGGTCTAGTAATAGATTGTCCTTCTATATGTGAGGTGTTTGTGTTGAATGTTATTTCTAAATATGTAACTATTCTTTTAATCACAATTAAAAAGATATTACACTTGGTCTGATACCAATTGTAGGATCGTTTTTACCTAAGAGGGGGAGGGGGGGGGTGAATTAGGTTTTCGCTTTTTATAATCTTTAATAATTGTGATCACTGTCAAATTAATTGTTTGCTCTTAAGTGTATAAACTGAATGATTTCAAATTGAGTTGATAAGATGAATTTAATCAATAGCAAGTAAAGAGTTAAGAGAAAAAAGAAATGACACCGAAATTGTTTACGTGGTTCGGCCGACCTTGCCTACGTGAGCGCTCCAAGGGCTCCCTTTGAAGATTAATTCCTTCTTGTTCAAGAATCTTTGATTGAACTTTATGGGCGTCAATCAACTGTCTTTACACCTTTGATTGATCTTTACGGTCGCCAATCAACTGCCTTTACACTTTTTTCTTAGGGATACAACATTTCTCAATGTTTCAATACAGGATTATGAGTCGAAACTCAAATATCACTCTCTCAATAATATAATCTCAAGTTTTTAGTTTGGGAGGAGTAAAAGAATTGAAAGATGAAAGTTTTTTGGAGTTGAGAGAATTTTGATTCGTTGATTCCTTGGTTGGTTGATTCCAAAAGACTTCATTCTTCGATTTATAGTCCTTTTGAATACTGTCTACTAGCGGTCGACCTGTCTTGAAACCCGGTTGACACTTTGATAATCTTTAATAATTGTGATCACTGTCAAATTAATTGTTTGCTCTTAAGTGTATAAACTGAATGATTTCAAATTGAGTTGATAAGATGAATTTAATCAATAGCAAGTAAAGAGTTAAGAGAAAAAAGAAATAACACCGAAATTGTTTACGTGGTTCGGCCAACCTTGCCTACGTCCGCGCTCCAAGGGCTCCCTTTGAAGATTAATTCCTTCTCGTTCAAGAATCTTTGATTGAACTTTATGGGCGTCAATCAACTGTCTTTACACCTTTGATTGATCTTTACGGTCGCCAATCAACTGCCTTTACACTTTTTTCTTAGGGATACAACATTTCTCAATGTTTCAATACAGGATTATGAGTCGAAACTCAAATATCACTCTCTCAATAATATAATCTCAAGTTCGTAGTTTGGGAGCAGTAAAAGAATTGAAAGATGAAAGTTTTTTGGAGTTGAGAGAATTTTGATTCGTTGATTCCTTGGTTGGTTGATTCCAAAAGACTTCATTCTTCGATTATAGTCCTTTTGAATACTGTCTACTAGCGGTCGACCTGTCTTGAAACCCGGTTGACACTTTATAATCTTTAATAATTGTGATCACTGTCAAATTAATTGTTTGCTCTTAAGTGTATAAACTGAATGATTTCAAATTGAGTTGATAAGATGAATTTAATCAATAGCAAGTAAAGAGTTAAGAGAAAAAAGAAATGACACCGAAATTGTTTACGTGGTTCGGCCAACCTTGCCTACGTGAGCGCTCCAAGGGCTCCCTTTGAAAATTATTTCCTTCTCGTTCAAGAATCTTTGATTGAACTTTATGGGCGTCAATCAACTGTCTTTACACCTTTGATTGATCTTTACGGTCGCCAATCAACTGCCTTTACACTTTTTTCTTAGGGATACAACATTTCTCAATGTTTCAATACAGGATTATGAGTCGAAACTCAAATATCACTCTCTCAATAATATAATCTCAAGTTCGTAGTTTGGGAGGAGTAAAAGAATTGAAAGATGAAAGTTTTTTGGAGTTGAGAGAATTTTGATTCGTTGATTCCTTGGTTGGTTGATTCCAAAAGACTTCATTCTTCGATTTATAGTCCTTTTGAATACTGTCTACTAGCGGTCGACCTGTCTTGAAACCCGGTTGACACTTTGATAATCTTTAATAATTGTGATCACTGTCAAATTAATTGTTTGCTCTTAAGTGTATAAACTGAATGATTTCAAATTGAGTTGATAAGATGAATTTAATCAATAGCAAGTAAAGAGTTAAGAGAAAAAAGAAATAACACCGAAATTGTTTACGTGGTTCGGCCAACCTTGCCTACGTCCGCGCTCCAAGGGCTCCCTTTGAAAATTATTTCCTTCTCGTTCAAGAATCTTTGATTGAACTTTACGGACGTCAATCAACTGTCTTTACACCTTTGATTGATCTTTACGGTCGCCAATCAACTGCCTTTACACTTTTCTCTTAGGGATACACCATTTCTCAATGTTTCAATACAGGATTATGAGTCGAAACTCAAATATCACTCTCTCAATAATATAATCTCAAGTTCGTAGTTTGGGAGCAGTAAAAGAATTGAAAGATGAAAGTTCTTTGGAGTTGAGAGAATTTTGATTCATTGATTCCTTGGTTGGTTTATTCCAAAAGACTTCATTCTTCGATTTATAGTCCTTTTGAATTCTATCTAATAACGGTCGACCTGTCTTGAAACCCAGTTGACACTTTGTTACCGTTGTAAGCAGTGTCGATCGACCTCTTTGAGAATCGGTGGACACTTTGTCACCTTTGGTATTCGATGATAGCCGTTGAAATATGTTCCGGTCAACTTCTTCTATAGTGTGGTCAACATTTTAATCTTCTCTGTATCCATCGGCCAACACCTGTATATCCTAGTCGACACTTGAGTTACTTCTGCTTGCACAAGTTGATCCTCGTGGTCGACACTTCAATCTTCTTTGAATGCACCGATCGACACTGTAGCACCCGGTTCCTATTAAACCAAATTTAATCTATCAAATTATGATGTACTAATTTTTGAAGAATTTGGAGAAAAAGTAATTAGGTTAGTTAATGAGTATACGAGGGCAAAAGGGTAATTAGATATTTAAAAGTGGATAACGTATTTAAGGAAAGAGGTTTTGGGTTTAATGCACTGTAGCCGCCATTCTGTTTATCCCTCTCTCTCTCGGCCATCAGCTCTCTAGCAGGAACCTTTAGGCGATTCCCCTGCCCAATTTTTTTCCTTCAACCAAGAAAAGTTTTGATTCGATTACTTGCTGCTTTAGTGTCTAGGTAACTGATGGATGACAATGTATGCGTTTTAGAAGTGCTGTGAGTGAGGGATGAGATTTGGGGTTTAGAGAGGAATCGGGAATGGTGAAGAAAAGAACTCCCAGGACTAGCCCCTTAGATTTTTGAATGTTTAGAATGAAGTTTAAGTAATGTTGTGCTTATGTTTTAGGTGAGCCAGCTCTTGGAATATCCGGCAACCAGGAACCTCTAGGGAAGCAAGGTAAGTGAAGTATTGTGTGTGCCTTCGGGCCTACATCACAAAACAGTAGGTTTATGCATGTTTGAGTGTTTTCTTTATGTCATGCATCATGTTTTTGAAAAAATACGAAAATGAATTTATATGAAATATTATGGCAAGGTATGAACAGATTGAAACAGATTAGCTATTAAGGGAAGTAATCCGCCCCTTAATCGAGTAGATGATTTATTACTTTGGGAGAACTGATCCCACTCCCAATGGAATTGAGGGATCAGATTAGCTGTTAAGGGAACTAATCTGCCCCTTAATTGAGAAGAGGATGTATGACTTTGGGAAAATTGATCGACCTCCCAATGGAACCGAGGGATCATATCAGTGAATGAACGAAATTGCAACTGAGTTGTGAAAGTAGAAACTGCATGATTAGGATTTATGTTTCAACATTCCATTTCATTTGCTTTACTTAGCATTAGGCTAATAGGTGAGTTTTGTGATGTAGGTGTGGAGGTAACTACTGGAGAATTCTCTGAATTTACTGAGGAATAGGAAAAGCTGTTGGAGCACATTCTTGCCACGGTTTGGTGTTCTGATGAGGCAGTTTAACACTTGTCTGTAGGTGAAGTTTCAGTAGTTATTTGATGTTTTGATACCCTTGGAATTTCTTCTCTGCCAAAGGAAACGTGATTTAAATGTAGTTGAAGTTTGTTATTTCCAAAATTATGTCGAGGACACAGATGTTGTTCTTTTGTTAATGGTTATTTGTTTAATGTCAGACGTTATCTAGGGTCAGGTGGTTTTGAATGCGTTGAGTGAAATTTGTAAGTTCAACCATTGGTGAATGAAGTTCACCGGTGGATGTGAGATAAAGTCGATCGGATGAAGGGAAGCATCCAGCTGACGTCACCGGTGGATGTGAGATAAAGTCGATCAGATGAAGGAAATCATCCGGCTGACGTCACCGGTGGATGCGAGATTTAGTCTTTCGGGTGAAGGAAATCATCCGGCTGACGTCATCGGTAGATGTAGGAAGACTTTTGTCGTCTTATGACCGGTGGTTGCTAGCAATGGGTTTTGTCACTTAGTGACCGGGCGATGTATTCAGTTTTGTTTTGTCTTGTGAAGGAAAAATAGACTTTGTCGTTTAGTCACCGGTGGACGTCGTTTGTTAAATCCACCGGATGACGTGGCCAAAGTTTTGTCGTTTTGTCACCGGAAGAAGTCTTCGGTTTTCTACTTCAGTCTCTTCTGTTGACTTTGCTCAGCGGCAGATACATTTGACTTCTGTAATTTTTCAAGTATTTCACGATTAAACCTTTACTTTCTTTGGTCGATTATTTCTTAATATTCCAACCGATTATTCAAACATTGTTTTTATAGTTTTGTTTAACTCTATTTTTGCTTAAATGATTTCCGCTGCAAGTCTTTAAATGTTTTGAAGTTTTAGGAAATGTCAAATTTTGACTTTCGGGCGAAGTTTTAAATTTAGTCCAACGTTTCTTAGTTATGTTCGAGCTATGAGTAACGAACCGGGTTTATATAATTCGGGGCGTTACAGTATGGTATCAGAGACATGTCAGTTAAACCGTTCAAAAGATTACTCATCAGTGTCAATCGTTGCATGGAAGTACTTCAACAACTGTAAGTGTTTATGTTAACCCTAGCTATTAGATACTTAAGAGTGTAATTAACCCTGTACAAGAATTTAGTACAATGGCCAGACGCCCAGGAAGACCCAGAGTGCCAAGGAAAATGCCAAACCTGAGTGGTGGAGAGGAGCCTAGTGTGATTAGGCAGCTGACAGAGTTGGTGCGTCAGCAAACCGATTTAGTGCGCCAGCAGTCTGATCAACTAGGAGTACTGTTGAACCGAGAGGTACAAGGAAGTGCCAACTCGGGTTCTAGCAATGAACATTCTGGAGATAGATTCTGCAGACTAAGACCACCCACGTTTGATGGACAATCATCTGATCCAGTTATTGCTGAAGGGTGGCTTAGGAAGATTGAAAGTATGTTTACGTGTGCCAACATCGGAGAAGGAGACAAGGTCACGTTGGCGACATTTCACTTGGCTGGTGAAGCTCAACTCTGGTGGGAAACAATAGAGACCACCACTAATGTCTTGGCGATGCCTTGGTCGCAATTCAAAGACATTTTCTACGAGAAGTATTTCAACAGTACTGTCCAAACTGCAAAGAAGTTGGAATTTCTAAACTTGAAGCAGACAGGGTCTGTAGCTGAGTACAGTAGGCAGTTCGAGTCCCTGTCTAGGTTTGCTGGACATTTTGCTCTCAGGGACGAGGACAAGGTATTCAAATTTGTGCTTGGACTGAAGCCAAAAATCTACAGAGGGGTTAAATTTTGCGGTATTAAAGGCTTGACATTCAGCGAGATTGTGTCCACTGCTCTGGAAGTGGAAGAAGCTGAAAGGAAGTGTACTGGACAAAAAGAGGTCCCACAAAAGCTGGTCCAGCCACATCATCAAAGGGGAATAAAGAGGCCTAGTGAAGGCCAGCATAGCCAAGGAACGAGAAAAAAAGTGTCGGATGCCAGGAAGTTTCCCCTGTGCCTGAAATGCTCGAAGAGTCACCTGGGTGAATGCAGGTTCGGTTTAGGAAAGTGTTTCAATTGCGAGGAAATTGGACACACATTCAGGGATTGCCCGAAACCCAGAGTCACTCGATGCTTCAACTGTAACAAGGTTGGCCACGTCGTTAGGGACTGTCCAGCTTCTAAGAATGGCCCTGCTATGATAAAGCCAAGGATATTCTCCACGGTGGAGTCGGGCGATGATGAACAGCCTGCTGTTGTGTCAGGTACTATACTGGTCAACTCTTTACCCGCTTTTACATTGATAGATTCTAGTGCAACACATTCATTCATAGCATCGACGTTTGCTGATAAGTTAGATGTAAAGTTTACCCCTACTGAGCATGTGTTTAATGTTACCTTACCCTCTGGTGAACGCATGCACTCTAACCAAGTGATACCTGGTAGTGTTGTATTAGTAGGAAACATGAATTTGCCTGCCGATCTCATTATTATGGACATAATGGGATTTGATGTAATCCAAGGAATGCATTGGTTGTTTAAGCATTATGCCACAATTGTGATGACCCAAATGTGCATGTATGAGTACGACTGCGGGGCAAACCTCGGGTTGCGGGGCAAACCTTGGGACCAAAGCCGAGTGTAGGCGAATCCCAGACTCGAGTATAGGCAAATCCCGGGTCGTAAATAGGGGTCGTCACAATCCTATATCGCTTAGGGAAGTATGTGGAAATGAAACATATGTAAAGAGACCCTCCCAACATAGCAAGACGCATTTTGGAGCACAATTGGCAACGGATCCCACAAGAACTCCAAGTTAAAAGTGCTTCGGCGAGAGCAATTCCAGGTTGGGTGACCTTCTGGGAAGTTCTCGCCAAACAAAGCCGTGAGGGGAGGATATTAGGCTGCGGCCCAATCCCCAGAGCGGACAATATCTTGCTGGGATAAGAGGTCGTTACAATAATAGATTGTTAACCCTTCCAGTTGAAGATGGTAAGTTTAGCATTTACTGTGACGCTTCCGAAATTGGTCTTGGTTGTGTTCTAATGCAAGATGGGAAGGTAATAGCTTATGCCTCTAGGCAGTTGAAAACACATGAGAAGAATTACCCTACGCATGACTTAGAGTTAGCTGCTGTGGTTTTTGCTCTAAAGATTTGGAGACACTATTTGTATGGACAATCTTGCGAGATATTTTCAGATCATAAGAGCCTGAAGTATATCTTCACACAGAAGGAATTAAATATGAGGCAACGTCGATGGTTGGAATTTGTAAAGGATTATGATTTCGAGATTACCACCCCAGCAAAGCAAATGTTGTGGCAGATGCCTTGAGTAGAGTGACAACATCAGCCTCAGCCATGATTTTAGACATGCCACTAGCTTTAGAGTCTGAATTCCAAAATTTTAATCTAGAAGCAGTATCCAGTGTATCAGCTATGCTTTCGGCCATATCCTTGAGGCCTACTATTTTAGAGAAAATAAAGAAAGCTCAAAGGAACGACACTGAATGCAATAAGTATAAATCCTGCATGGACTCTACAGATAAGTCAGATTTTAACTATTCCGCTGATGGAATCCTTAGGTTTAGAAATAGATGGTTTGTTCCTGCCATTAATTAACTTCGAGATGAGATTCTTTCAGAAGCACATTCTTCTCGATTTTCTGTTCACCTTGGAAGTACGAAGATGTACAAGGATCTTAAACAGCATTATTGGTAGCCAAGTATGAAAAGAAGTGTGGCAGAGTATGTAGGAACATGTTTGTGTTGTCAGCAGATTAAAGCTGAGCATCAGAGACCCTCAGGAACATTGTAACCTCTACCAGTCCCATAATGGAAATGGAAACAAATAACGATGGATTTTGTTGTGGGATTGCCTAGAACAACAAAGGGACATGATGCAATTTGGGTGATAGTCGACCGTCTAACCAAATCAGCTCACTTCCTGCCAATGAAGATAACATACTCGATGGATCAACTGGCTGTGTAACGACCCAAGTAGAGCCGAGACCAAATCATGACTCTTTTAGAATTGACCATATATCCTTAACTTTCCTTTGTTCTTTTTTTTTTTCTTTTATATCATAACTCAGTTCAAGACATCACACGTGATTCATTAGGCATCGCCCAGCAGCGTAATACATTACACCTCTGTTGGCGGACACGGGTGTTTCACGTGCATAATTAAAACATCGCCCGGTCACTAACCGACAAAACATCACTTATATCCTCTGGTAAAGAGAACACCTACATCGCCCGGTGATCAACGATCATTCACTATCCACCAATGACGTCAGCCGGATGATGTCTTCATCCATCAAAGGCATCATCCGGTGGACAGGTGCAATGCACGTGACTCACTTACCTCATCCGATAGGAGACATCATCCGGTGAATGAACGACTAAATACTTTACTTACATCATCCGGAGAGTAAACACTCGACATCATCCGATGACGTCAGCCGGAAGACTCAAACGATTAACTTCTATCATTCGACATCCGCCGATGACGTCAGCCGGATGATACACTCATCCGACTCCTATCACTCAGCAGTAAAACAAGATAATCATCAAGTAACTTCAACCAACAGAAAGGTACCCCGACTCTCATAGATTTCAACTTGGTAGGCATAAACTTTAAACGAATAAAATCATAGACTCATTCAGGATACGGGAAGCGGAAGACTTAGTTAAAATAACCCTTTCCATATTCTTATAATCATTCTCAGACTCAGTAGTTAAACCAGACAATTTCAACAGCTCAATGTTAAAATATATTCTCATCTTACTTATACTTCCATATTCGTAATCATCACTAAAATCATAAGAACATTAACCAGGGGGGGCCTTGTTCGCCATCCAGCCACAGAATTGCTCCCTGAACACCTTTCAGCAACCAAACTCGGACATCTTCATTAACTTTGAGATCCTCACCTGAAAACTCGTCACCTACATCATGAGGTTTAAACTATAAGCCTAATGCTTAGTAAGGAATGCAAACTAACATGTATTCATGCATGTACAGTTGAGAGAAAACATGTTCATGATCATTTATCATTCTTGTTTCTGTTCATCGTTTTCATCATATGGATTAAGGGAGGATTTGTGCCGTAAAAGGGGGTTGAAAGTGATTTTGATCATATTCCCTTTCGGGTCGTATTCATGGTCCCTCTTTGGACTGTGGCATGCGTCAACCCGCCCCTAACCCTCACTTAATCATGTTGTATGGGATCGTTTTCATATTCATTCTCATATCTTGTTCATGGAGAAAACATGCTCATAAATCATTTTCATGTGCTTGCGAAGTAAATCATGATGCATGACACGAATGTTCTTAAATCATCAGACTATGGAAATTATCATACTAGACAGTCGACTTCATGGGCTCTAACAGAACATCACATAACATAGTTCTCAAACATCCATAAATCATCCAAGTACAAACTATCTTACTAACTTAAAATAAATATCAACATAAGTAACAGACAATAGCTTAAATAGCTTCTAATCATCGTATCAGTTTCTACCTAGCATCCTTATGATGTAGGGCCTTAATGGCCGGGAATCCTACACATTCACTTACCTGGTTTCCTTAGCAACTTGAGCTCATTTCCTTCAGACTTCTTTACCTAAAACATTACATTGTAGTAGTTAAAATAAAAATCCTAATAATCTAAACTCAAAACTAGTAAGGTCCTAACCAAGGAAGATTCTTAAGATCTACTTATCTCATTCAGACATTTTATTGAACATCTTGTACGCATAGAAATCCTAGTTTATCAGTAAGGGAAATCGGATTCACTAACTACCCGAGCTCAGCCAACATTCATAATTCCTACTCATCATCATCAAAATCATAAATACTACGTTAATAGCTAATAACACTCCGATTCTATTCATTATTAGGCAAACCCGAATCTCAACCTCCAACTCAAACCAACATCTAAATGGATACTCAACCACTGCATTGTCGAAGTCTTACCTAGTAAGCTGAGTATCGGCGAGAAGGATGAAGAGTCGGTTGTTGATGAAAGGGCTACTGGCTGAGAGGGAGCTCTAGAAGAAACGAGAATCACAGGGAGAATGTCGGCTACAGTGAGGTTTTAGTGAGGTTTAAGGTTTTCATTTTCTATTTATATTAATAAGATCCTTCCTAATTACCATTTTGCCATCCTAAAATTAGAAATCAAATAAACTTTGGCATTAAAATTAAATTCAAGTATTAATAATAAAGGTGACAGTTAATTCCGTTAATAAAATTACCTGGCAGAGATTATCGAGTGTTACATCCACCCCTCCTTAAACAAAATTTTCGTCCCCAAAAATTGATCAAGTAAAGAGTTCTGGATACTTGTCCAACATGTCCTGCTGTCGCTCCCAAGTGGCTTCTTCAATACCATGATTCCTCCATAAGACTTTCACCAGTGGAATTTCTTTATTCCGAAGGGTCTTCACTACAGACTCCATAATCCTTACTGGTTTCTCTTCATACTCTAGGGTCAGCTCGATATCAATTCCAGTTGGTTCAACAACATGTGCTGGATCACGTATGCATTTCCTTAACATTGACACATGGAAGACATTATGTACTTTTTCCAGTGATGGAGGCAATTGCAGTTTGTAAGCTGTACTGCCAATCCTAGCTAAGACAGGGAATGGTCCAATAAAACGCGGATTAAGCTTTCCCTTCTTACCAAATCTTAAAACTCCCTTAAAGGGTGAAATCTTTAGAAAAACTTCATCTCCAACAGCAAATTCAAGATCTCTCCTTCTTTGGTCTGCATAACTCTTCTGTCGGCTTTGTGCAGTCATCGTTCTCCTCCTAATAATGGCAATCTTTTCTAACATCAGCTGCAAAATCTCGGGTCCGAGGAGTTTTGCTTCACCAACTTCATCCCAGTATAAGGGTGATCTACATTTCCTACCATACAACGCCTCGTAGGGTGCCATACCGATAGTGGACTGGTAACTATTGTTATAGAAGAATTCAATTAAGGGCAAATGTCGACTCCAAGATATCTGGAAATCTAGCACACATGCTCTCAACATATCCTCGAGTATCTGAATTGTCCGCTCAGATTGTCCATCGATTTGTGGGTGAAAAGTAGTGCTGAAAGATAACTTCGATCCTAATGTGCCCTGAAGACTCTGCCAAAATCTTGAGGTGAACCTGGGATCACGGTCAGAGACTATAGATATCGGAATCCCATGCAGTCTAATTATTTCCTGAACATACTGATAAGTGTGTATTTTACACACTTATTTATACTTTCTATATTTGATTTTATAAGCTTTTCTCAAGTATTTAAATGAATTTGATATATTTTGTGTAATTGTGCAGAGCAATTATTTTAAACAGGATAAAATAGAAAGAGGAAAAAGAAAGGCGAAATTTAGTTGGCCAAACAGGAACATGTCGATTGATCACTCATCCCAGGCAATTGATCGCCACAAAAGCAACAGAAAATCAGCAAATTTATACAGAGGCTGTAGTGATCAATTGCCACATTCCAGCTATCAATTGCCACACGAGTTTAATTATGGAAAGAGGGCTGCATCTAATCTGATCCATTAAGATTGTATCTAAATTTATGGATACCCAGAAATCAAAAAGGCAAGAAAAGACCAAATATAGAAGGAGCGATTGAGAGAAATCTGCAGAGGTGAAGCAGCGATTCGGTTTTAAGCGATTATGGAAAGAAGACGCAGGTTGAGATTTGGCAATTGAAGGCATCCTGGATTCGGCGTTCTCTGAACAGAGGGAGCAACAGTGTGCGGCTACAAGTTTGGAAAGATAAATTATTCTAATCAGAACCTAATCGAAGAAAATATAAAAATTACAACCACTAACAGATCAAGGAAAGGAATAAAACACCTAAAAGGGGAGAACAGAGGAGCACTCGAGGGGTCTGCGATTTGAAGGGCGCGACAGAGCAGAGCGAGGGGAGCGATTTTCAGGGCTTTCTCTGGCGGCTATTTACAGAGCAGCGATTGGGAGCGAAGATCGATAGAGCAGCGAGGAGGCGGTTCAGCGACTTGGAGAGAAAAGCTTCGGCCGAGGCGAAGACTTCGGCGATTTGGGCAGAAAAGATCCAGCGATTCTGGCGCGCAGCATATTCGGCGATTGAGGGCTGTCGGTCTTCGGTGTTGGGCGATTCTGGCGAGAGAGCATTCTGCGAAGGAGAAGCAGCAACAAAGAGAAGCAATTTTTATATATTAGTTTTTATTTTCTTTTTATTTCTATTATTTGATTATGCAACTCTTTAATATTATTGTTGTTTATTTATCTTTTATCATGAACTAAACTTCCCGTTCTAGGGTTTCGACGTAACTTTGCTATGATTATTTATTTTTCTTAATTCAAGTATTGAATTTTCTGTTCTTTTCTGTGTTGAGTAATTTATTCTGAACGTAATACTTAGGTTTGCTTGATCACCAAAACTAAGAACTTTAGGGTTAATTCGGGATGCGAGAGCGGAGAATTTAACCGTGCACTGATTAAATTGCCTTAAAAAGGATCCTAGTCTAGAGATAGTTAGGGCGTTTGAGTGGTAATATTATTTCTTGTTCTTAATGTGTTCAATTAATTCTCAGGATTAGAGACCGAGAGGTGATAATTCGTTAATTGAATAAGTTTGTCTTTGCTCAAGAGAGATTGATGAATATTTTTGTGAAATTGCCATCCGCACGAATAAATAGGAATTGATTACTTGAATTAGGTTTAATAAATAGGATTAGTTAAGTGAAATCGGAACCCTGGATTTTCTCATCATATAATCTTACTCTTTTACATTCAAATCTTTTATTTAAATTGTTATTTGATTTTTTTATTTGAATTATTTTAGTTTAAAATCCAAAAACAAATTATTATTTCTTTTCAAATTAAACTGAAAATTAGATATTCAATATTTAACATAATTATTCCTCGTGGGATCGACACTCGTACTTATACACACTTTATTACTTTTGCAACACGTGCACTTGCGTATCACGATTTTTCGCAACACATACAAATCAGCAAGCTGGTCCATTGTATATGTTGTCTTCACGGGTAGGAAGTGAGCTGACTTTGTCAATCTGTCAACCACAACCTAGATGCTGTCATGACCTTTAGTTGTCTTAGGTAGTCCAACAACAAAATTCATGGCAATATTTTTCCATTTTCATTCGGGGATTGGTAAGGGTTGAAGGGTACCTCCTGGTCGTTGGTGCTCTGCTTTAACTTGTTGGCATACAAGACATGACTCCACATACTTGGCAATATCCCTCTTCATATTTGGCCACCAATAATGTAACCTTAAATCCCGATACATCTTGGTGTTACCAGGGTGTACAGAAAAAAAAGATGAGTGAGCCTCAGCCAAGATCAACTCACGCAACTCCTTGTCACTAGGAATGTACCATCGATTCCTAAATTTCAAAATACCATCATGGGAGAGACTGAATTCAGAGGAGGCGTCCTGCAACTTACTCATCATGCTATTATTTTTCTCCGAATCCTTTTGTTGTGTCTCCTTGATCTTGTCCAAAATAGTTGGTCTAATTGTAACATTGGCAAGTAAGGCTGACAACTCAGAAACCATTTCCAATTCAAATTTCTGAACCTCTGACCTCAAGGGTACAGACATGGTTGATAACGTAGGTTGCATTGTTGCTAACATTCTGCTTAAAGCATCGGCTACAGCATTAGCCTTACTCGGGTGATACTTGATTTCGAAGTCATAATCCTTAACAAATTCCAACCAACGTCTTTGCCTCATGTTTAATTCCTTTTGGGTAAATAGGTACTTCAGGCTCTTATGGTCAGAGAACACCTCACACTGCTGACCATATAAATAGTGTCTCCAAATCTTTAGTGCAAAAACAACTGCGGCTAACTCTAAATCATGAGTGGGGTAATTCTGTTCATAACTCTTCAGCTGCCTAGAGGCATCCGCCACGACCTTTCCTTCTTGCATCAAAACACACCCCAGTCCAACTTTGGATGCATCACAGTAAACACTAAACTTTTCTTCTTCGGTTGGTAGAGTCAGTAGCCGGGCTGTCGTCAACTTCAGCTTAAGTGTTTGGAAGCCTTCTTCACAAGCTTTAGCCCAAGAGTACTTGGTGTCCTTCTTTGTTAAATTAGTTAAAGGCTTAGCTATCATAGAGAATCCCTTAAAGAACTTTCTGTAATAACCTGCCAAACCAAGGAAATTACAGACTTCACTGACATTCTTTGGCTGTGGCCAGTCCTTAACAGTCTGAATCTTGGTTGGATCTACTGATATACCCTCAGCAGAAACGGCATGACCTAAAAAGTTGACCTTATCCAGCCAGAACTCACACTTAGACAGCTTGGCATAAAATTGTTGCTGTTTTAATGTCGTCAAAACTATTCTTAGATGTTCTGCATGGTCAGCCTCAGTACGTGAGTATATAAGGATGTCATCTATAAACACAATCACAAACTTGTCCAAATACTCACGAAACACACGATTCATCAAGTCCATAAAAGCTGCGGGTGCATTTGTCAAACCAAACGACATTACAAGAAATTCATAATGTCCATAGTGGGTCCTGAAGGATGTCTTTGGTATATCACTCTCCTTAACCTTCAGTTGGTAGTAACCCGAGCGTAAGTCAATTTTTGAAAACACCTTAGCTCCTTGTAATTGGTCAAACAAAT
This sequence comes from Begonia masoniana, assembly GCA_022432975.1. Taxonomy (NCBI): domain Eukaryota; kingdom Viridiplantae; phylum Streptophyta; class Magnoliopsida; order Cucurbitales; family Begoniaceae; genus Begonia; species Begonia masoniana. The sequence goes on along the minus strand of CM039503.1, from coordinate 39,625,836 downwards.
CATCAATTCGGGGTAAAGGATATTTATTCTTAATTGTCAACTTATTTAGCTCTCTGTAGTCAATACACATTCTAAGAGAACCATCCTTCTTCTTAACGAATAAAACAGGTGCACCCCAGGGAGAACTACTAGGGCGTATAAATCCCTTGTCTACTAATTTCTGTAGTTGGACTTTTAATTCCTTTAATTCAACAGGTACCATACGGTAAGGATTCTTAGATATAGGTAATGCCTCAGGATATGTATCAATCACAAACTCTATTTCTCTATCAGGTGGTAATCCTGGCAAATCATCCAAGAATGCTTCAGAGAACTCTCGAACTATAGAAATATCTTGTAATTCTATCTTATTCTTCACCCGGATATCCATTATACTAGCTAGGTAACTTTCACAGCCATCTTTCAATATCCGTTGAGTCTCTAGTGAGGATATAATCGGTATTTTACTTATTTTTGGGATAGCTTGGAAGGTATACCGATCTCCATTTGGGGGTTGAAACTTAACTAATCCAGACCTACAACTTATTGTGGCATAGTGTCTGGATAACCAATTCATTCCTAATATGACTTCATATCCCTTCATGTCAATTACAATTAGTTCTATATATAACTTCTTATCTCCTAAGGATACAATGTCACCCTTCACTATCTGTTCAGAATGTAAGGATTTCCCTGACGGTAACATGACACTACATGGCCTATCAGCTGGTAAGTATCCTAACTTATGCTTACAGACAAACAGGGTTGCTATAAATGAGTGGGTGGCCCCCGTGTCTATAAGTGTGTAAGCAGAAATACCACAGACCATAATTGTACCTGTTATGACCGTATGCTGCACAGCATCTTCATCCTCCATCATAGCAAAGACTCTGGATGCTATTCTTGCTCGATTGGGGTCTGGTGGCATGGGGCAGTCTCTTACTACATGTCCGACCTTGTCACATCTGTAGCATCGGCCAGAGTGTAGCTTGCACTCGCCATGGTGGTTCTTCTGGCAGTTTGAGCATAGAGGGGCTAATGGTCGTTTTCCTTTTCCTTGATCATCATTTAGATTGAAGAGTCCTCTTTATACCTTGTTGTTGCTATTGTGGTCCTCTGTTCTGTTGCGGTTGCCATCCTTTGTTCTGACGTGTGGCGGCTGAGCCTCCTTAATGAACTTCCTTGGCTGTTCTCGCTGTGTATATGTTGTTATCTCGGCTTCTTCTAGTTCCAAGGCCTTAGCCGTCACCTCACCATAAAGTATATCATGCCAGCGGTCTTTACTCTCATATACAAACTCGACTTCAATCCCTGAACGAACTGATGGATCTTGTCCTCATCATCCTCAACCAATCGGGTAGCAAACCAGTGATAAAGCCTCAAACCTACATATGTAATCCGCCACAGAGCCAGTTTGACGCAAATTCATGAACTCCTTCTTCTTGCTTGCCCGAACGGTCCTATTGAAATATTTATCAAAGAAAGCAGTCTTAAACATTTCCCAGGTCATAGCTCTTGCATTAATGGTGCTCTGGATTGAGTCCCACCAATGCCTTGCATTCAGTTCCAAATGAAAAACAGCATAAGTGACCCTATCTCCTTCATCGACCTTGGCGTACTTGAACATGTCCTCCATTTTTCGAATCCACTCATAAGCATAAACAGGATCCGAAACTTGGCCATTAAATGTTGGGGGTCTAAGTCTATGGAAGCGTTCGCCACCATGATCATGGTTTGCATTAGAGCTAGAGTTCCCATGCTCTTCCCTGGTGGTCATAAGCTGCTCGATTTGGCGTGATTGGCGTATAACCAACTTCGTTAGCTGAGCAATAGTGGTACTATCCACATTGTCTTCTCTCTGTTGTCCCCTCACCATTTTGGGATTCCTAAGAAAATAATCATAACATATCTTAACTTAATGACATTACTAATATCATAAACACTTACAGTTGTTGGAGTGTACTCAAGTGGCAATCTGTGCTGGGAGGCAGTCTGCAGAATCAATTTTAGAACCCGGTTTTGCTCTGATACCATAGTTGTAACGACCCCAGTAGAGCCGAGACCAAATCATGACTCTTTTAGAATTGACCATATATCCTTAACTTTCCTTTGTTCTTTTTTTTTTCTTTTATATCATAACTTAGTTCAAGACATCACACGTGATTCATTAGGTATCGCCCAGCAGCATAATACATTACACCTCTGCCAATGGACACGGGCGTTTCACGTGCATAATTAAAACATCGCCCGGTCACTAACCGACAAAACATCACTTATATCATCCGGTAAAGAGAACACCTACATCGCTCGGTGATCAACGATCATTCACTATCCACCGATGACGTCAGCCGGATGATGTCTTCATCCATCAAAGGCATCATCTGGTGGACAGGTGCAATGCACGTGACTCACTTACCTCATCCGATAGGAGACATCATCCGGTGAACGAACGATTAAATACTTTACTTACATCATCCGGCGAGTAAACACTCGACATCATTCGATGACGTCAGCCTGAAGACTCAAACGATTAACTTCTATCATTCGACATCCGCCGATGACATCAGCCGGATGATACACTCATCCGACTCCTATCACTCAGCAGTAAAACATGATAATCATCAAGTAACTTCAACCAACAAAAAGGTACCCCGACTCTCATAGATTTCAACTTTGGTAGGCATAAACTTTAAACGAATAAAATCATAGACTCATTCAGGATACGGGAAGCGGAAGACTTACTTAAAATAACTCTTTCCATATTCTTATAATCATTCCCAGACTCAGTAGTTAAACCAGACAATTTCAACAGCTCAATGTTAAAATATATTCTCGTCCTACTTATACTTCCATATTCGTAATCATCACTAAAATCATAAGAACATTAACCAGGGAGGGGGGCTTGTTCGCCATCCAGCCACAGAATTGCTCCCTGAACACCTTCCAGCAACCAAATTCAGACATCTTCATTAACTTTGAGATCCTCACCAGAAAACTCGTCACCTACATCATGAGGTTTAAACTATAAGCCTAATGCTTAGTAAGGAATGCAAACTGTGACGACCCGAAACCGAACCCGATCGGGATCCGAGAACCGAGCCGTCACTCCGGGACATTTGCAGAAAACGGGCACATATTTTTTTTTTTTTTAAACTTTATACTTTTAAAACCTTAACAGAGAGTATAAACCTTCTCTGGAAGTGAAACTGGAAAACACATTTAAGCTGGATGTGAATAATGGATAATGAGAATAAGACAAAAAGTGAACAGTGACCGGATGACTAAAAGTGTGAACAGTGACCGGATTGGTTAAAAATGTGAACAGTGACCGGATGACTAAAAATGTGAACAGTGACCGGATTTGTTAAAAATGTGAACAGTGACCGGATGACTAAAATTGTGAACAGTGATTAAAAATGTGAACAGTGACCGGATGACTAAAATTGTGAACAGTGACCGGATTTGTTAAAAATGTGAACAGTGACCGGATGACTAAAATTGTGAACAGTGACCGGATTTGTTAAAAATGTGAACAGTGACCGGATGACTAAAAATGTGAACAGTGACCGGATTGGTAAAATGTGAACAGTGACCGGATGACTAAAAATGTGAACAGTGACCGGATTTGTTAAAAATGTGAATAGTGACCGGATGACTAAAAATTTAAAAGACAAAACTGGCAACTTTTAACATGATTACATAAAAACAAAAGTTGTGGAAACAGAATGTATGAAAACTTCAAACTTCAGAAAACGATTCAAAACATGATTTTTGAACATATCGGGAAAAACACGACGGAATTTTAAGGAAAAACAAATTACATGGATGGCTCTAACATGACAGAAACTTAAGAAAAATCACACTACATGGATAGCTCTAAAACCAGAAGCTGTCCATGCACAGACTAACAGAAAATATTCCAAACGAATTCCAGAATACTTCAAAACATAGTTCAAGTGTCGAATACAGAGGTTTTAACAAGAGAAAGCTTAACCAACAGAATACCTTACATTATCTATATCCAACAGAATTTCCTATAGAGTTTTCAACAACCAAAAATACAGAATCCTAACATAGTTTAAAAACCAAACACAGAATTCCAGTAGGGTTTACAGACATAGACTTTACTTTGAATACTTAAACCTCGGGACAGGATTTGTCTGGCTGCAGCAACCATCCCGTGAGCTCCTCCCCCAACTACATCAACTCGTCAGTTTGAGGATCAAGCTCCTCATCTGGAAAATCCATACCTACAACAGGAGTTCAACTATGAGCCTAGAGCTCAATAAGAACATGAAATGCAATGCAGTGATGCATGGACTTTTGAAATACGTGAACATTACATTACTTAACATTGCGTTTCACTGGACAGGAAAGGTATAAATGGGAGAAGGAGCTGGCGCAACAGGATGTACATGCCACTTTCAGGACATAACAGGAGTACTTGACAGGATGCCAGTCCTCGTCCACACTTAACCATACATTTTCTTTACAGGATTTTATCTTACTTACTTCAAAACCGGTGCTGAAAACATTTGCATGATTTTACAGGAAACGTGTATGCATGAATAAGTGAAATGCTTAAACTTAACATTCACAGATGACAGAATGAATACAACAGGAAACAGAATATAACGGAAACACGTTTAACTTAAAACATAACCTAAAACCTATCTACCCGAACCAGACCTAGTACCTCCGAGTTGTAGGGCCTTAAGGGCCAACGTAGATGCATGAACTTACCTGTGGTCCGAAATGCAGTAAGCTTGAACGCACGAGCTACCGTGGTTCACGAACCTATAGCATGCATAAACGGACATTAACCCTAAAACATCACGAAACTAGCAAATAAATAAACTAAAATCGTTTTCTATCTAAGATGATTACCTTAGACCGAAAAGCAGGAGGAAAATCAGAGAAGGAAGAAACTCCTTGCGTTGGTTTTCTTCAACCAAAAGAGAGAAGCAGAGAGGGAAATGAGAGAGAGAGAGAGCAGAGAGGGCAATGTCTCACGTAGGAGGAAGAGAAGGAAATTGAATACATGGCTTGTCTTCTTCCACAAGTTTGCCAAGTGTCAATCATCCATTTGATTTCCCCCACCAACCTTAATTTCTTCCTAATTTGCCCTTTCATTGGTTTTTAACTAAAACATTATTTAGTTTAATCGATTCGGTCTCACGAATCACCCTCGCTCGATTAAACACATCGACAATTTTATTAAAAACAATCATTGCATTCATATCGGAGAAATTCTGCTTACATATTCGGGGAATAATTACATAGGCAAAAATGCCGGGTGTTACACAAACTAACATGTATTCATGCATGTACAGTTGAGAGAAAACATGTTCATGATCATTTATCATTCTTGTTTCTGTTCATCGTTTTCATCATATGGATTAAGGGAGGATTTGTGCCGTAAAAGGGGGGTTGAAAGTGATTTTGATCATATTCCCTTTCGGGTCGTATTCATGGTCCCTCTTTGGACTGTGGCATGCGTCAACCCGCCCCTAACCCTCACTTAATCATGTTGTATGGGATCGTTTTCATATTCATTCTCATATCTTGTTCATGGAGAAAACATGCTCATAAATCATTTTCATGTGCTTGCGAAGTAAATCATGATGCATGACACGAATGTTCTTAAATCATCAGACTATGGAAATTATCATACTAGACAGTCGACTTCATGGGCTCTAACAGAACATCACATAACATAGTTCTCAAACATTCATAAATCATCCAAGTACAAACCATCTTACTAACTTAAAATAAACATCAACATAAGTAACAGACAATAGCTTAAATAGCTTCTAATCATCGTATCAGTTTCTACCTAGCATCCTTGTGATGTAGGGCCCTAATGGCCGGGAATCCTACACATTCACTTACCTGGTTTCCTTAGCAACTCGAGCTCCTTTCCTTCAGACTTCTTTACCTAAAACATAACATTGTAGTAGTTAAAATAAAACTCCTAATAATCTAAACTCAAAACTAGTAAGGTCCTAACCAAGGAAGATTCCTAAGATCTACTTATCTCATTCAGACATTTTATTGAACACTTTGTACGCATAGAAATCCTAGTTTATCAGTAAGGGAAATCGGATTCACTAACTACCCGAGCTCAGCCAACATTCATAATTCCTACTTATCATCATCAAAATCATAAATACTACGTTAATAGCTAATAACACTCCGATTCTATTCATTATTAGGCAAACCCGAATCTCAACCTCCAACTCAAACCAACGCCTAAATGGATACTCAACCACTGCATTGTCGAAGTCTTACCTAGTAAGCTGAGTATCGGCGAGAAGGATGAAGAGTCGGTCATTGATGAAAGGTCTACTGGCTGTGAGGGAGCTCTGGAAGAAACGAGAATCGCAGGGAGAATGTCGGCTACAATGAGGTTTTAGTGAGGTTTAAGGTTTCCATTTTCTATTTATATTAATAAGATCCTTCCTAATTACCATTTTGCCACCCCAAAATTAGAAATCAAATAAACTTTGGCATTAAAATTAAATTCAAGTATTAATAATAAAGGTGACAGTTAATTCCGTTAATAAAATCACCTGGCAGAGATTGTCGGGTGTTACAGGCTGAGTTGTATGTGCATGAAGTTGTTAGACTGCATGGAGTTCCAAGCACGATAGTTTCAGACCGAGACTCTAGATTTACATCTAAGTTTTGGAAATGTTTGCACAAGGCTATGAGAACACGGCTTAGTTTTAGCACAGTTTTCTACCCTCAAACAGATGGACAATCCGAAAGGACTATTCAAACATTAGAGGATATGCTCCGTGCATATGTATTAGACTTTCAAGGTTCATGGAGCAAATACTTGTCCTTAGTTGAATTTTCTTATAACAACAGTTTTCAGGCAACAATAGGCATGGCACCATACGAGGTATTGGATGGACGAAAGTGCAGATCCCCATTGTATGGGATGAAGTTGGAGAAGCACAATTGATTGGTCCTGACATTGTGCAGTAGACAGTGGAGAAAATTGCTCTTATCCGACAAAGAATCTTGACAGCTCAAAGCCGGCAGAAAAGCTATGCAGACAAAAGATGAAGAGAACTGGAATTTGATGTTGGTAATGAAGTTTTCCTTAAGGTGTCACCTTTCAAAGGAGTTGTGAGATTTGGAAAGAGAGGCAAGTTGAACCCCAGATATATTGGACCTTTCTCAATCTTGAAGAGGATTGGGAAGTCAGCCTATCAACTACTGTTACCAGCCTTTTTAGAGGGAATCCATAATGTGTTTCATGTCTCCATGCTGAAGAAGTGTGTTAGAGATCTATCTCAAGTTGTGGAACCTCAGAGTGTTGAAGTTCACCCCACTCTTACTTATGAAGAGAAACCAGTAAGGATCCAAGACTATGCAGTGAAAGTGTTGCGCAACAAAGAAGTCCCACTGGTAAAAGTCTTATGGCATAACCAGAACATAGAGGAAACAACTTAGGAGAGTCAGCAAGACATGATGGACCAATACCCAGAATTATTCAGGTATTGAATTTTGAGGACAAAATTCTTTTAAGGAGGGTAGATTGTAGCATCCGGTTCCTATTAAACCAAATTTAATTTATCAAATTATGATGTACTAATTTTTGAAGAATTTGGAGAAAAAGTAATTAGGTTAGTTAATGAGCATACGAGGGCAAAAGGGTAATTAGATATTTAAAAGTGGATAACGTATTTAAGGAAAGAGGTTTTGGGTTAAATGCACTGTAGCCGCCATTCTGTTTATCCCTCTCTCTCTCGGCCATCAACTCTCTAGCAGGAACCTTTAGGCGATTCCCCTGCCCGATTTTTTTTCTTTCAACCAAGGTAAGTTTTGATTCGATTACTTGCTGCTTTAGTGTCTAGGTAACTGATGGATGACAATGTATGCGTTTTAGAAGTGCTGTGAGTGAGGGATGGGATTTGGGGTTTAGAGAGGAATCGGGAATGGTGAAGAAAAGAACTCCCAGGACTAGCCCCTTAGATTTTCGAATGTTTAGAATGAAGTTTATGTAATGCTGTGCTTATGTTTTAGGTGAGCAACCTCTTGAAATATCCTGCAACCAGGAACCTCTCGGGAAGCCAGGTAAGTGAAGTATTGTGTGTGCCTTCGGGCCTACATCACAAAACAGTAGGTTTATGCATGTTTGAGTGTTTTCTTTATGTCATGCATCATGTTTTTGAAGAAATACGAAAATGAATTTATATGAAATGTTATGGCAAGGCATGAACAGATTGAAACATATTAGCTATTAAGGGAAGTAATCCGCCCCTTAATCGAGTAGAGGATTTATTACTTTGGGAGAACTGATCCCACTCCCAATGGAATTGAGGGATCAGATCAGCTGTTAAGGGAACTAATCCGCCCCTTAATTGAGAAGAGGATGTATGACTTTGGAAAATTGATCGACCTCCCTATGGAATCGAGGGATCATATCAGTGAATGAACGAAATTGCAACTGAGTTGTGAAAGTAGAAACTGCATGATTAGGATTTATGTTTCTGCATTCCATTTCATTTGCTTTACTTACTTAGCATTAGGCTAATAGGTGAGTTTTATGATGTAGGTGTGGAGGTAACTACTGGAGAATTCTCTGAATTTACTGAGGAATAGGCGAAGCTGTTGGAGCACATTCTTGCCACGGTTTGGTGTTCTGATGAGGCGGTTTAACACTTGTCTGTAGGTGAAGTTTCAGTAGTTATTTGATGTTTTGATACCCTTGGAATTTCTTCTCTGCCAAAGAAAACGTGCTTTAAATGTAGGTTGAGTTTGTTATTTCCAAAATTATGTCGAGGACACAGATGTTGTTCTTTTGTTAATGGTTATTTGTTTAATGTCAGACGTTATTTAGGGTCAGGTTGTTTTGAATGCGTTGAGTGAAATTTGTAAGTTCAACCATTGGTGAATGAAGTTCACCGATGGATGTGAGATAAAGTCGATCGGATGAAGGAAATCATCTGGCTGACGTCACCGGTGGATGTGAGATAAAGTCGATCGGATGAAGGAAATCATTCGGCTGACGTCATCGGTGGATGCGAGATTTAGTCTTTCGGGTGAAGGAAATCATCCGACTGAAGTCATCGGTAGATGTAGGAAGACTTTTGTCGTCTTATGACCGGTGGTTGCGAGCAATGGGTTTTGTCACTTAGTGACTGGGCGATGTATTCAGTTTTGTTTTGTCTTGTGAAGGAAAAATGGACTTTGTAGTTTAGTCACCGGCGGACGTCGTTTGTTAAATCCACCGGATGACGTGGCCAAAGTTTTGTCGTTTTGTCACCAGAAGAAGCCTTCGGTTTTCTGCTTCAGTCTCTTCCGTTGACTTTGCTCAGTGGCAGATACGTTTGACTTCTGTAATTTTTCAAGTATTTCACGATTAAACCTTTACTTTCTTTGGTCGATTATTTCTTAATATTCCAACCGATTATTCAAACATTGCTTTTATAGTTTTGTTTAACTCTATTTTTGCTTAAATAATTTCCGCTGCAAGTCTTTAAATGTTTTGAAGTTTTAGGAAATGTCAAATTTTGACTTTCGAGCGAAGTTAGTCCAACGTTTCTTAGTTATGTTCGAGCTATGAGTAACGAACCGGGTTTATATAATTCGAGGCGTTACAGACACTTATACATTCCGGTCGACAGTTGAATTGGCTCTGTTTGCACAGGTTTATCATTGTGGTGACACTTTAATTGCTTCTGTATAAAGCGGGTGACACCTTCATGTTCCAGTCAGCACTTGTTTCTTCTCTGTTCACACCAGTCGTTCCTTGTGGTCAACACTTGAATTGCTTTTGTATAAATCGGTTGACACCTTCATGTTCCGGTCGACACTTGTTTCTTCTCTCTTTACATCAGTCGTTCCTTGTGGTTGACACATACTAAGTTCGGTCGACACTTGAGGCCCTCCAAATTTGCTTTTCTTCATTTTGACTATTACACACTTAATAAAACTCGTTAGTACTAAATACCCTTCTTCAAGGGCATTTTCAATTAAGGTACTTGTAAAATCATTCATTTCTTAAGTTAATCAATTTATCAAATATCATTATCAAAACCATATTACCATTAAACACATTATAATTAAACAACATCCAAAAATACATTAATCTTAAACTCATTTTAAGTTAACATAATACAAATTTAGATAAGGATAAAATAACTACAAATCTAATTCAAAAATCTGTTTAACCAAATCGAACCAAAACACTGAACCAATAGTTGAAAATCTCCTCCTTGGTTCTTATTTTGAACATCTTATCGCTATTATCCGGAGCCTGTGCATCCTCCATTATAAACTAGTTTTCATTCACACCCACCAAGTTCAAATAAAGCTTAAACTTGGCAACTAGAAGAATTTTCGTAAGAACATCTGTTGAATTTTCCTCAGTATCAATATTCTGAATTTTCACTTCATCTTGATCAACAAACTCTTGAATAAAATGAAACTTTACATCAATGTGCTTTGATTGTTCATGTAAAGTTGAGTTTGTCACCAGATATATTGCAATCTCACTACCACAGAAAATTATCGCAACAACAAGCAACATACCGAGCTCCGAAGCTAACCATTTCAACCATAGAGCTTCCTTAACACCTTCTATCGTGGCATTGTTGTAACGACCCACGTCCCGAACCACGTCCCCGGCCCAGGCCGTACACCTGGCACCGAGCCACGTGTCCGGCCACGTGTCCGTTACTCATGATCTTTCCTCCCCCTGCAGAGGATTTTTGCCTTCCCCCCCACTCGAACCCAGGACCTCAGGGACTAGTACCTGGGTGCAAGTGAGGAGTACCACTTGAGCTACTCTGTAGGGGGAGGAAAGATCATGAGTAGCGGACACGTGGCCGAACACGTGGCTCGGTGCCAGGTGTACGGGCCTGGGCAGGGGACGTGGTTCGGGACGTGGGTCGTTACAGAAAAAGGCGCCTTTTTCTGTAACGACCCACGTCCCGAACCACGTCCCCGGCCCAGGCCCGTACACCTGGCACCGAGCCACGTGTCCGCTACTAGCTCAAGTGGTACTCCTCACTTGCACCCCAGGTACTAGTCCCTGAGGTCCTGGGTTCGAGTGGGGGGGAAGGCAAAAAATCCTCTGCAGGGGGAGGAAACATCATGAGTAGCGGACACGTGGCTCGGTGCCAGGTGTACGGGCCTGGGCCGGGGACATGGTTCGGGACGTGGGTCGTTACAATTGTACACCGCTTGTGGAGTAGACAAAACTACTATCTTTTGTAATTAAAGTGAGAAACGAGTCGATCAAGCCTGAAAAGCCTAACGAGCCTAACGAGCCTAACAAGCTCGCTCAAAAAAATTTCTAACCCAAGCTGGATCGCGAGCCACGAGCTTAACAGGCCGAGTCGAGATGACCCAACAAACTGAGCCTGTTCAACCCACCTATTTAACACCGGTTAGGATGTAGAATAAAATTATAATATTCATTTAAAATAATTAAAAAAATTACGTTATATAAAACAAATAATAATACTACATATATCTTTTTATTTTATTCCTTTTATACAAACGTATTTATTTGATTATCAAATTTAAAAAACACCCATAATTGAAAAGAATTTCTTCTTCATGGATCTTAATAGGTCAATAATACAAGGATTAATGATGACCCTAGGTTTGTACTTTGTCACAATAACACGAGAGAGAGAGAGAGAGAGAGAGAGAGAGAGAGAGAGAGAGAGAGAGAGAGAGAGAGAGAGAGAGAGAGCCACTAAGAAGATAAATTTTTATAAAATATAAGAGAAAGAGAGGAGGGGCTAAGAAATATATCAATAGCTCATTCCCACATCAGACTTTACTACTTTGAAAGTTCAATACCTTTATTTTCCTATAAATAGTGGGGTGAAGTTATTGTGGTTGCAATGAATTTGGGCTTTTGAGTATTGCGCAGTCTAGGGGTGGGTAGAATTAGACCGGGACCGCAAAATCAGACCAAACTGCCATTTTAGTTTTCACTGCCTGACTTGTCATTGTAGCGAGCCGAGTTTAGCTCTGACCGCTCCAACTAGCCTGTTTGTCATCTCTATTTGTAATTGAGCCGTCCAACTTATAGCTTATCCATAAGCTGTAAATACATATCCAGAAGTAAAACGTGATGAGTCTAGACAACCAGTAAAATTAGAATTAACATACCCGATTACAAATTCTGCTGCTTATCCAAAGAACCTAACATGTATCTCATCTCCGACTTAAAAGCATTCTAGTGACATTTTCTAGGATCTGACATAAACCTGCTAACCACACTTACAACATAAGCAAGATCCAACCGACTACATATCCTCGCATTTATGATTTACTCTTCTGATCATGAGTTTGAGATCTTTGCCGCACTGATAGCTTCCTTATGTTCAGTTTTCCGTTGTAGCTCTTTTGAATTGAGTGCAACCTTTACCTCTGCCCTGGTTAGGTTTTGCTTCTCGTAAAGCATAGTGTCGACGAAATGCTCATACTACTTTGGTAGAGAAATCAACATGAAAATGGATTGTTGCTATTCTTCTATCTTGATTTCGATGTTATTCACGTCCAAGATTATTTTATTGAAATAATCAACATGTTTTCGCATTTCCTTAAATTCCTCAATTGCGATTGTGTATAACTTATTTTTCAAGTACAAATGGTTCGTCAACCACCTTTTCATGTATAAATCTCCAAGCTTGGACCATACTAAAATCGCCAAACCTTTTTCAGTAACCTTCCTTAGTATCTCGTCCCCCAAACTCAGCAAAATAATACTATGCGCTTTGTGTGATAAGTGTGTATTTTGCACACTTATTCGTGCTTTTCATTCTTGTTTCGATTAGTTTTTCCTTGAGCATTTGAGTTTATTTGATGTTGTTAGTGAGATTGTGCAGGTGAGTTGAGTTTTAACAGGTAATGGCGGATTTAGTTCGAAATAGAAAATAAAGAAAACAAAGAAGGAAGAAAAAAGAAAAAGCCGATCACGATCGATCTTGATTTGACCACGATCGATCGTGATTTGAGAAAATTCACTATGAGGATTCTAGTGACGGCCCGATCGATCGGGCACAATACCACGATCGATCAGGATCAGCAGACGTTTCCTCCAAAGATTCCAGAGAAGGCCCGATCAATCGAGCACAATACCACGATCGATCGGGATTAGTAAAAGTTCATTCCAGCGTCAGCGTAGCCACGATCGATCGGGATCATACTGCGATCGATCGTGATTGCGGGAAATATTAAAATTTAATTTTTCAACTTATTGATCGGGTCGATCTTAGCCGTTGATTGATGGACCGCGGCCCTAATTCGAGCAAAGATAAAAGTCTGAAGAGGAAGCAAGAGACGCGGATAGTGAAATAGAGAGAAAAACCCTACGAAGACATCGGAGGTCGGATCGAAGCAAGTGGTGAGGAACAGAGGAACTCGGCAGCAATTCCTAGTTTTTCTTCTCCTTTTTTCTTCTAGCATGAATTATTTTATTTTCTCTGTAGTTTTCATTAATTTTATCATGAACTAAGTTTTCTGTTCTAGGGTTTCGACGTAACTTTGTTATGAATATTTATTTTCTTAATTCAAGTTTTTAGTTTTCTATTTCTTTTCTGTGTTGAGTAATCTATTCTGAACTTAATGCTTAGGTTTACTTGATCATCAAAACTAAGAATTTTAGGGTTAATTGGGGATACGATAGCGGAGAATTTAACCGTGCATTGAATATCTTGCCTTAAAAAGGACCCTAGACTAGAGATAGTTAGGGCGTTTGAGTGGTAATTCAATTTCTTGCTCTTAATGTATTCAATTGATTGTAGGGTTAGAGACCGAGAGGTAATAATACATCAATTGAGTAAGTTTATTAATACTCGTGAGAGTTTAATAAACAACATAGTGAAATAACCATCAACACGAAGGAATATGAATTAATTACTTGAATTAGGTTTACTAAATAGGATTAGCTAAGTGAAATCGGAACCCTAGAAATTTTCTCATCACATAATCTTAACTTTTTACAATCGAATCTGTTATTTAAATTGTGTGATTTATTTTATTTGAATTATTTTAGTATAAAATCCAAAATCATCAAACATATTGTTTTTCAAATTCAGCTGAAAATTAGATAGTCAATACTTAACATAATTATTCCTCGTGGGACCGACACTCGTGCTTGCACACACTCTACTATTTTTGCGACACATGCACTTGTATGTAATTTTTCGCAACAAGTTTTTGGCGCCGTTGCCGGGGAATTTAGTTTTGTTATTATTGAATTATTTGATTTTAGTTTATATTTGAATTTTCTTTTGCTGCTAGGCTTAAATCGCATTATTTGCACATTGCAGGTGCATGCGAAAACTAGGTACTGCCAACCTAATCCCTATCAACCCTGAAATTGAACGAATCTGCCGTAGAAATCTAACGGAAACAAAGCAAGCAATTATGGCGGATAATCAAAATGCAAATTTACAATAGAATATCGAGATTGAGGGAGTCGGGAGACGAACATTGCTCGATTATGTTATGCCATCCATGGACGGGAACAATACAAATGTATCAATTTTGTGGTCTGCCTAACGAGGACCTTAAGGATCATATTGCTAGCTTCGTCGAGGTCTGTGATACTTTTAAATACCATAATGTCTCTGATGATGTTGTCAAGCTCAGGTTATTCCCCTTCACACTAAGAGATCGCGTGAAGAACTGGTTAAACTCCTTACCCCCGGATTCAATTACAACGTGAAATGAATTAGTTTAGAAATTTCTATCTAAATTCTTTCCCTTTGAAAAGATGGCCAAACTCCGCAACGAGATCACCAATTTTACTCAATTCGATGGTTAGACAGTTGATGAAGCATGGGGCCGATTCAAGGAGCTTTTAAGAAGATGCCCCCAACATGGTTTACCACAATGGATGCAAATACAGACATTCTTCATCGGCCTATCAGTTTCTACACGAACTCTTGTCAACTCAGCAGCTGGTGGATCATTACTACAAAAGACGGAAGTGGAGGCATTCAACCTGTTAAAGGAGTTATCCCTCAATAATGATCAGTGCCCGGTTGAACGTCAGATTTTGAGGAAGCAGCCAAATACCCTAGAAATGGATGCGATAAAAGCATTGACTACACAAATTGCATCCCTCACTTGGCACATCCAAGGTAATCAAGCTCCAGTTAATACAATTCATTCCCCGATCATACAATGTCAATGGTGCCAAGGACCACATGATAGTGAAAACTGTCAGCAAGGGAACCAAATGGCTAGTAGTTCATCTGAACAGGCCCAATATCTGGGAAATTATAATAGGCCGACGCTTCAAAATTCAAGTAATTACTATAATGGGGGGCGCAACAATCTCCTAAACTTCACGTGGAAAAACCCGAACAACGCCATACAGATGCCACAAGCTAATCAACCGGGACCTCCGTTTCCAGAAAGAAAATCTAATATGGAGGATTTAATTGCAAAGATGGGAGAACGCACCAATAATATAATTGCTGAAATGGGGGAGCACACAAATAAATTTATGGCTGAAACAAGAACAACCTTGCAAAACCAGTCAGCTCAAATTCGAAGTTTGGAAACTCAAATGAGCCAGATGGCAGCTGCATTAAATGGTCGCCCTCAGGGCACATTGCCCAGTTCCACTGAAGTCAATCCTAGAGGCCAGTGCTATGCCATCACACTTAGAAGTGGGGCGGTGATTGAAAATTGTACCAAAGAAAATAAGAAAGTGGTCGCACATGACGGAATGCATTCGTCATCATCCGAGTCCACACCAAAGGATCAAGAGCTACTGGAAGCTCCACCTCAAATTTCAAAGGAGATCATCCCAAAAGTTCCGTTCCCACAACGCCTGAAAAATGCAAAGTTGGATAAACAGTTTGACAAAGTCTTGAATGTGTTCAAGCAGCTTCACATCAACATCCCATTTGCCGAAGCCCTGGAGCAAATGCCAACCTATGCAAAATTTTTAAAAGAGGTTCTATCCCACAAAAGGAAAATAGAGGATTGTGGTACAATCGCCCTGTCTGAAGAATGTAGTGCAATAATTCAACGAAAAATATCACAAAAGTTGAAAGATCTGGGTAGTTTTACGGTTCCATGTGAGATTGGAAACTGCATCTTCGAGCGTGCGTTATGTGACTTGGGTGCAAGCATCAACTTAATGCCTTTTTCTATTTTTCAAAGGCTTGAGCTAGGTGAAGCAAAACCAACAAGAGTAATCTTACAAATGGCCGACCGATCAATCAAGCATCCAAGAGGAATAATCGAAGACGTGTTGGTTAAGGTCGACAAATTCATATTCCCAGCAGACTTTGTAGTTCTCGACATGGCGGAGGATCGGGACATACCTATTATTTTGGGCAGGCCATTCTTAGCTACGGGGGGTGCCTTGATCGATGTTCAGAGGGGGGAGTTGAAATTGCGCTTGCAAGATGAAGAAGTGACGTTTAATGTCTTTAACTCCATGAAGTATCCGACGGCCAGCGATGATATATTTAGGATTGACTCTCTCGAATCAGCGGTGGATGGAGTTTCTCTTCAGTCTAGTGATCCTCTCGAGGTTGCTTTACTAAATCACGATTTTTCTTTCGATTTTGACTCTTCTGTGAAGGAATTTATATCATGGATGGATTCGTTCGAGCCAAATCGAAGAAAGTATTTTGTGAGTTTGGGGGAGCCACCAATTCGAGTCTTACCTTCTATTGAGAGTCCACCCGTGTTGGAGTTGAAGCCACTACGGTCTCACCTCCGGTATGCATTTATTGGTTCTAACTCAACTCTTCCAGTCATTATTGCAGGTGATTTATCGAAGACGGAGGAGGAGAAATTATTGTGTATACTTCGGACATACAAGGTGGCTCTAGGGTGGACACTGTCAGATATCAAAGGAATCAGTTCTTCATTTTGCATGCATCGGATTTTAACGGAAGACGAGCATCGATCATCTGTAGAGCATCAACGCCGTTTAAATCCAGCTATGAAAGAGGTTGTGCGAAAGGAAGTTTTAAAGTGGTTGGACGCAGGGGTTATCTATTTGATCTCAGATAGTTCGTGGGTGAGTCCAGTGCAGTGTGTTCCAAAGAAAAGTGGGATGACAGTGGTCAAGCATGAAAATGATGAGTTGATTGCATCTAGAACAGTCACTGGTTGGAGAATTTGTATCGATTATCGGAAGTTAAACAAGGCTACACGCAAAGATCACTTTCCTTTGCCGTTTATCGATAAGATGCTAGATAGACTTGCCGGCCACGAGTATTATTGTTTCCTTGATGGATATTTCGGGTATAATCAGATTGCAATTGCCCCAGAAGACCAGGAAAAGACCACATTTACCTGCCCGTATGGTACTTTTGCGTTCCGCCGGATGCATTTTGGGTTATGCAATGCACCAGCTACATTTCAAAGATGCATGATGGCTATTTTCTCAGATATGGTGGAGCGATTCATAGAAATCTTCATGGATGACTTTTCAATGTTTGGATCTTCATTCGACACATGTTTGAATAATCTGTCCAAGGTGCTCGAAAAGTGTGTTGAGACAAATTTAGTGCTTAATTGGGAGAAATGTCATTTCATGGTGAAAGAGGGAATTGTATTGGGCCATCATATTTCAGCACAAGGAATTAAGGTGGACTGAGCTAAAATTGTCGCTATCGAGAAATTGCCACCGCCGACAACAGTAAAAGGAGTGCGGAGTTTTTTAGGGCATGCGGGATTCTACCAAAGGTTCATAAAAGATTTTTTGAAGATCACCAAGCCGTTATGTCAGTTATTGGAAAATGGAGTACCATTTGTTTTTACCGCAGAGTGTCTTGTAGCTTTCAATGTGTTAAAAGAGAAACTTGTGTCATTTGAAATCATGAGTGATGCCAGTGACTTCGCAGTAGGAGCAGTTCTGGGGCAGAGAAAGGATAAAGTCTTCCATACAATTTATTATGCCAGCCGCACTCTCAATGATGCCCAACTAAATTAGTGCCACCACTAAGAAGGAATTGTTAGCGGTAGTCTTCGCATTTGACAAGTTCCGCCCCTATGTTATCGGCAACAAAGTCACAGTTTATACGGATCACTCGGCTATTAAATATTTGATGGAAAAGAAGGATGTCAAGCCTCGATTGATTTGATGGGTATTACTTCTGCAGGAGTTTGATATTGTGATCAAGGACAAGAAAGGCACAGAGAATTTGGTAGTTGATCACCTATCACGGTTGGAAACAAGAGCTCATGTATCCGATAGTGACGTTCAAATAGCTGAAGATTTTCCAGATGAAAAGATCACTGCAATCGAAGTGTTACCGTGGTATGCTGATTATGTGAACTTTCTTGTCAGTGGGGTTATACCATCTGATTTGTCGCATTACCAAAAGAAGAAATTTTTCGCCAATGTAAAGCGATATTATTGGGAAGAGCCGATTTTATATAACCACTGTGCAAATCAAATCATCAGACGTTGTATCCCAGAAGATGAAGTGATATCTGTATTAAAACACTGTCATTCTCTGGAATGTGGCGGACACTTTGGTGGCAAACGAACAGCAGCTAAGATACTTCAGTGTGGATTTTACTAGCCCACCTTGTTTAAAGATGCATATTTGTTTGTTGTAGCTTGTGATCAATGTCAACGGACCGGTAATATTTCCCGCCGTAATGAGATGCCTTTGACGAATATTTTGGAGGTTGAGTTGTTTGATGTATGGGGTATTGACTTTATGGGGCCGTTTCTGTCGTCGTACAACAACAAATACATTCTTTTGGCGATGGATTATGTCTCCAAGTGGGTTGAAGCAATAGTTACGCCGACCAATGATGGCAAGGTGGTCTTGCATTTTCTCCAGAAGAATATTTTCACTCGCTTTGGAACACCTCGAGCTATCATTAGTGACGAGGGAAATCACTTCTGCAATAGACAGTTTGAAGCACTACTCAGTAAGTATGGGGTGAAGCATCGCAAGGCGTTGGGATACCACCCCCAATCAAATGGGCAGGCCGAAGTCTCTAATTGAGAAGTGAAGAAGATCCTTGAGAAGACGGTTGCAAATTCAAGAAAAGATTGGGCTCGCAAGTTGGATGATGCTTTATGGGCGTACCGGACCGTATTCAAAACGCCTCTGGGAATGTCACTTTATAGGTTGGTATACGGGAAACCATGTCACTTACCGGTTGAGTTGGAACACCGTGCTTTGTGGGCGATGAAGAAGCTGAATTTTGAGTTAACAGCCACAGATCAGAAACGCCTCCTGCAAATTAATGAGCTTGACGAACTTAGAAGCAATGCGTATGAGAATTCAAAAATATATAAGGAGAAGACCAAGGCGTGGCATGACAAGCACATCGTGGCGAAAGATCTTTCACCGGGACAGCAGGTACTTTTATTTAACTCTCGATTGAAATTGTTTCCAGGAAAATTGAAGTCGAGATGGTCGAGTCCTTTCACGGTGGTGCAAGTATTCTCTCATGGAGCCGTTGAGTTACGAGGAGCCGATGACACAACATTCAAAGTAAACGGACAACGAGTGAAGCCTTATTTTGGCAGAAATATTCCAAGTGACTCTTCTGTCATTCAACTCATACCCGAAGAATGAATTTGGTCCAACATCAGGCTAAAGACGGTAAATCAAGCACTTGGTGGGAGGTAATCCATTGATTCTAGTTTTATTAGCGTCGAGTCGAGTTCATTGTTTATTTTATTTTATTTATTGAGGTATTTTTAATGATTTTGTGTTTTAGTTTTCTATTAAAAAATAAAAAAAATAAAAAAATAAAAACAAAGGGTGAACGGTGAAAAGCAGAAGCTTTTCACCCTTCACCGTGTTTGCCTCACCTTTCAGCGACGAAGCCCGTAGCTCTCAGCTCCGACCATTCTCCTCAGTAGTTTTATTACTTAGCTCCCGCACCTCAGCACCGCGACTCTTCCCTGCTGACTTCACCGCGCCACCCCTTTTCGTTCGGAAACTACATTTCTTCACTTCACAGTCCACATTGCTCTGAGCTCCGACAGCTGCCGTCTCCACCTCTCAGTTCAAGTGCTCCACTTTTCAGCCGAAATCAGAGCTCCTCGACACTCTCAGTCGCACTTCAGCTCCGATTAATTGCCCACTTCGTCCTTGCCGCGGCTTGTCTCCGTCCAGGTTTTAATCGTTTGTTGGTGGACACTATTCTGATAATAACTGTTGAATTCTGTGGCTGCTAAATTAGTATTCAAGGGTTATTGGCTAGAATATTTCTCTATTTGATACACAAGGTTGGGGGAAATTGGATATTTCAAGTCAAAAGTGCTAAATTCCTGTCAATTATGCCCACCAGCTGTTTGATGAATTGCCTGTGAGGGAATTTGTTTTGTCTAACAAGCACTCAGTTCATTTTTGCCGCATATTTTGGGCACTTGAGATCATTTGTGAACCAAGATTATTATAGGTTGATTGAGTATTGGGTTATCTGTGAAGCAAATACCGGTCTGCGGATTATACAATGGCTTCTAAGGGTTTGAAAGGGTCTTCTAGTGCCTCCAGCTCTTCCAGGCCAAGTCCATTTCCACATTCGTTCTTCAATGATGATGCGAAGAAATTTTATCAACAATTTATGTTAACAGACAAAGCAATAATTTGTGAGGTGCAGTTTTAGCCGGACCGGAGTGATGGAGATATCCTAGCCATGCTCCAGCTGAGAAATTGGGGTGAAGTAGCTGTTTTGGGGGGTGATGCTAATTCTAGTGTAGTTCGGGAATTTTATGCTAATCTGAAAGCTTCAAAGATTGATGCCCCGGCCTCGATCTGCAATAAAGTGATCGATTTCTCAGCTGAGGTTATTAATGCAAAGTTTGGGTTGCTAAATATTTCGGAGGACGAGTTCCAAGCATTATTGGCTGCCGGACCCAACTATGATGAGATTCTACGAGAGTTGGGCCATCAATGGGCTCAATGGGTATACACCAGATCTGATAATACACTACCACGTTATTTAGTCCCGAGCAGTTTGAATCGATATGCTCAAGCCTGGTGCAGGTTCATCCGGTGTAATCTTATGCCAACCTCTCAAAAGACCGAGTTTACAAAAGAACGTGCAGTGCTGCTTTACCGCATCTTAAAAGGAAAAGCGATTGATGTAGGATGGATTATACACAACAACATTGCGGAATACCGTAAGCACACTGTGACCACCGCCCATATTCATCCGGTCTTGATCACACGTCTTTGTGCTACCAAACACGTGTCGATGAGCTCTGATGACAAACCATGGGTCCAGCCATCTATCTTTGGCTCATCCAACATATCGACAATAGCCAATTGGCCTCATGGTCAAGCTCGTTCTGATTGGCTGGGATTTATTGACGATCAGCCTGATGCGGATGTTCCTCCTCAACCCATGCCTGCTCTTCGTCTAACAAAAGGATTTCCGTCCCATTACGTACCTAGAATTTGGCAAAGCAACGCTGATGCTCGCCTTAACGTGGTTATGAAATGCAGGGGTCTGATCCCACTACCTTCGGCGCCTCGTCTTCATCTGTTGGGCCACCTCCTTCTCATGCTCCAAATGATATTAAGCATATGTTCAAAGCTTTAGCCATTGGTCAAAAACGTTTGGAGCACCGCATTACAGATCTTCAAGCGCGTGATTTGGAGCGTTCACTTTATGAAGCACAGTATATGGCCGCTTTCAATGCTCATCACGGCTTTTCTGTATAATCCACTCCTTTCCCCATGTATCCGGATCGCCTATCTCAGCCATACGACCCTCCACAAGAGGGTGGAGATGATGATCTTTCCGACTCACTTTCCGACTCTTTATGAGGTACGCTGCTTCACCCTTGCCTTTCCACTTTTGAACACATTTTTTATTATACTTTTGAACACATTGCGGACAATGTAGATTTTAAGTTTGGGGGTGTTTGGGTGAACTTTAGCGTACTTTCTGTTTAGCCAAAACTTTTTGTGGTCTTATTGTCTAGATTGTTGATTTGATGTATCAATGACTGAATTTGTGATTTCATGTATGCCTTTGCTTCCTGGATAGCTCTGAGTATTTAGAACTTGTGATAGTTGCATTGACTCTAGTTTATTTTGAGATTCTCATCTTATTGCGCACGTGTTCATTTTCTTTTGACTTAATTTGTTAGTTATAGCTCATGTAGTCTATAGAGAGTGAAACAAACACAGTAAGGGAGCGATTGAGTTCAAATACTGTAAGGGAGAGCACCTCCAGTTAAAGTAGTGAGAGACAGTGAGAAATGAATCCTTCTTAGTTTTGCCCTGCATCTGCGAAAGCGAAACTTGGTTTAGCACGATAAAAGAATGACTTAGGCCATTGTTTGAATAGTTTGAACCTTTTTGAACACACCCTTTCTGTGTCTGTTATTGACACCATAGTCACCTCATTGAGCCTATAATTGACCATTTCATTTGTTACCGTTATTTGAGCTACCTTAAAACTATTTTGCCTATCTGATCTAAAGAGCAAGGGATTATTATTGTTGGTCGAGGGAGAATAGGAGAAAAGGATGGCGAGGTCTAACAAGAACTCCTTTGTCTTATGATTTATGTTTATTGTTTTCTATTGTCATTTCTCTATTCTTGTTGCTGTAAAGAAAAAGAAAGATGTCAAAGACGTCCAAAAAAAAAAAAGTTGCAAAAGTTGAATTGTTAGTTTTCAATTCTGTTTATGTTGTTTAAATTTTAGTGAAATAATGACAAATGAGTTAAAATGGGTAACTGTGAGTGAAATAAGTTTGGGGGTGAGAGAAAAAGGAAGTGTGAGCAAATCTCATTAAGCAAAAAAGGGTTGAAGAAAATTTTGAGTGGTTGAGATAAGGAAGGATGAATAGTGCTCTCTAATTAGTCTGTGATTTCTAAAAATTCATACCTTTTAACCTGGCCGAACGTTGCAAGCCGAATGAAAGTCCTATCGACTTTTGTTTTGTTTTACTGATTTTCGTTACTAGTGAATAATGGGCAAAGCTGGAGAATGATCAGAGTGATTGGAGTGTTCTTAAGAGTGTGTGTCTTTACCTTAGACACTTGTTCTAACCTATCAAATTAAGAAAATTGGGCATGAACACACACACACGAGGAACTCTTAATAAGCTAGTGTTGATGTTTTATTACAAGTTACTGATTGCAAAGAGTTTATCTAAGATGCTTTGGTATAAATGTGTCATGCTGAGACGAATTATTGAAAATTGCAATCTAGATTGTTTGATCATGATGTTTTGACTATTCTTTTGGATTGAGGATGGAGATATATATATATATATATATATATATATATATATATATATATATATATATATATATATATATTGACTTTAATCGTGTTGATTTCTTTTCGCTTGAGGACACGCTTTCGTTCAAGTTTGGGGGTGTGATAAGTGTGTATTTTGCACACTTATTCGTGCTTTTCATTCTTGTTTCGATTAATTTTTCTTTGAGCGTTTGAGTTTATTTGATGTTGTTAGTAAGATTGTGCAGGTGAGTTGAGTTTTAACAGGTAATGACGGATTTGGTTCGAAATAGGAAATAAAAAAAAAACAAAGAAGGAAGAAAAGAAGAAAAAGCCGATCACGATCGATCGTGATTTGACCACGATCGATCATGATTTGAGAAAATTCACTATGAGGATTCCAGAGACGGCCCGATCGATAGGGCACAATACCACGATCGATCGGGATCAGCAGACGTTTCCTCCAAAGATTCCAGAGAAGGCCCGATAGATCAAGCACAATACCACGATCGATCGGGATCAGCAAAAGTTTCATTCCAGCGTAAGCGTAGCCACGATCGATCGGGATCATACCGCGATCGATCGTGATTGCGGAAAATATTAAAATTTAATTTTTCAACTTATTGATCGGGTCGATCTCTACTGTTGATTGATGGACCGCGGCCCTAATTCGAGCAAAGATAAAAGTCTGAAGAGGAAGCTAGAGACGCGGATAGCGAAATAGAGAGAAAAACCCTACGAAGACATCGGAGGTCGGATCGAAGCAAGTGGCGAGGAACGGAGGAACTCGGCAGCAATTCCTAGTTTTTCTTCTCCTCTTTTCTTCTAGCATGAATTATTTTATTTTCTCTGTAGTTTTCATTAATTTTATCATGAACTAAGTTTTCTGTTCTAGGGTTTTGACGTAACTTTGTTATGAATATTTATTTTCTTAATTCAAGTTTTTAGTTTTCTATTTATTTTCTGTGTTGAGTAATCTATTCTGAACTTAATGCTTAGATTTGCTTGATCACAAAAACTAAGAATTTTAGGATTAATTCAGGATGCGAGAGCGGAGAATTTAACCGTGCATTGAATATCTTGCCTTAAAAAGGTCCCTAGACTAGAGATAGTTAGGGCGTTTGAGTGGTAATTCAATTTCTTGCTCTTAATGTATTCAATTGATTGTAGGGTTAGAGACTGAGAGGTAATAACACATCAATTGAGTAAGTTTATTAATACTCGAGTGAGTTTAATAAACAACATAGTGAAATAACCATCAACACGAAGGAATAGGAATTAATTACTTGAATTAGGTTTACTAAATAGGATTAGCTAAGTGAAATCGAACCCTGGAAATTTTCTCATCACATAATCTTAACTTTTTACATTTGAATCTGTTATTTAAATTGTCTGATTTATTTTAGTTTAAAATCCAAAACCATCAAACATATTGTTTTTCAAATTCAGCTGAAAATTAGATAGTCAATACTTAACATAATTATTCCTCGTGGGACCGACACTCGTGCTTGCACACACTCTACTATTTTTGCGACACGTGCACTTGCGTGTAATTTTTCGCAACAAAATCCATCTCGAAAGTCATATCCCGTCACACAATTGAAGCTTCTCAAATGCATTGGTATCAATAGCAACAGATAATCATTGATGAACCAAAAAAGCATTCATCTTGAGTCGCCATAGATTGAAATCATTCTCGCCCGTGAACTTGTCAACTTTGAATATTGCCATGGATTCTGAAAGAAAAAAAATTCACACTCATTGTACCAATTGTTGTGATAAAACTAATCACACCATGAGAACTGATCAAGAATTAATTAGAGGAGTGAAGAAGAAATCGAGATACAATATTTTACATGGTTTAGACCAAATCGTCATACATCCATGACACAAAACTCCAGCAGTGAATTTTATTAGAGAATCCAGAAAACAAGTATTTTGGTAATGCTACAGCATCGCGCGCAGCATCACCTGATATTACAAGAAAAATAACGTTTCTCGAGAAATCTCTTTTGCCATTTCTCTCTCCCTTATTTTCTCTTCAACTCTGCAACATATTTCATTCTCACTATCTTTTTTCTTATTCCCTCTAACTTTCTAAATAATATATTTGAAATAGAGTAATACAAATTTAAG
The DNA here is from genome assembly GCA_022432975.1 of Begonia masoniana. Lineage (NCBI taxonomy): Eukaryota > Viridiplantae > Streptophyta > Magnoliopsida > Cucurbitales > Begoniaceae > Begonia > Begonia masoniana. The sequence goes on along the minus strand of CM039503.1, from coordinate 39,600,534 downwards.
CAAGAATAAAATAGCCGCAAATCTAATTTAAAAATCTATTGAACAAAACTGAATCATAAAGTTGAACCAATAATTAACAATTTATAACCAGAAGGGTGCCTTGAAGCACGAACATAAGCAATTTGGCCGAACCATATTGACAAATTTGTTTGCATTCTCTTACTTTTTTCTCTTTACTATATTGTTTAAGCTTGCATATTTGATTTATTTCATTTAATTAAGAGAGTTAGAATATATCGGGAAATAGCAAACAATGAGAAGTTTTTAATCACACTGAAAAATTATAAAACCTAATCTACCCCCTCTTAAATCATTATCGATCCTACACACTCAAGTTCATGGGTCTGGAGTTCAAGCGAATTGAAAAATTCTCTTGCACATCCAAGGGCACTTCACACCATACTTCAGACATATCGTCAAAACACATTCTGTGAAGTAGACCTCATTTTACATGTTACACGCTTAACGAGAGTTGCTCTATATGGTCGGACGAAAGAGAGTCTCGAACACTTACTTCATGTGGAAGTTTTATATATCTATTCTCACATATTCTAAACTTTTCTTTTTCATTTTGGTTTAAGATAAGGCCCTATAATCATTTTTATTTTCTTTCACTTTCTACAAATATGAGGCATTATTACAAAAATGTTATTAATGAGTGGAATGTGGAGTTGATGTTATAACTTGGGGTTTCTACCTTAGGGTTCTCATTTCATGACTTTTAGAGCTCCTCCCTTGCACCTTAACGGTCTTGTGGTGTTCATTTCATTGGAGAATTTCATCATTCTCCTTTTAAACTAATCATCCTCTCTCGCAAAATCTCCTTTTCTGGAAGTAAAGTGGTTGACCTTTTTTTCTTCTCTCCGTTTTTTCATCAAGGAAGGTGGATGATTCTTTGTTGAAAGGCTTGTTTTCTCCTTCAACTCTTGAAAAAAAAAATGAAAGATTTTCAACCTTGTTGACATGGATTTTTTCTTTATGTTCTCTAGCAGGATATTTCTCGAATTATTATCGTCCTTATACAACATTTTTATGATATTGATCTGATCTAGGTGATTTTATCTTGGATTTTGTGGTTGTAATTATCTTCTTCATGCATGGATCGGCTGTCTTTCTAACTGTCAACAAGTGTGTTGTTTTAATGAAATTTGGTCGTTGTTTGGAAGTCTTAAGAAGGGATTTATAAAATTATTGTTATTTTAGAGAATATACGCCTAGGATGTTGTCTCGGCCAAGAGCCATTATTGATTTGGAGTTGTGATATTGTCGAATTTGATCACTGTGGCCGTGTTTTCTCATGTTAATAAATTTTGTAATTTTTGGTTCAAATAGTAAGCAAGGGAGAGTGAATTGGAGTCCAAGTTGACAATTTTAATATTTCTTTGATAGGTATCTAATAATAGACAGACCATAAGTGATTTCCATAGTTAAATATTAATATCTGATTTGGGCTAGGATCATTTAGTGAAGATTAGGTTTTTTGACAGAGGCCATGTGCGATCTTTTTTGAAATTTGATATTCAATGGCATGATTGATCTTGGTTGTCCTTTATTTGGTATCATAATCATGTTTATTTTATTTACTTGATTTTGGGAAATTTTGTTACTGCAGACGTGAGTGGAGCTGTATTTAATCCAAATTTGGCCAACACATAAGGGAAGCGTCCACTAGTGAGGCTAGGTTTTAAAGGTGGGCAAAACGGACCGGAACCACTGTTTTAACTGAATTGTGCAGTTTGGTCTTAGTTAGAGCCAATTCTACCCACCCACAATTTTAGTTTCGGTTCTGAACTTTCACGAACCTTGCAATCCAGTCTCGGTTCCGGTTCTGTATTTTCAAGACTTTGTAAACAAAACTAGACTATTGATCAAATATTTGACCCGAAAAACGGTTAAAACTCAACTCAAAATCTCCAAAAACCAGCCTACGCATGAAAATCAGTTCAAAACCCAATACAAACTACGAAAGTCTGACTAAAAAATAACAAAAGGTATGAATAATTTTTTTTTTAATTTAAAAATTTTTAGAACTGAACTAGACCCTAATCAAAACCTAACCGTGAAACATGATTCGATTTCGAAACCAATGGTCTCATTCTAAGACCATGAGACCGTGAGTCAAGGTTTTAATTTCCAATTTCAATTTTGGAGTGAAACTGAACCAAACTGGACAACGCCCACCTAGTAGTTTTGCGACCAAATGACACTTTGATCATCTACATGATTCAACAAAAGCATTGACTCATCAAATTCAGAATCTCTTGCATAGAGATGCTTGTTTTTATTTTCTCTCACTTTCTACAAATATGTGACATAATTACAGCATGCCACTAATGAGTGGCAAAAGGCAGAATCTCTTGCATAGAGATGATCGTTTTTATGTTCTCTCACTTTCTACAAATATGTGACATAATTACACCATGCCACTAATGAGTGACAAAAGGAGCCGTCTCTCCTCCCTTGCACCTCACGATCGTGTGGCGTTCATATCATTGTAGAATTTCATCTTCTCCTTTGAAAGTATTCATCCTCTTTTGTGGAGTCTCCTGTATGGAAGATTATAGTTCAAACGACAATTTTGTTAATAAAAATAAGGGAAAAGTTCAATTTAGCCCCCAACGTATGAGGTCAGTGGTCATTTGGTCCATAATGTTTATTTTTGATCCAATTAGACCCTATCGTATACACCGTTTGCAATTCAAACTCTCCCGTTAAATTTTTCGTTAAATTTGACACGTGCTTTGTACGTGCGTTGCTAAAACTCCAAAATACCTTCATTTCTTCCCGAAATTCCTAAAGTAAAAGTTAAATTTGTCTGAAATCCCTACCGTAAATTTAAATTGGAATAATGAGAGATAGTTTAGTGTATGTTTTTAAGGTGAATTTAACTTTTACTATAGGGATTTCGGGAGGAAATAAGGGTATTTTGAGATTTTAACAGCGTACGTGCAGAGTACGTGTCAAATTTAATGAAAAATTTAACGAGAAGATTTGAATTGCAAACGGTGTATATGATAGGGTCTTATTAGGTCAAAAATAAACGTTAGAGACCAAATGACTATTGAGCCCATATGTTGGGGGCTAAATTGAATTTTTCCTAAAAATAATTTAAAAGTGAATTTGTTTATGGCTCTTTAAACGACAATTATATTTATTGGCTCGATTAATCTCAGTTGTCCACTCTTTCATAATTATTTTACAAATTATAAATTCTTTTAAAAAAAACAATTAATTAATATAAAAAGAGAGTGTCAAAAGCTTAAAAGATCTTATTTTCCCGCTCAAACTCTTGAATCTCTTTCCCAATCAAACCAGAAGGAATCAAACCAGAAGGCAGGGCAACGCATCCTCTTTCATCTCCACAACCTCACCGGTTCCTCCAAAATTACTTTATTTATTTCTCTACAATGTCGGCCTCGTCGGCTCGCCGGATCAATGATCCTAGCGGCAGAACCGCCTCAAATGCTCTGCCCATGAAGCATCTCCAGCCTTTAGCTCCAGTTTCTACCCGTGTCAAAAATTCTAGTCCTGATGCATGCCGTATATCTCCGGCATTGGGTAAAGAGAACCACAAAACTACTTCTAGGTCTTCGGCAACTACCCAGAAGCCTGTAATCCTTCCGGTGCCGCGTATGATTAAGGCCTCCACCATTGCAGTAAATGACGGTGAGATACGTGATCGGCGGTCGACCTCGTCTGTTCCCAGAGGTAGGAGCTCTAGCCCTTCTGAGTTCTCAGCGGTAGATCTTCGTAGGAATCGTAGGGTCTCGGTTGATCGGATTGAGAAGGCTTCCGTATCTCAGTGCGATAGGGCACTTTCGAATGGTAGGAAGAGTTTGAGTCGGGTGAGGGATTCCTCATGCGGTAAACAAAGAAAGGAGATAACTGTTCCGAGTGAGATAGTTAACGAAGGGGGTTTGAATGGGTTGAGGGTTTTTAGGGATTTTAACGCAAATGGAAAACTTAGAGTTGATAAAAGTAAAAAATTTGGGATTTCTCACGAAATTAAGTCGAAAGCTGAGGAAAGTGAGGCGGCTACTGGAAGTTATGTTGCAGGAAACTCCAAGGGAGAAATAAACATAAGTTCAAATGTAATAAAATGTACTGAAGCTGGTTTTGACGGAGCGAAAGATAGTGCTACAATTCTTCATGCAACGGTACAAAAGGTGATTCAAGGAAATGATGAGTTCAAGGAAGATTCTTCAAAGGCGAATGGTGAACGTCCAATGCTTGAGATGGATCTCTGTTTGAATGAGTTGGAAAAAAAATCCGTGAAACATGTCTCTGTGTTCGAGGTTCCAGAAGAAAAGAGCTCAAGTGCACGAGGAATAAGCAACTGGGCCTGTAATAAGTATCCGACCAATCTCCATGAGAAGCTTGCTTTTTTGGAAGGGAAGGTGAAGAGAATTGCATCGGATATCAACAGGACAAAGGAAATGCTGGAAACAAATAATTCTGATGCTTCAAAGTCGATACTGTCTGATATTCAGAATAAGATCAGTGGCATTGAGAAAGCCATGGATCATGTTGCAAGTGATTCAGATACTAAATTAGAATTACTGAAAGGAAATGAGAGGGCGAGAAAGATGATAGGACAAGGTCATAGTAAGGAAAAAGATGACTTCAGTGCATCAGAAAAAGGTTTAGATACGAATGAGCTGGAAAATAGACTTTTTCCTCATCAAAGGTTTCTCAGAAACAGGGTAGCTGTGAACCCAGGAAGCTCCCGCCACCCTGAACTTGATTTCTTAGAACCCAGTTGTAAAAATGCAGCTGACAAGATTGCGTCAAGCCCTATTGATGAGAATCCAATTGCATTGGAGTTCTTGGCCTCTCTTCGTAAGAATCAAACAAAGGCGGCTATAAGGAACAAGTCCATTGTTTTGGAGTCTTGTGAAGTTCAAGAAATGGATGATTTTATCCCTCCTGGAGAACAAGTCTCGTTACAGATGATCAGTGGAAAGCAAGAAGCTGGGCTCATTCTCACAACTGATGAAACGCTTGATGAATTTGATGACCAGAAGAACAAAAAGGAAACTACATTTGGAGAGGAGGCCAAAGATACAAGTTACTCCCAGCTTAAAGAGATAGGATTTACATCCTCTACATGCGGATGGTTTGTGTCAGATGGAGAAGCTGTCCTTCTTGCTCACAATGATGGCTCGTGCTCATTTTATGATATCACCAACTGCGAAGTAAGCAATTATCTTCTCCTGATTTTATAAGGAGCTCATACACACTCTCATAATGACTTGCCATTCTTTTCCTTCTCACACTGTGATGTTTGCTGTTCATGTATGCTAGTCTAGGAACAAATGTTTTATATGCAGGTTGTTTAAAATATAATTCATAAAAAACATAAATCAAAGTGTATTCTTTTGAAGTTTATTTTTCATTCTGTTACTGTTTTAGGAAAAGGCTGAGTACAATCCCCCGGAAGGAGTTCCTCCTAGTATCTGGAGAGACTGCTGGATAATACGTGCCCCCGGAGCAGATGGGTGCGCAGGGAAATATGTAGTGGCTGCATCAGCAGGGAATTTAGATTCGGGATTTTGCTCTTGGGACTTCTATAGTAAAGACGTTCGTGCTTTCGTACGCGAAGGTGGGGAAAGCACTTCAAGAGCAGTACTTGCTCCCCAACACAATAACATAGTGTACAAACGTAATGCTTCATATGACTTTCTGGTTTCAGAAACTCAGCAGTGGTGGTACAGACCTTGTGGTCCACTCATAGTTTGTACTGCCAACTCTCAGAAGGCTGTGAAAATTTTTGATATTCGTGACGGGGAGGAAATTATGAAATGGGAGATTCAAAAGCCTGTTTCAGCAATGGAATATTCAAGTCCTTTGCAGTGGCGAAACAGAGGTAAAGTAGTTATAGCTGAAACAGAAACAGTATCTTTGTGGGATGTGAGCTCTCTCAATCCTCATGCTTCACAAATGGTTTCTTTGATTGGCCGCGAAATTTCTGCTCTTCATATTAACAACACTGATGCAGAATTAGGCGGAGGGGTTCGGCAAAGGTGTCATCTTCCTTCTTTATCTCTTCAGTTATTCCCGTCACTTTCTTATGTTCGCTTGTTACTGGGCAGTAATATGTCAATACTAACAATGTTTTTTCTTCATTTTACAGTAGGATAACTTCTGGTTGCTCTGTTAAGAGAGACTTTTCTGTAGATTTTTCTCCTCGATCTATTCAACTTATAAACAAATCTACAAGCCCATGTTAATTCACTTGTCATTATTAATCTATTAATTTAATATCTCTTTGTTGAAGCTCCTTTTAGTTCACTTTATATGAGATAATTCCTGCTATACTCCTATGCTGAGTCATGTTTATATAGAAGTTTTATAATTTCAGCATGAGATAAAAAAAATGTTTATGTTAATATGCAGAGTGAGTTCATCAGAAGCAGAAGGAAATGATGGTGTGTTCTGCACCCAAGATTCTATTAATATCTTGGACTTTCGCCACCCAACTGGTGTAGCTTTTAAAATTCCTAAGCTTGGCGTTGATGCACAGTCAGTGTTCTCTCGCGGAGATTCTATTTTTCTTGGTTGCTCCGATGCCAGGCCAGGAGGGAAAAAGCAGCCTTCTTCACTGATCCAACAGTTCTCGCTGCGCAAACAAAGGCTGTTCAGCTCCTATGCTTTGCCTGAGCACAAAGCCCACTCGCGTCACACGGCAATATCTCAAGTTTGGGGAAATTCAAACCTTGTCATGGGTGTTTCTGGACTTGGTCTCTTTGTTTTTGATACCCAGAAAGATGACTGCCAGTCTCGTGCAATTGATTATGGCTATCCCCAAAAGGTTAAGGAAATAGTCGGCCCAGATGATATATATTCTCCTTCATTTGATTACATAGCGAATCGTGCACTCCTTATATCAAGGGACCGTCCTGCGTTGTGGATGCACTTACCGTAGATAACACAGAGGCGGGTGAAAAAATGTAAGCTAGTTTTCTTTTTCCTTTTCCTTTTTTTTTTTTTTTTTGGTTTTTCTCCTTTTGAGTTACGATGGCTATCAATGAAATTCCAGCTGTATGTGTGCATCTACCTATGGATCCCATATAAGACGTAGAATAATCTTACCTGTATGTGAAAATAGAAATTTGTATAATTGTGCAAATGGCTTTGCCAGTTTGATTCAATATTTTACTTTTGATTAAATATTGTTACGTTGAAATGTTCAATATTTAACGTTGAAAACTACAACTGAGAAAAGGACTATTTTGGACTGGGAGTATTCACCCTATGGCTACGGGCATAGGAAAATGTAGCTCCCATTGGCTATGGAATTTTTTAGTAGGCCCAGTCATTGTGCTCTTTAAGAAGAAACTGGAAGAGTGACTGGTTGTAGTTGAATTCTAATTTGGAAAATTTCTAGGAGACTCTAATTTTTCAAGTCTTTCTTTCTTAGCAAACAAGTCACGTATAATCTAATCGAAATTGTTATTCTTGTTTAAACAATCCCAAGTAGGAAGCCCAAAATCAGGACGCAATTGCGCTTTCCCTCTAGAAATATTGTTGCCCCATCTCCCATTGATGCTTCTTCTGTTCTAATCCATTCTCAGCTATTTTTCTCCTTTAAATTTGATTTTGTTTTTATTATCTTTTTATGGTTGCTTGACTCCATCTATAACTACATTGATGACTGCTAGATTGAAATTAATTGCTTGGATTTGAAATACCTTGCCTTTTTTTACCCTTTTGAAAGAAAAATCCGGTCTATAAAGACGAATAATACAGTGCTCCTACCAAATTAAAGTTGCTTTCCAATAATACAGTACTTCTACCAAATGGACCACTTGCCTTTTGGTTGCTTACTGGTAGTGGTTTGAGGCAAAGTATCATGGGTAACTCATGAACCAAACTAGAAGTCAACCGAAGGTGTAGAAAATGGAGTATTATAAGGTCAAGGTAGGGTAGGAAGGAGGGATGATTTGGTCTGGTATAGAAACTGAGTTTGAGTTGGAGAGTGGAGAGAAAAGAGTGGGTCTGAGAGAGAAATGGAGTGTCATCCTCTGTTGCGAGGAAGAGGAAGAAGAAGAAGAGAGAATAGGAGCAGCCATGGATTTTACTCAGCTGAGATGGAGTCGCTGAGTAGCCTCTGCCAAACCATTCTCCCTCCTCTGCCAATGAAATCAAAGGAAGATGAAAACGGAATAGCAGATGAGGTTGCTGAGACGTTGGCGAGGAGGGGGTTGAGGGAGGCTGTCATCTTGGTGAGGCTGCTGCTATGGCTTCTGGCCACGAAGATGGGTACGTTTGTGGTGTGTGGGAGGTTGTGTTGTGTGAAAGAATGGCCATTTGTTCTCAGGTTCACCGAAATGGGAGAGGGGAAGAGGGAGAAGGTTGTGCAGAGATGGTTGAGGCACAGCTTTGTGACGCCCATCAGACTTGCTTTTGTATATGTGAAAGCCATCTGCCTCTTCGTCTTCTTTACTCAGGTACGCTCTGTTTTGCTTCTGTTTGATTAGTTCTTGGAGTTTGATTGATGCCCACAAAAAAAAAAAAAAGAGAGAGGAGTTGTAAGCGCATGATTGCATCACTCCAAACCAAGAAAATACCAAAAACAGGTTGCAATCTCACTCTCATCAAACCTAACTCTACACCAACCTCCCCACTATTCTGAATGATTACCAAAGCTACCTCTCCTATATACATAGTAACATGCTTGTTTTTCATAATAAATATCTTAAAACTCAATTTATATACCTCATCTTATCCTATTTATAAAGTGCAAATTAAATCATGATTTTGTGGTTTTCTTCATTTAAGCCTTTAATTTATTTTTTATTTTTTTTTTTTTTTTTGAGCAAAATGAATATCAAAGTTTGAGATTAATTCAATTTAAATCTTCAACTTTTCTCTGGACAAAATGAACTTCGAATTTTTTATCATGGAGTTGATTTTTTTTTTTTTTTTTTGTTTTGTTTTAGGTCCGGTTCGGTTTTAATTGTTTAGTTTTTTCTAGGCCTTTGTAATAATTAAAATTAGAATTTGAAAAATATAAATTTGCAATTTATAAGATGTTTTAGTTTTCATTTTGCTATGCAGGTAAACGAGAATGGAGAAAACCCAGCCTGGGAAGCCATTGGCTACGAGGCAGATACTGGGGAGAAGTCCCCAGAAATGGTGCTCCCAAAAGACATACCCTTGCAGAAGGGTATAGTAGAAACTCCGCAAGAATCTGATTATTCCTTTCTGCAATCTCTCCTCCAGAAAGGTCTTCAGGTCACTCGACAGCAGCACCAGAACTTTTACGAAATCCAATGTGATGTCCTAGTCATTGGGTCCGGCTGTGGCGGGGGAGTTGCGGCGGCGGTCCTCGCTGCCTCTGGTCAGAAAGTCGTCGTTCTCGAAAAGGGGAACTACTTCACTTCATTGGATTATTCGTCTTTAGAAGGCCCTTCCCTGGATCAACTTTATGAATCGGGAGGGATTCTTCCTTCTGTTGATGGAAAACTGTTGATCCTCGCCGGAGCAACAGTCGGAGGTGGATCTGCAGTGAACTGGTCGGCATGTATAAAAACACCGTACTCTGTATTGAAGGAATGGAAGGAGAATCACGAAATCCCTCTTTTTGGAAGCTCCGAATATTCATCCGCAATGGACGCCGTGTGCGAGAGACTCGGAGTTACAGACTCTTGCGAAGAGGAAAGCTTTCAGAATCAAGTGCTTAGAAAAGGATGCGAAAATCTAGGTCTTAAAGTCGAATCGGTGCCTCGAAATTCACCGGAAAATCATTTCTGCGGATCATGCGGTTTTGGTTGCAGAAAGGGGGAGAAGCAAGGGACTGATCAAACATGGCTGGTGGACGCAGTGAAAAATGGAGCTGTGATTTTAACAGGATACAAAGCAGAGAAGCTCATATTGGAGAAGAACAGCGGAAGTATAAGAAGGAAGAAATGTTTGGGGGCCATAGCAAAATCTGTGATCAAAAACGGAAGACAACTTAAAGTAACAGCTAACATAACAATATCAGCATGCGGTGCTCTTTCCACGCCGCCATTGATGAGATCGAGTGGTCTGAAGAATCCTCACATTGGCAGGAATCTTCATCTTCATCCTGTTTTGATGTCATGGGGGTACTTCCCAGAATCAAATTCTGCATTTAAAGGGAAATCTTATGAGGGTGGAATAATCACCGCCGTCCATAAGGTTCAATCATCGGGAGAATCGAACCCAAGAGCCATAGTAGAAACTCCGGCATTGGGGCCGGGATCGTTCTCTGGGCTGACGCCCTGGTTATCCAGGGCCGACTTTACGAACAGAATGATAAAATACGATAGAACTTGCAACTTGATAACAATAATCCGGGATTCGGGTTCTGGAGAAGTAACTTCAGAGAGAAGAATAAGTTATGAATTGAGCAAAGAAGATACAGAGAATATGAAGGCAGGGCTGAGGAGGTCACTGAGAATTCTCATAGCAGCAGGAGCAGAGGAAGTAGGAACTCACAGAAGTGATGGGCAGAGGCTGAGATGCAAAGGAATTGGAAGAGAAGAGATAGAGAAGTTTTTAGAAGGTGTTTCAGCAGCCAAAGGGCCAAAATCTATGGCAGTCAATTGGACAATGTACACCTCAGCCCATCAGATGGGCAGCTGCAGAATGGGGAAAAATGAGAGAGAAGGCGCAGTTGATGAGAATGGAGAGAGCTGGGAAGCTCGAGGACTGTTTGTCTGCGACGGTAGCATTTTGCCGACCGCCATTGGCGTAAATCCCATGATCACCATTCAGTCTGCTGCTTACTGTCTCTCCAAAAGAATAGCAGAATTATTGAGCAAGGGGCTTCTCTAAATGCTTTGAGATCACATCGGGTTTCCCGTTTTGGTGAGAATGATTACTGAGTATGTATTCACAATTGCCATATAGAGTGATAAGATCTTTAATGATGACAGAATACAGAACGAACTTGAACAACACTACAGAGATTGGATAAATCTTCCTTCTTGACATTCTAGTGATGCTAGTTGGATCACTAGCTCCAATACCTACCAACCACCACTAATTTAAATGCATATAAACACATTACACTACACATTACACATCACACATCTTCTTTGACACCCGAGAGGCAATTGAAATCCTCGAAAGTCTGCCCAGGATCGAGATGGTGTTCTTCTGCGTCTTGTGGCAAATTGCAGTTGTGCTTTTGCCTCAGAATTTCACGCCCGAGGATTGAATTATGTTCTAACAATGGGTAAGATCTGAAAGATTATTTTAGTACTCAGCTTCTTTGGGACACAAGATCTGCCTTAGCCATCAGAATCTGTCTCCTTAAAGGGTAAGGGGACAGTCTTGACAGCTCTGTACTTTCCGACGTTGTTTAGGTGCTCATTCTCTACCCTGTGTTAATAATAAACTGCCTGTTTTTATACTGAATTTAGCAAAAAATATTCTTAAAAAAAGAGTTCACCAGAAATTACCTGTAAAAATTCCAATGACCTCTTCGTATTATCTCAAACGAAGCCAATAAAAAGTCTAGCAGTTCTGATTTGATCCCTACGATGTTCAAATGCAAAACTGTCTCGACCCAGGCGACTCTTAGGACCACGTTCAAGGCCTGCACATTATTCATCTTATTCGATCGTAAAATGAGACGAGTAAAAGTAAAACTTTAGACGACGTTCAAAGAGAACCCACCATGGACAAGTAGTATATGCCTTTGTTCTTCAAAATGAGATTATCTCGTAGCCAGAAGTTCTTTGATTTTGGGTTGAGAAGTCCCCAATCCTTGACAAAATCCCAGTACAACTGGTAAATCGTTGCACCGGAGGAAGTAATCAAGACTATAGCCCACCATACAGGGGTGTCCTGCCTTGAGTATGTAATCCTGGCTCCAGCTGCAATCATGGCCGATGCATATTTTCCCATGTTTGCCAAATGGCTCGGATCACTGTCGTCAAACCATCGTCTTGCACACTTACATAAAATCAAAGCATCTAAAATTAGTCAAAACACAAGAAATATCGATTTCACATCACTCTCAAATTGTTTTTTTTTTTTCAGACTCAACCCAATCACTTGGAATAAAAAGTATTTAGTGGAGGTGAACAAATGTGTTACCTGCATGGCACGCCAATAGTAAGGCAAAAAGGAGATAACATAAACGAGCTCCCGATACAATCCACCGGATCTGCAGATTTCATTGTCGTGTGTTCGAAAACTTCCGGCAAAAAAATAACAAGCTGTGGACGCCATCTGCCTCAGTAAGGGAATCTTCCAAAACAAAAGAGATTGTTTAATGAACTTTGTTTTAATATTTGAGGCGTTAACTTTTTTATTCTTTTCTTTTTCTCGGATTGTTCCTCATTTCTCAAGAGAATTCATTTGTGGAGTTAGAGTGGCATACCTGGCTAGTAAGCTGGTCAGCCATAAAAAAATCAACCATCAAAACCTGCATAAAAAGGTCATTCTAAATCTTATAACAAGAAAATATAATCTTCTTTGACATTAAAAATGTTGCTTTACATGTCAAATACAAGCAAAAAAAACAACAAGGATTACTACCTTGTAAAATGGAGAGCAAACTATGTTTCGAAGCACACGGATGAAACAAAAGCGCGTTGGACGATAGAAAATATCGAACGGACAGATGATAATAGCGATGAAAATCTAAGAAAATAAACTTCAACACATAAGCAAATATGATGATAACTCTTATATAAGTCCGGAAGACGAGCAAATCAAAACATTGAATCTTACGAGAAGAAGAACTCCAGGAATGGCGTCGACATAGCTAGGGGAAAAGCCGCTGGCTGCTAAAATAAGGTGGATAACCATAGCTCCAATCACAGCAGTCATGGCGGTAGTGCATATAAGAAAAGCATCACGATATTTAAGAGCCGTGCTTGGTTGAAATTCAAAGATGAAGTTGTAATTGATCCTTGAATTTTTCCACATGAAAAGATTGCACCCGTACATAAACAAGTGCAAACTTAGCAATGCAAACATGCTGCAAAATAATTCAATCCTTCAAATGTTCAGCTAGAACACCAGGTTTTTCAAGCCACAGAGCTTTGCTTTAGAAAATGAAAACAAATATGGTCTACAGATTTGCTCTGTTTGTCTAAAGAGTGATTAGAAAAGGACCTGAAAACAGGGTAGACAGTCTCCATGTAAGCCACTTCTGTTCTTGGTGAAAAGACACCAGACAAATGCGCTAATATTGCATACACACAAAACAATGATACAAAGCAACCAGTAAATAACCCTGCATAGAAATCATCACAGATTCAAAGCCTTAAAAATGTGTTAGAGAGATAGATAGATAGATAGAGAGAGTTATATATATATAGAGAGAGAGTATACCAACAAAGAATGTGATCATGTGAGAAGCTTTTTGCTGTTGAGGTCTCAAGTATTTCATAGCTTTTTTTCTGTCATTGCTGGTGAAGTGTTTTGTGAAAATGGATTCTACTTCATCCATCAATTTCACCACCTAATAAATACACACAAAATTATAAGACATAATTTCAAACTTTAATCAAACATTCAATACTACTTTTACCTTATCAGAACTGATGAAACTAGACCTCTTCACCACTTTTAGATAACTTGCAGAAGCCTGCTGGTTCGAGACCTGCACACCATGCATCTTAACTTAATTGAAGGCCTTTGTAAATGCATGCATAAATCCAAAAGACTTTCATTGCCCGCAAAGTTGCCTCACCTTATCAAATTTCTTCAGTATCTTTACAAATGCCTTCATGTTAAGCGAGCTGCAGAAGTAAGTTTTTCATTAAAGTATCAAAACTGAAACATAACAATAATCAATTGGAGTACATTTCAATTGCATAGATGATCGAACCCATTATGAATTATTCAAGAATTTCATAAAAAAATCACGATCATAATATTTCATTTTGAGGACACCCCATTTTAAACATTGTGTACAATCAGAAAACTCCCTAAAGTGGATTATGGTAGAAGAAGAAATGGAGGATAGAGATGATTGGGGCATAATAACGCGGGCTTCCATCAAGGGTAAGAGACCAACCTCCATTGGCTAAAAATGCAGAGAGAGAGAGAGAGAGAGAGAGAGACCTGTAAGTTTTGAGCAAACCAAGGCCTCGATAGAGCTCGACAAAAGCTCCTCTAATCATTTTGTGAGCGCACTGAAACTTCTTTCTGTTAATGAAATCGGCTTGGCCTTCTCTTTTAGGGTCGTTAATCAGATCCTCCCAAAGCATGGCGGTGACGGCCGAGATCGTCCGGGTCGGCGTGTCGACTCGCAGAGCAACTTTGGGCTTTCCTTTCTTCGTCTTCGTTCTGGCTGCTGAATTTATGACGTTCAAACCATGTTTCTCCAACGCTGCCACCGCTTCCTCTCTCTCTGAACCTTCTATATTGGCTTCTCTTGCTTCAGACCCTTCTGCATCATCAACACACAAACACCATTACCATCATTTCCTACTGCCGCCATTAATTAAGTTCTGAAGATTGTTCGAAGGATGTGTATAAATTCAAATAGAAGAATCAGCCAATTGAAATTTACATAATTACCCTTATGAGAAAAATGGAATAACGTAATCAGCCCCATAGTAAACGGAAAAGAAAGTGAAAACTAACCGGAAAAGTCAGAATTCCGAGGAGAAGACGACCAGGATCGAGATATATTGCCAGAACTTGATCTTCCTGGCGAATTTTTCCAGCGACGGTCGTCCAGAATCCGCTTTACTTCCTGCAGAATATGTAGCTGTTTCCCCAGAATCTCCCCTCTCTCCAAAAACTCACTCTCTCTCAGCTTATAGAACTGGTTCACTTTGTTCAGCTCCTCATCCAACCTCTCGAAAAACATTCTAACCTTTACAAAATACAAAAAAAAAAAAAGAAAAAAGAAAAAAAAGAAGAAGATAAGAATCCAGAAATATTATATATGCATACGTTATGTCATTTTCAGAAAAATCAAGGCCTAGGATGGGTACCTCGTCTTCTTCTGAAAACAACTGAGAAAGCTCAGTTTCGTATAGTTCTCCACCAGTACCATCTTCCATGCTTTTACTCCTCACCTGAACCAGAAAAAGAGATGGACGTATAAATCGGCAACGTCATTTATTGGGATGGCTAGTTTTGTTTTGGGTGCATGGGGAGTCTTTCTCAGTGATAATCTGTTTTCTTTTCTTTCGAGCTATTCACGATGAGTTCGTGATTCAACCATCTCTGATCCTGACCTCAACCCCCTCTCGAGAAAAACCCAACAACAAAAGAACAATAACGTTTTGGCCTTTGCCAATTGAATGACACGTGGAATCCGACATGATAGGGTATGAGTTTCCAGTCCAGAAAATCTTGCCAAATAGACAGCCAAATTTTAGGCTACTTAATTATAAAGCTTTTGAGGGTTGAATATGATCTCTCTCTTAGGTTCTAAAGCAAGTTAAACCCCAAAGAAGAAAAATATTTACTCGTAAAAAACTGGAAAACTTCTGTCACAGCTGTTGATCTTGATCCCTTCTCCATTAATCTAATCTCTAGCTTCTCATTTTTCCCACTTTCTTCTATTGGTCCCCTTGTTTTTTTTAGACCCGTAACTGATTTTGTTATACGCGCTTAGACAGTGATCATTTAGTTTGAAAATAGACGCTTTTAAGTGTAGAGAGAGAAAGGAGGAGAGAGAGAATATGATAGTTTTGTACGTAAGCAGGACTGGGAGGGACAAGAAATCTGTTGTATCCGGGACACCGGAGCCCTTCACAAATTGCCTGAAACTACAGGCAAATAACTTCTAATAAATGTGACTGCCCAACAAACAACCCAACCTCTCCCGACTCAACCAGAGAGAGAGAGAGAGGGAGAGAGAGAGAGAGGACAGGGAGAGAGAAACTGATCATAACGGGAAAGGAGCAATCTCGACGAGAAGGAGAATACATTATTTTCCGTTACCTGAATCATCTCAGCAATGTTATTAGGAAAACTGTCGAGCTTCGTGGAAATTTTCTTGACGAGAATAGTAATCGGATCGAAAATGGAACGACCAAAATCAGGATCAGTGTTTAATGATCGTACTGAAGATCTAACAGCTTTGATTTTCTTAATCTGTTTCTTCAGCTGCCAGTAATTCACAAATGCATCTTTCCACTCCGGAATAAGCTGAGCCTCCAACTCCTTAGAGAACTTCACCATTTTCACTCTCTCTCTCTGTCTCTCCGCCGTGGAGGAGGAAGATATTGAGTGGAAGAGAGAAGGCAGGGAAGAACCCGCAATGAATGACAAGCGAAAGAGATAAATATGTATAAATATATATAGTGCTCACGAAGAAATGCAGTCTAATGCTTTAGCCTAAACGGAATTACGTACACTGAAAGTGGTAGCTGAGTCGATCGCTTAAGACACAAAAAGATGCATCTTATGATTATTTTCGTATTTTTTGATGTAAAATTAGACATAATTACTTCAATTAAAAATAAAGTCAATCTAAAACAAAACTCTTTTGTTTTGCGTGGTACAGTCATCAAAGGAAGCTGTAGAAAGACGAGTGCATCATCATTCAGCAGATGACGTGGAATCTCCTCAAATCTCAGTTGGGTCCTATCTTCTTCCCCCTCCACAAAAACAGGGACATAAGAGATATTATAATCATTTTTATAAGGCCTATGATGAAAGTTTGAAACAGCAGAGCAAGTAAAACTGTCATTTCTTGATATTATCTTAATTTCCTAGTCAACAAGTCAAAAAATATCATTGATGTTGTAGAAAACAACCTTAGTTCTTTGTTGTTGATGTAAGTTCAGAAGTTGAAATTGAATATACCAACGTGGGTTGTAGACCGGTTTGTTTATTCAGATATAACATCATTATGGAGCTAATGCAGTCCATCGTGTTTAGCCAACTACAATAGTATATGAATATTTAAGGGCTCTTTTAGAACCACAAAAACTCAGGTGGCTGTTGTTTTGTACAGTGCAGAAGCACCAAACAGGCTGCCTTCTAGTGGATTTGCTTGTATGTCTTGTGTATTTGTGTACATAATGTATTTGACAATTTTTTGTTAGTGAATGTGATGTACGAACAACGCACCCTTCCTTGAGTTGGACTTCCACTGAACTAGAAAAAGTCACTAATTTACTAGCATTAATGTCTTCAACTTTAGCTTATGTGTGTTTCGAAGATTGAACTTTCAAAATTTAAGAATGAAATTGTAGCCGGCCATGGTATTTACATAAATAAATGTTTGGGATCACCATAGTCTTCCTGATCATCAAGAGATTTGCTAGTCGATCTGTGCGAAAGTTATCTCGAAAGCAAAAATTACATTATTAAAAGAAAACCCTTTGGAAAAGGATAGTGCTAGGTACTCTTTTTAGTATTTAGATTTTAAGGGTACCAAGGCAACTTGTGTCTTGTGGTTTCATCTCTGACCCTGCAAATTTGATGATACTGATGAAACTGCCTCGTCAAGTGAATGGGATTCTTCGTAGGACACTACTATTGAAGGGAAATTTCAGAACCCATAAGAGAAAGTCCTTAACATGTTGGATGGTGCCACCACCGAGAATTATACAGTTTCAGTCCTAGTATTACAATTTTATCTTCTTTAAACCGAAACCGTAAAATTATGTTCTCAGATTTTTTTTCAAAATGTTGCATTAAGTTAAGAGTAGAACTTTGCTGATAGACCATTGGTAATCTACTTTTTTACTACTATATAGGACTATATAACTCTTCTGATATGACCGGGACCGCATAGTTTGAGGCAGTCCGCCCAATGAAGGCAATGACAACTCAAGATTCTATTGATTGTGAAGATCCATCTCATACCAATGGAGATGCACAATCTCACATCGCTTGTGAGAGTATAAATTGAATGATTTATAAGTAGAGTTTTCCTTTCTACCTAGTAGATGCACTTGAGACTCCACATAGTTACTTGATATTGGGCGACGCTTGGGCAGACTACAAGATGAATTTTGTCCTTTGGGATGTACTTGCCAATGTATGTTACGTACATTTATTTGTATGGTTATTTAAGGGTCACAAAATGTGTCATGTCACACTGTTTCTTTGTTTTTTTCAAGTATATACCAATTCTAAGTATGTCGTGTCGTTGATTTACATACAGCAAAAGGCATATTTCTCTATCATCTTTCAAATAGACACCTCCATCAAAATGGTTGCTTAATGATCTGAGGACACAAATTAGGTCAGAACTATTGGTTAACGCTTAATGGTGGGAATCATCTGTTTATACTTTTCATGGAAAGGTTACAATGCCATTGGACAGTGAGATCCCACATTGCCTCTCTCTAGTTGGATATACCCCATTTTTCTAGTATGCATGAATTTGAAAAACAAAAAAGTGGGTTAGACCAAGTCCCTTTTTATTTCTCAAATAATTTTGAGTTAAAGATGACAATTTCTGTACGTATCATTTTATGTTTGGTAATTAGATTTACTTCACATCATTAGAAAGTAAATTTGAATGAATAAAAGGCTTAGAAAATTTTATAAAAAGTTTCTGAGTTTTCTAGCTAATTTATGAGTTTCTATGTTTAAATTTTAAAAAACTAAAGTATTCGATTTTTTTTCATTTTTCGAGATTAAATTACTTCGTAGTTAACTTGAATTTTCATGATTGAGTAGACACCTATAATTTCAGTCCAATAGTCAAAATTGGTTAAAATAAGAAGCTATAGCACGAATGATAAAATTTTGAATATTGTTCAAATTTCTGACGAATCAAAATTTAATGATTCCTTTCATTCCATCGGTAAGCTAACATGTAACAATAATTGTGACTCGTTTATTTAATGTATCTAGTACATTATTATAGTAAATAATATGAAAATAATAAAGTAAGTGACAACTTTATTTATGGGGTAAGGAACCTCATTCATTAGGCAGAAAGAAAAGGAGGGGGAGGCAAAGAGGCTTATGGAGGAGAGTTTTTCCGTCCAATCCATGTTGCTGAGGTGTCGATCTTCAAGTTTGTCACAGGAATTTAAGAATATATTGATTTGTATCTCTATTTTCGTTAGTTTTGAAAATCTCCTTATGATTCAGAGAACTTAGAAACTTGAAATTTTTTATTGTTTTTTATATTATATTTGATGATCACTAAGTTAGGTAAGGTTTCATACTAATGAGTTGTAAAAATCGGTGAAGAGAACAAATTTTCTGCAAGATTCATGACTCTGTTTGTTGTTCTGATGCGTCAGCAGTTTGTAGGATCGAAAATAACTTGGGGGGAAGGTGAATTAAGTTATTAACAACTTTTTCGCATGTAGCTTATTAATTTGTATGAGTTTAAATTTAGTAATATTTTCAAGTAATAATATTAATTTTTCAAAGTTAAAACTTATAGTCAGCAAATTTTAAAGAGTTTAGAGAAAAGAGATGCAACTGAATTGTTAACGCGGTTCGGCCAATCTTGCCTACATTTGCGCTTCAAGGTCCTCCTTGAAAATTCCCCGCAATCTCAACTTCTTCAATTTACTCGATTGATCTTTCGGGCGTCAATCAATGCCTTACAAAACTCTTATTCGGGGAGTCACCCTTTACAAGTTCACAAATAGTAGCGAGATCGAAATATTGATGAATACAAATCTCACACACTCTCAAAACATACAACAACACTTCGTTGCAATTTTTCAAATTCGAGAATCTTCATGAATTTTCATTCTTCTATTTTTAAGTATCTTACAAAAACAGCTAGTGTGGTCGACACTTCCTCTTGCTCTGTCTACACTTTGTTGACATTGTGTCTTATTTTAAAAGGTGAATTAGGTTTGAAAGATCAAGATTAGATACGCGGTGTCCTAGTGGGTTGGAACACTAGGTGAGACACCGATAATAAAAATGATAATGAACAATATAAAAATACGAAAAGTAAAAAGACAGGAGGTTAATAACGCAGTTCGGCAATTGCCTACGTCTGCGGGGCCACGCTCAGATTTAAAAAACAATTCACAGAATTTACAAAGTTACAAGACACTCGGTCTAGACTCCCTCTTTTCTTTGTCGCCGCCTCTATCTAACTTTCTCAATGAATCTGTTTTTTTGAGCTCCCCTCGTCTTGAGATCGATCCCTCGCAGAATCTAAACGTGACAAGATCCTCTTGTCGATGATGACTCTT
This sequence comes from Begonia masoniana, assembly GCA_022432975.1. Lineage (NCBI taxonomy): Eukaryota > Viridiplantae > Streptophyta > Magnoliopsida > Cucurbitales > Begoniaceae > Begonia > Begonia masoniana. Next base: position 39,580,453 of record CM039503.1, on the reverse strand, counting down.
CCCGAAATCCGTGTATGGCAAGATCCCCTTATCCATGATCAGAATTCCTCCCGAGTTCCTGGCAGCCTCCTCCCGAGACTAAGCTTTAAATGAAGATCATAAGAACTGCACCTTTTACATCGTTTGTAACACCAACCGTTGTCGTCGGATGCAATCAATCAACACACTCAGATAACAATGAATTCCAACCATACACAGACTATGTAAACATTCATTCAATAACCGAATGACTAATCACAAACCCATACACAAAAGCGTTAGAGAGAGAAAAAAAACTTGTGCCACAAAAATTTTTGGAGACGAATAATAATCCGCGCGCCCATATTCTCTTAGAGAATAATACTTAAATATCATTTGCAACAAATTTTTCTGTTTTTTGCTTCAAATATTCTATCCGAATGAAAATGCACAGAAGAAGGAAACTGAATCCATGAAATTCAGATCTGTGACATGAGTTGTGACATTTATGGAAAGTTCGATCCACAAATTAGGAAAAAAATGCTGGCAACAAATCTGGAACAAATCTGATCACGTATCTTGCCATAATCCAGCTTAACAGAATCACAATCTTCAAATTAGCTTTCCAAAATAATAAATTTCTATAATGCCGTGATAACTTGCTCTCCAAGTAACAACCTTCCAAATATTATTTTGCTGAATATAGAATAAAGTATAAACTTCCTTAAATGCCTATTGTTAAAAAATCAATGCCAATCAATATTTAGCATTTACAATTTCTCCCCTTGACATTTTTTTGACAAAATTCAAAACTCCCCCTGCATGCTGGAGGTAAGTTCGACTAAGCTCCTCCTGAACAAGAACTTACAAAAAATATTGCCCATAACACCATATGCAAGCAAATAGCACAAATACTCCCATTTTTTGCCACAAAAGGACAAAAGGGTCTAGAAAATATCCAACAATCAAAGATATTGTTTTAACAATTCATAGAAAAACCATAATAATCGTAAAGCAGAGTCATCATCTCGAGAAACTAACCTTATTGGAGCTGTTGGTATATCCACACTAACATCTTTATCTTGAACAATTACAATTACATCTTCATTATCAGAAATAGGAGCAACTTGTTCTGCCACTCCAGTGACATCAGGTGAAATACCTCATGGTTCAGCAATATCTGCTTCTTTAACACATTCCTCCAGATTATCGGTTTCTTTTTCTTTGAAAACAAGTTCTGCTTCAACTTTATCCGACCTTAGTCCAACCAAATCATCAAGTAACTCGATAAGTACTGACTTCCTCTTGTCAATGAGAGCTTGCTGTTCATTCAAAAACTTCATCTCATCTTCAATTATTTTGATGGAGCGAGGCAGCAGAGCAGAGTTATAGATGTTGTCAGAAGTTGGAACACTCTCTTCCAAATCATTTATATGCTCCCCTTTTAAAAGCTTATAACTAATCCTTGAACGAATACTAGATCCCATAATCAGTTTTCCTGCTAATGTATTTGAGAATCTGCTTCACTGATACTAGGTGTGACTCTCGAGAATTTGCTTGATATCGAGCACATAAATTCACACTGTAACAAATATCCGACCTGCTAGCAGTTAGATATAATAGGCTGCCAATCATACTTTTATATAAACGAGCATCAACAGAAATTCCCTTCTCATCTTTAGAGAGCTTCTCATGCATACTAATCGATGTTCTCCTAGGATGAGCATTATCCAACTTAAACCGTTTCAACAAATTTTTGGCATACTTGGTTTGAGAAATAAAGATATCATCATTTCCTTGTTGAATCTGAAGTCCAAGGAAATAATTAAGTTATCCTACCAAACTCATCTCTAATTCTCCAGTCATTTGAGCGACGAATGCATCATCCATTACTTGTGACACTGAGCCAAACACTATGTCATCAATATAAATTTGAGCGAGTAAAAATTGACCTTTGTCACGGTGAACGAAAAAGGTTTTATCTAGTCCCCCTCGCTCATATCCCTTGGACAATAAATACTCTAGAAGTCTTTCATACCACACTCGAGGTGCTTGTTTGAGCCCGTACAATGCATTTTTCAACTTGTAGACATACTCGGAATAATAAGGATCTTCAAAACCCTTTGTTCATATACTTCCTCATTGAGAAGACCATTGAGGAAGACACTTTGTATATCCATTTGATACAATTTAAACTGCATCACACAAACAATAACTAATAAGTGACGAATGAACTCAAGTCTAGCAACAGGTGCAAATGTCTCATCAAAGTCAACACCTTCAATCTGCGAGTACCCTTGAGCAACTAACCGAGCCTTCTTGCGGGTGATGTTTCCATGCTTATCACTCTTGTTCTTGTATATCCACTTGGTGCCAATGACATTCACGTCGGGGGGACACTGTACTAAGTCCCAAACTTGATTCCGGGTGAATTGACAAAGTTCTTCTTGCATAGCGCTAATCCAATACTCATCTAGCAAGACTTCTTTAACATTTTGACATTTTTCTTCAGTGATTTATTCATTGAACAGATCTTAACTTATCCTGACTTGTTCTCAATTTTGGCTTCTACTCCACAAAAGAATTGAAGATAATCTTCTCACTCTCGAGCCTCAATCTAAATGCTAGATGCTGATTACTTAAACAAGTTCAAATCCATTTCTTATGAAGAGTCTTGTCCTCAACGATGAGGTTTTTTTTCTGAACTTCCTCTTCATCTTTATCACTACAAATCGATATATTTTCCGTGACACCGGTGACACCACTATTTATCTGTTGTTCAGCTCTGCAACAAGTATCACATGGTTGTTTTGAAATTCGTCTTCTTTTCTGACTCATTTCACTTAAGTCGTGTGAGAGAGTTTTTATGCGTCTTAAATGGTTAGCGCATCAGCCTAATATTCCCAAGCCATTCATCATTCTCTGCATTGACATTCTTCTGTTCTTAGGAGATTGATCAGGAAGCATGATTTTCTTCTCTGTACTTTTTATTTCTTGAGAAGCCTTTTTAGTGTTACTGACACTGTGCATTCATAACTCTGTTGAAGTTCTTAGATAACAGTGCTAGCGATTCCTCAAGTCATCTTCACGTGATCATTTAAATCCTGCATTTAGGCCTTTAGAGCATTCTGTCAGCTTCTTTGCTTCTATGTCCACTCCAAGATTCACCTCAAATGTTCTAAGCGATCCCATCAGTTAGTTAGCTTTCATTTGAAAGACAATTTTTGTTTTTTTTTTTTTTTTTGTTTTTTTTTTTTTTTTGTTTTTTTTTTTTTGTTTTTTTTTTTTTTGTTTTTTTTTTTTTTTGTTTTTTTTTTTTTGTTTTTTTTTTTTTTTGTTTTTTTTTTTTTTTTTTTTTGTTTTTTTTTTTTTGTTTTTTTTTTTTTTTTTTTTGTTTTTTTTTTTTTTGTTTTTTTTTTTTTTTTTGTTTTTTTTTTTTTTGTTTTTTTTTTTTTTTTTTTTTTTTTGTTTTTTTTTTTTTTTGTTTTTTTTTTTTTGTTTTTTTTTTTTTGTTTTTTTTTTTTTTTTTTTTGTTTTTTTTTTTTTTTTTGTTTTTTTTTTTTTTTTGTTTTTTTTTTTTTGTTTTTTTTTTTTTGTTTTTTTTTTTTTGTTTTTTTTTTTTTTTTTTTTTTTGTTTTTTTTTTTTTTTTTTTTTGTTTTTTTTTTTTTTTGTTTTTTTTTTTTTTTTGTTTTTTTTTTTTTTTTTTTTTTTTTTTTTTTGTTTTTTTTTTTTTGTTTTTTTTTTTTTGTTTTTTTTTTTTTTGTTTTTTTTTTTTTTTTGTTTTTTTTTTTTTTTTTGTTTTTTTTTTTTTTTTTTGTTTTTTTTTTTTTTTGTTTTTTTTTTTTTTTTTTTTTTGTTTTTTTTTTTTTTTGTTTTTTTTTTTTTTTTTTTTGTTTTTTTTTTTTTTTTGTTTTTTTTTTTTTTTGTTTTTTTTTTTTTGTTTTTTTTTTTTTTTTTTCTTTTTTTTTTTTTATTTTCTTGAGAAGCCTTTTTAGTGTTACTGACACTGTGCATTCATAACTCTGTTGAAGTTCTTAGATAACAGTGCTAGCGATTCCTCAAGTCATCTTCACGTGATCATTTAAATCCTGCATTTAGGCCTTTAGAGCATTCTGTCAGCTTCTTTGCTTCTATGTCCACTCCAAGATTCACCTCAAATGTTCTAAGCGATCCCATCAGTTAGTTAGCTTTCATTTGAAAGACATTGTTTGTTTTTAATAGCAGTGAATTATAAGTCAACCGTGAGGAAAGAAATCCTAGAGTTTTTCTTACCAATAGTTCTTCAGGAAAAATCTCACCAAGAGCAAAAGCCTCATTAGCAATGTCACAGAGTTTAGCAATGAACTCGGCTATATTCTCATTTTCATGCATTTTTAAGTTCTCAAAACTTGTTGTAGTTAGGCCGCTGCATTTTTTATAACTAACAACTGGCATTCCTTCATAAGTTGTTGGGAGAACTCCTATGCCTTTGGCTGATTCACACGTAGAGATGAGTCTGAACTAAATAGGATCAACCCATTGAAATTAACTTAAGGGCCTTTGCATTATTGTTTGCCAAAATGTTCAGTCAACGACCAACTTTCTTCAGACTTGGGGAATTTGACACCCTCTTCGTTGGTAACCATTGGAGGATTCCATGATGTTAAAATAGATCTCCAAACCTTTTAATCTATGGCTTTGATGAACTCTCTCATTTTGGCCTTCAATAAGCATAATTACTTCCATCCAATAGAGGTGGAGATGTTGGACCTCCTTCCTCATAGAGTCCATTGACAAACACTAAGATCTGGTCCGTGGGATCTTGCTTAAGGAAACATAAAACGTTGCTCTGATACCAATTGGAATATCAATGTTAGATATGCGGTGTCCTAGTGGGTTAGAACACTAGGTGAAACACCTTATAATAAAAGCGCTCATGGAACAATATAAACCTGCGAAGTAAAGAGACATTGAAATGGTAACACAGTTTGGCAATTACCTACGTCTGTAGGGCCAAGCCAGATTTAAAAACAATTCACAGAGTTTACAAAGTTACAAGACACTCGGTCTAACACAAAGTAAGACTCCCTCTTTTCTTGTCGCCGCCCTACCGAACTTCCCCAGTGAATCTGTTTTTGAGAACTCCCCTCGTCTGATATCGATCCCTCCTGGGATCTAACATGCAGATCATCTTAATTTCGATGAATGACTCCTCCTGTAATCCATGTATTGCAAAATCCCCTTGCCCACGATCAGAACTCTTCCCGAGTTCCTGGCAGCCTCGTCCTGAGACGGAGCCTTTAAATGAAGAGCACAATGACTGTACCCTTTACACCGTTGTAACACCACCGTTGTCGTCAGATGCAATCAATAAACCCTAAGAGAAAATGATCCAACCATACATAGAGTGTGTAAACATTCATTCAATAACCGAATGAATAATCACAAACCCATACGCAAAAGCATTAGGGAGAGAAAAAAAACTTACGGCAAAGAAATTTTGGAGAAATACAATCTGCGGGCCCAACATATGTGGACAGAAGAATGCTTAAATATCCTTTGCAACAAATTTCGGTTTGTTTCACAACTATGTTATCCCGACAAAATCGCACAGAAGAAGGAAACCAAATCCCCAAAATTCGGATCTGTGACATCAGTTGTGACATTTATGGAAAGTTCGATCCACAAATGAAAAACGCTGGCAACAAATTTAGGAACAATCGATCACTTTTCTTTGTCATACTCCCTAAAAGAATCACAATATTCAAATTAGCTTTCCAAATAATAACTTCCTATAATGCAATTTTGTTTTGACCGGAAAACACCCACACTCTCCTCGAGTGAAGTGAACATCAGCTCTTGATCGCCAACAACTGACTGAATGCTAATTAAATTTGTCATTAGACCATTCACCAGAAGAACATTATCCAACTTTGGTAGCCCTTAGAACATTTAGCGTTCCTCTTTCAATGACACCAGCTTTGACACCGTTGCCAAATGTCACTTTTCCCATACTTTCAGATACGATACTCTTCAAGAACTTCTTTTCACTGGTCATGTGCCTAGAGCATCTACTGTCAAAGTACCAAGCATCGGTTGTAGTGGCCTTTAAAGAAATATGTGTAACATTGCATTTTATGTTGGATATCCCATTCTTGATGAGGAAATTTGCGAGAATAAAAATTTCTAGTAGTACCTTGTTTTAAGTCAGCAAGATAGGTGAAACATCTAGGGCGAATATGACCACGGTGGTTGCAATAGTGGCAAAATAAAATAAATCTGCTGCCTTTACTATTGGAAACAGGATAGGAATCACAATGATCTGACTTCTTCTTGTCGTATGTAGTACTCATAATAACTTGCTTTCTTTTGTGATCACCACCTTTCACTAACACTATCTGTGACATCGCGCTTGACATTGTTTGTGACATCGTGCTTGCTCCTTTGTAGCCGAGTCCAGAATGATCACTATTTGATTTGCTGATTTTCATAATATCATCCAGCTTAGAGGAACCTAAATTTAACATTTTGACATTTTTCTTCATGTGATTTATTCATTGAACAGATTCTTAACTTTATCCTGACTTGTTCTCAATTTGGCTTCTAACTCCACAACAGAATTTTGAAGATTAATCTTCTCATCTCTCGAGCCTTCAATCTAAATGCGTAGATGCTGATTTACTCTAACAAGTTCAATCCATTTCTTATGAAGAGTCTTGTTTTCAACGATGAGGTTTTTTTTCTGTAACTTCCTCTTCATCTTTATCACTACAAATCGATATATTTTCCGTGACACCACGTGTGACACCACTATTATCTGTATGTTCAGCTCTAGCAACAAGTATCACATGGTTGTTTTGAAATTCGTCTTCTTTTTCTGACTCATCTTCACTCTAAGTCGTGTTGAGAGAGTTTTTCTTCTTCTTCAATGTGTTAGCGCATTCAGCCTGAATATGCCCAAAGCCATCATATTCTCTGCATTGAATTCTTCTGTTCTTAGGAGATTGATCAGAAGCATGATTTTCTTCTCTGTACTTTTTATTTCTTGAGAAGCCATTTTTAGTGTTACTGACACTGTGCATTCATAACTCTGTTGAAGTTCTTAGATAACAGTGCTAGAGATTCCTCAAGATCATCTTCATCGTGATCATTTAAATCCTGCATTTATGCCTTTAGAGCTACTTCTTTCAGCTTCTTTGCTTCTATGTCCACTCCAAGATTCACCTCAAATGTTCTAAGCGATCCCATCAGTTCTTCTAGCTTCATTTTGAAGACATTGTTTGTTTTTTCAATAGCAGTGACTTTATAAGTAAACCGTTGAGGAAGAAATCATAGAGTTTTTCTTACCAATAGTTCTTCAGGAAAAATCTCACCAAGAGCAAACGCCTCATTAGCAATGTCACAGAGTTTAGCAATGAACTCGGCTATATTCTCATTTTCATGCATTTTTAAGTTCTCAAACCTTGTAGTTAGCATCTGCATTTTTTATAACTTAACAACTGGCATTCCTTCATAAGTTGTCTGGAGAATCTCCTATGCCCTTTTGGCTGATTCACACGTAGAGATGAGTCTGAACTAAATAGGATCAACTCCATTGAAAATAACGTTAAGTGCCTTTGAATTATTGTTTGCCAACATCTCTTCAGTCAACGACCAACTTTCTTCAGACTTGGGGAATTTGACACCCTCTTCGTTGGTAACCATTGGAGGATTCCATGATGTTAAAATAGATCTCCAAACCTTTTAATCTATGGCTTTGATGAACTCTCTCATTTTGGCCTTTCAATAAGCATAATTACTTCCATCCAATAGAGGTGGATGCATTGTTGGACCTCCTTCCTTCATAGAGTCCATTGCACAAACACTACGATCTTGTCCCGTGGATCTTGCTTAAGAAACATAAACGATCTGCTCTGATACCAATTAGAATATCAATGTTAGATATGCGGTGTCCTAGTGGGTTAGAACACTAGGTGAAACACCTATAATAAAAGCGATAATGGACAATATAAAAATGCGAAAAGTAAAGAGACATGAAATTGGTAACACAGTTTGGCAATTACCTACGTCTGTAGGGCCACGCCCAGATTTAAAAAACAATTCACAGAGTTTACAAAGTTACAAGACACTCGGTCTAACACAAAGTAAGACTCCCTCTTTTCTTTGTCGCCGCCTCTACCTAACTTTCCCAGTGAATCTGTTTTTGAGAACTCCCCTCGTCTTGATATCGATCCCTCCTGGGATCTAAACATGACAAGATCCTCTTATCGATGATGACTCCTCCTGGAATCCATGTATGGCAAAATCCCCTTGCCCACGATCAGAACTCTTCCCGAGTTCCTGGCAGCCTCGTCCTGAGACTGAGCTTTAAATGAAGATCACAAGGACTGTACCTTTTACACCGTTTGTAACACCAACCGTTGTCGTCAGATGCAATCAATAAACACACTAAGATAAGAATGAATTCCAACCATACATAGAGTGTGTAAACATTCATTCAATAACCGAATGAATAATCACAAACCCATACGCAAAAGCATTAGGGAGAGAAAAAAAACTTACGGCAAAAGAAATTTTGGAGAAAATAATAATCTGCGTGCCCACATTATGTGACAGAAGAATGCTTAAATATCCTTTGCAACAAATCTTTCTGTGTTTGTTTCAAATATGTTATCCGAACAAAATCGCACAGAAGAAGGAAACCAAATCCCCAAAATTCGGATCTGTGACATCAGTTGTGACATTTATGGAAAGTTCGATCCACAAATCAGGAAAAACGCTGGCAACAAATTTGGAACAAATCTGATCACGTTTCTTGTCATAATCCAGCTTAAAAGAATCACAATATTCAAATTAGCTTTCCAAAATAATAACTTCATATAATACCATGATAACTTGCTCTCTAAGTAACAACCTTCCAAATATTACTTTGCTGAATATAGAATAAAGTATACACTTCCTTAAATGCCCATTGCCAAAAAATTGATGCAAATCAATATTTAGCATTTACAAGGTTATTAACAACTTTTTCGTATGTAGCTTACTAATTTGTACGAGTTCAAATTTAGTGATATTCTCAAGTAATAAGATTAATTTTTCAGAGTTAAAACTTATAGTCAGCAAATTCTAAAGAGTTTAGAGAAGAGATGCAACCGAATTGTTAACATGGTTCAGCCAATCTTGCCTACGTTTGTGCTTCAAGGCTCCACCTTAAAAATTCCTCCAAATCTCAACTTTTTTAGTTTACTCGATTGATCTTTCGGGCTTCAATCAATGCCTTACAAGACTCTTCTTCGGGGAGTCACCATTTACATGTTCACAAATAGTAATGAAATCGAAATATTGATGAATACAAATCTCACACACTCTCAATGAATACAATCGCAAATTGATGAACTTGGAAAGGGGAGGGATCAATTGAAGGAAGAGATTCTCAAGTTTTATTTGGCAGCACTTCGTTGCAATTTTTCAGATTCAGTAATCTTCATGAGTTTTCATTCTTCTATTTATAAGTGTCTTAAAAAAACAGCTAGTGTGGTCGACACTTCCTCTTGCTCTGTTGACACTTTGTTGATGTTGTGTGTTATTTTAAAAGATATTCAACAACTCAGTCGACACTTTGGCTTTTCGGTCTACACTTTAAGGCTCCTAGAATTAAGTTATTAACAATTTTTTTGTGTGTAGCTTACTAATTTGTACGAGTTCAAACTTAGTGATATTCTCAAGTAATAAGATTAATTTTTCAAAGTTAAAACTTATAGTGAGTAAATTTTAAAGTGTTTAGAGAGAAGAGATGCAATTGAATTGTTAACGCTGTTCGACAAATTTTGCCTACGTTCGCGCTTCAAGGCTCCTCCTTGAAGATTCCTCGTAATCTCAACTTCTTCAGTTTACTCGATTGATCTTCCCAGCGTCAATCAATGCCTTATAAGACTCTTCTTCGAGGAGTCACCTTTTACACCTTCACAAATAGTAACGAGATCGAAATATTGATGAATAAAAATTTCATACACTCTCAATGAGTAACACCCAGCTTTACGAGTTTTTGAATTGTGCGTGCAATGACATTTTTGTAAATAATTGAATATGTCTGTTTTGCGAATCGAGAGTTTTAATATAACCCTCATAATTAAAATGAATTTGAGGAGAAATATGAGAATTTCGGAAATTCAAACTGAAATGTAATGCTCAAAGTTCCGTTTTTAATCCTATAGTGGTTTAATCCGTAAAAATAGTAAATTAAATTTGTTTGACGAACGGAAAGCTTTGTTAGAACCCTAGAAATAAATCGGAATTATTAAAGAAATAAGGAAATTTTGGAGAAGCCGAACCGATAGTCGAACAATAGGATAAACGGAAAGTTAAACCAAAGGGTAAACTTGTCTTTTGACAAGTTAAATCAATTAAAATGCCAAAAACCCCCATTCTCCCCACACTTGAATGATTCTCTAGAGAAGCTCTGGCGACTTGGCTTTTCCACGGCGATTCTCCCTCCCTCTTCAACGATTCCTCCTCCGATCAACCGAGTTTCTTCACGTTTTCTTCCCCAATCGTGATCCTAGGTAAGACTCTAGTGTTTCCCGGCCTTTATTCTCGATTTCTAGCTTGGTAAACGGTTAGGGTTTCGTAGGATTTTTGTAAAAATAGTCAGGTTTTATTAGTAATGGTTAGTTATAGTTATATTTATGATTATTGAACGTTATTGGACGAAATTATGGCTGTATTTGGCGTTTGATTGAAAAACCAGATAATTGGAGTTTGGAAATCTCCATTAATGGAGGTTTAGAGTTTGTGAGCGTAAATTGCTCAATGAAATGCCTGTGAGAGGTTAATTAGAATTTTAGGAAATTTCCTTTAGTTAGGAGTTTCGTTAATTTACGAAATTTTATTGTTTAGGCTCGATTTTAACAAAGGACATTGTGAAATACTCTAGGTGACAAAGCTCGAGACGAGGAGCTCGGTGTGCTAAGGACCCGAGATAAGTTCTCGTGACTTATTATGGCCGATTGGCCTACACAATATGTCGGAATTTGTGTTGAGGATTTGTTGGTGCTTTGTTTGTTTAATTGCTTTGGTTGGGTAGTTTAAGTTTGGTTGTTTTATAGGTTAAGTATTGTGATGTTTCGATGGTATTAGTGGCGTTTTGATGGTATTCACGTTATATATGTTATGTTGTGCATATTGAACTGTTCATGCATCATGGTTTTAAAACGTCATGAAAACGAATTTACACATTGATTTCATGAAAAGAAAATGCATGTAAAGGCAAGTAAAGTATCATGTAAACAACCATGACATGAGGTTATCGGAGATGAGGTTCAGACCTGGCGTTCCGTGGTGAGCGGGTTTTCCTCCCTTCAGATGGTGTGGGCTGTCTAACCGCTTGACGTGCCCTATCCATCTGTCGAGCGTTTCCGATAACCATAGACTGACACGTACTGATATAGGAATTGACATGGACGGACTATTTCATAGCATTGCATATACAAGTTCATGCATTGACATTTACGTAGAATTTACTGAGATTTTTATCTCATAGGTGTCTTTATGGTGTAGGTGACTTTGAACAAGGTGAGCACGATGTCCCTCCACCTGACGAGTCTGCAGTTTGAGGGAGGATACTCGTGGGAGTGCGCTGGCGCAGTCGGTGCAAATATGACCCGTGGGAGCTATAGGTTAAGTGTTTTGGGTTGAAATGGGCGGATGGGTGATATTATAGAAAAAATTGTATAGAAACACATTTTAGGGTGCTTGGTGTCTGGATAGCGTAGAAACCGATATTTTGATGATTTTGGATAATTTCCGCTATGTATGGATGAATAGGTTGCTGTTTTGATGAAATTGGTTTGATGTTGATGTTTGGGATATGTTTTGATGAAATAGAATTGACTTTGGATGATTTAGAGTTGGTTTGTTATTTTGAGATGAATATGTTGTTTTGGTGTCAGGATTTGATGATTTTAGGTGGAATGTTCGGTTTATGGATGGTGTTGCGAAAAATCGTATACGCAAGTGCACGTGTCGCAAAAGTAATAAAGTGTGTAAAAGTACGAGTGTCGATCCCACGAGGAATAAATATGTTAAATATTGAATATCTAAATTTCAGTTTTATTTGAAAAGAAATAATACTGTTGATAATTTTAGATTTTTAAATTAAATTAAAATAATTCAAATAAAAGAAATTAAACAATTTAAATAATAGACTTGAATATAAAAGAGTAAGATTATATGATGAGAAAATCCAGGGTTCCGATTTCACTTAACTACTCCTATTTATTAAACCTAATTCAAGTGATTAATTTCCTATTTATTCGTGTTGATGGCAATTTCACAAAAATATTCATCAATCTCTCTCGAGCAAAGACAAACTTATTCAATTAACGAATTATCACCTCTCGGTCTCTAATCCTGAGAATTAATTGAACACATTAAGAACAAGAAATTATATTACCACTCAAACGCCCTAACTATCTCTAGACTAGGATCCTTTTTAAGGCAATTTAATCAGTGCACGGTTAAATTCTCCGCTCTCGCATCCCGAATTAACCCTAAAGTACTTAGTTTTGGTGATCAAGCAAACCTAAGTATTACGTTCAGAATAAATTACTCAACACAGAAAATGAACAGAAATTAATAACCTGAATTAAGAAAAATAAATAATCATAATAAAGTTACGTCGAAACCCTAGAACGAGAAGTTTAGTTCATGCTAAAAGATAAATAAACAATAATAATATTAAAGAGTTGCATAATCAAATATTAGAAATAAAAATAATAGAAATAAAAAGAAAAGAAAAATTAATAGAAATTTCTTCTCTTCGTTGCTGCTCGCCAAATTGCAGAAGACTCTCTCGCCAGAATTCGCCCAATGCCGAAGACCGAAAGCCGATCGCTGAATATGCTGCACGCCAGAATCGCCGGATCTTTTCTGCCCAAATCGCCGAAGTCTTCGCCTCGGCCGAAGCTTTTCTCTCCAAGTCGCTGAACCGCCTCCTCGCTGCTCTATCGATCTTCGCTCCCAATCGCTGCTCTGTAAATAGCCGCCAGAGAAAGCCCTGAAAATCGCTCCCCTCGCTCTGCTCTGTCGCGCCCTTCAAATCGCAGACCCCTCGAGCGCTCCTCTGTTCTCCCCTTTTAGGTGTTTTATTCCTTTCCTTGATCTGTTAGTGGTTGTAATTTTTATATTTTCTTCGATTAGGTTCTGATTAGAATAATTTATCTTTCCAAACTTGTAGCCGCACGCTGTTGCTCCCTCTGTTCAGAGAACGCCGAATCTAGGATGCCTTCAATTGCCAAATCTCAACCTGCGTCTTCTTTCCATAATCGCTTAAAACCGAATCGCTGCTTCACCTCTGCAGATTTCTCCCAATCGCTCCTTCTATATTTGGTCTTTTCTTGCCTTTTTGATTTGTATCCATAAATTTAGATACAATCTTAATGGATCAGATTAGATGCAGCCCTCTTTCCATAATTAAACTCGTGTGGCAATTGATAGCTGGAATGTGGCAATTGATCACTACAGCCTCTGTATAAATTTGCTGATTTTCTGTTGCTTTTGTGGCGATCAATTGCCTGGGATGAGTGATCAATCGACATGTTCCTGTTTGGCCAACTAAATTTCGCCTCTCTTTTTCCTCTTTCTATTTTATCCTGTTTAAAATAATTGCTCTGCACAATTACACAAAATATATCAAATTCATTTAAATACTTGAGAAAAGCTTATAAAATCAAATATAGAAAGTATAAATAAGTGTGTAAAATACACACTTATCACACCCCCAAACTTGAATGAAAGATTGTCCTCAAGCGAACAAAAATAAGCATAGAAATCTAGCAAAGTTTATCCAAGAATTTCTAAAATGTAAAGTCTGCAGAATATTTAAAATTTCCATGGTAAAATTATCTAAATCATAGTTCGCAGTATTTCGTCTCAGCTTGATATTTGCATGCAAATAAACCATCTAAATAAACACTTTCAATAATACAACTCATGATATCACATTGAAAGAAACTTAATCAGAAATTCTTATGTGTGTACATGCTCAAACTCATTCTCGTTTAATTGATACATCTATAATTGTGTCTTATGAGAAGGGAAATCAAAAATATCTCTCAGGGTCACTCCATTCCACTCTTATTGTTCATCAGTCCTGCCCATTATTCACTAATAACAAATGTGAGTAAACAGAATAAAAGTCGATAGGTCTTTAATTAAGCTTGTAATGCAAGGCCGGGTTTATAAGGTAGGAAATTTTTTTGATTCAAACGAAACTCTAGAGCACAATCCATCCTTATGCCACCCTCACTTCCTTACACTCACTGGAACTCTTTTCTAATCAGTTAACTCAATAATCCCCCCAAACTTGTCTCACTCTCTATTTTTCAAAACTCACTCCTTTGTCAATGTCTTTACTAACAAACATAAAATATAAATAATAACAATAACAACAAATTAAATAGCATATAAGACATTGTTCTACTACTGAACAATTCAACTTTCCAATAACTTTTTTTTTTTTTTTTTCGGAAAAAGGAAATCCCAAAAAACTAACAACTTAGACAATTGACAAAAGAATTAGCTCTGATTCTCACCACTACTTTCTCCAACTCTCCCCATAATATGTACCCACAACCCTGTGCTCAATAAACAGGATAGTCAAAATAATTTCAGGGTAGGCTAAGTTAGGGTTGACAAAATAGTGGTAAATAAAGGTTCAAATAGGAGACTAAGGGTGCCATTTAAATGACACAAATGAGGTATGTCAATAAAAGCTCAAACGATTCAAAAATGGCCTAAGTCATTCTCTTATTTCTGCAAAAATCACAATTTGTATTCATGAATGCAGGGTAAAACCAAGAACAATTTAATACTCACTAATCACTCACTAAATTTAAATGGAGCTCACTCCCTTTCAGTGTTTACACTCAAGCACTCCCTTACTGTGTTTAGGCTCTCGATCTCAAGACAACAATTTATATCATTATCAGCTAAATTTAAACAAGAATGAACATTTCCACACAAACAAGTCTAACTTCCTAAGATCCACTCAATGCTACTATCATAGATCATATTATCTCAGAATCTATTCAGAAGTTGAAACATGCATTGATCAAAGGTGCAATCATCGACACTTTAAACAAATGGAATAAATAATCATACCATAGAATTTAAAATATTAAGCAGACTTTCTAAAAAATAATATCCAAATAAAAACCCCCCCAAACTTAATATAGACATTGTCCTCAATGTAAATAAAGCATACACGAAAAATAGGAAAGGGGATAGTGTACCTCATGTGGGGCCCAGCAGTAGTGTGGTGGAGCTTCGTTCGAAGGAGCGATCAATCAGGATTTTTTTTTTTTTTTTTTTTTAATATTATTATCTTTAAAACGTGAAAACCAAAATAATACAAAAAAAAACAGTAAAAATAAAAATAAAATAATAATAATAATAATAAAACAAAACTAAAATGAAATAAAGTAAAAAAAACAGTAACAAAAAAAAAAAATAAATAAATAAATAAGTAATCAAAGATAATAATAATAGTAATAATAATAATATAAAATAAGAACTAAATAAATAAATGGGTTACCTCCCACCAAGTGCTTAATTTATCGTCGTTAGCCTGACGTTAAACCAAAGTCATTATTCGGGTATAAGTTGAGTGACGGAAGAGTCACTTGGAATGTTGCCGCCAAAATATGGTTTTACTCGTTGTCTGTTTACTTTGAAGGTCGTGTCATCGGCTCCTCGTAACTCAACCGCTCCGTGAGAGAATACTCGCACCACCGTGAAAGGACCCGACCATCTCGACTTTAATTTCCCTGGAAACAATTTCAAACGGGAGTTAAATAAAAGTACCTGCTGTCCTGGGAATAGCTCTTTCTCCACGATGTGCTTGTCGTGCCATGCTTTGGTCTTTTCCTTGTATATTTTCGCATTCTCATAAGCATTGCGTCTGAGTTCGTCGAGCTCATTAATTTGCAGGAGGCGTTTCTGACCTGTGGCTGTTAACTCAAAATTCAGCTTCTTCATTGCCCACAAAGCACGGTGTTCCAGCTCAACTGGTAAGTGACATGCTTTCCCGAATACCAACCGATATGGTGACATACCCAGAGGAGTTTTGAATGCAGTCCGGTATGCCCATAAAGCATCATCCAACTTGCGAGCCCAATCTTTTCTTGAATTTGCAACTGTCTTTTCAAGGATCTTCTTCACTTCTCGATTAGAGACTTCGGCCTGCTCGTTCGATTGAGGATGATATCCCAGTGCCTTGCGATGCTTTACCCCATACTTATTGAGTAGTGCTGCAAACTGTCTATTGCAGAAGTGAGTGCCCTCGTCACTAATAATAGCCTGCGGTGTCCCAAAGCGAGTGAAAATATTCTTCTGCAGAAAACGCAAGACCACTTTGCCATCATTGGTTGGCGAGGCTATCGCCTCAACCCACTTGGAAACATAATCCACTGCCAAAAGAATATATTTGTTATTGTACGACGATGGAAACGGTCCCATAAAGTCAATACCCCATACATCAAACAGCTCAACCTCCAAAATATTAGTCAAAGGCATCTCATTACGGTGAGAAATATTACCGGTCCGTTGACATCGATCACAGGCTACAACAAATGCATAGGCATCTTTAAACAAAGTGGGCCAGTAAAAACCACACTATAGAACCTTAGCTGCTGTCCGTAGTCCACCAAAGTGTCCGCCACATTCCAACGAATGACAGTGGGTTAATACAGATATTACCTCATCTTCCGGGATACAACGTCGGATAACTTGATCGGCACAGTGTTTGTATAGAATCGGCTCTTCCCAATAAAATCGCTTGACATCGGCGAAAAATTTCTTCTTTTGGTGATGCGACAAATCGGATGGAATAACTCCACTAGCAAGAAAGTTCACATAATCAGCGTACCACGGTAATACTTCAATTGCAATGATCTTTTCATCGGGAAAATCTTCAGCTATTTGAACCTCACTATCAGATACATGAGCTCGTGTTTCCAACCGAGATAAGTGATCAGCTACTAAGTTCTCTGTGCCTTTCTTGTCCTTGATCACAATATCAAATTCTTGCGGAAGTAGTACCCATCGAATCAACCGAGGCTTGGCATCCTTCTTTTCCATCAAATATTTAATAGCCGAATGATCCGTATAAACTGTGACTTTGTTGCCGATAACATATGGGCGGAACTTGTCAAATGCGAAGACTACTGCTAACAATGCTTTCTCAGTGGTGGCGTAGTTTAGTTGGGCATCATTAAGAGTGCGGCTGACATAATAAATTGTATGAAATACTTTATCCTTTCTCTGCCCTAGAACCGCTCCTACTGCGAAGTCACTGGCATCACTCATGATTTCAAATGGTAGTTCCCAATCAGGTGCGACTATGATGGGTGCCGATACAAGTTTCTCCTTCAACACATTGAACGCTGCAAGACACTCAGCAGTAAAAACAAATGGTACTCCATTCTCCAATAACTTACATAGTGGCTTGGTGATCTTAGAAAAATCTTTGATGAACCTCCGGTAGAATCCTGCATGCCCTAGAAAACTCCGCACTCCTTTTACTGTCGTCGGCGGTGGTAACTTCTCGATAGCGACAATTTTAGCCCGGTCCACCTCAATACCTTGTGCTGAAATACGATGACCCAATACGATGCCCTCTTTCACCATGAAGTGACATTTCTCCCAATTAAGTACTAGATTTGTCTCAACACACCATTCGAGCACCTTGGACAGATTATTCAAACATGAGTCAAATGAAGACCTAAATACTAAAAAGTCATCCATGAAGACTTCTATGAAGCGCTCCACCATATCTGAGAAAATAGCCATCATGCATCTTTGAAATGTAGCTGGTGCATTGCATAAGCTGAATGGCATCCGACGAAATGCAAAAGTACCATAGGGGCATGTAAAAGTCGTCTTTTCTTGATCTTCTGGGGCAATAGCAATCTGATTATAACCGGAGTACCCATCGAGAAAGCAATAATATTCGTGCCCAGCAAGTCTATCCAACATCTGATCAATAAACGGCAATGGGAAATGATCTTTGCGTGTAGCCTTGTTCAATTTCCGATAATCTATACAAATTCTCCATCCGGTGACTGTTCTAGATGCAATCAACTCATCATTCTCATTTTTGACCACTGTCATTCCACTTTTCTTTGGCACACACTGCACTGGACTCACCCATGAACTGTCTGAGATCGGATAGATAACTCCGGCGTCCAACCACTTTAAAACCTCCTTTCGCACAACTTCTTTCATGGCTGGATTTAAACGGCGTTGATGCTCTACAGATGGTCGATGCTCTTCTTCCATTAAAATCCGATGCATGCAAAATGAAGAGTTGATTCCTTTGATATCTGACAGTGTCCACCCTATAGCCACTTTGTATGTCCGAAGTATACGCAACAATTTCTCTTCCTCCGTCTTAGATAAGTCACCTGCAATAATGACTGGAAGAGTGGAGTTAGCACCAATAAATGCATACCTGAGGTGAGACGGCAGTGGCTTTAGCTCCAACTCAGGTGGGCTCTCAATAGAAGGTAAGACTCTAACTGGTGGCTCCCCCAAACTTTCGAAATACCTTCTTCGATTAGGCTCGAACGAATCCATCCATGATATAAATTCCTGCACAGAAGAGTCAGAATCGAAAAACACATCATGATTTAGTAGAGCAACCTCGAGAGGATCACTAGAATGCAGAGAAGCTCCGTCCACCGCTGAATCGAGAGAGTCAATCCTAAATATATCATCGCTGGCTTTCGGATATTTCATGGAGTTAAATACATTAAATGTCACTTCTTCATCTTGCAAGCGTAATTTCAACTCTCCCCTCTGAACATCGATCATGGCACCCCCCGTAGCTAAGAATGGCCTGCCCAAAATAATAGGTATGTCCCGATCCTCCTCCATGTCGAGAACTACAAAGTCTGCTGGGAATATAAATTTGTCGACTTTAACCAACACATCTTCGATTATTCCTCTTGGATGTTTGATTGATCGGTTGGCCATCTGCAAAATTACCCGTGTTGGTTTTGCTTCCCCTAGTTCAAGCCGTTGAAAGATAGAAAGAGGCATTAGATTGATGCTTGCACCTAAATCACATAATGCACGCTCGAAGATGTAGTTCCCAATCTCACATGGAACCGTAAAACTGCCCGGATCTTTCAACTTTTGTGGTAGTTTACGTTGAATTATTGCACTGCATTCTTCAGAAAGGGCGATCGTACCACAATCCTCTATTTTCCTTTTATGGGATAAAACCTCTTTTAAAAATTTTGCATAAGTTGGCATTTGCTCTAGGGCTTCTGCAAATGGGATGTTAATGTGAAGCTGCTTGAACACCTTCAAGAATTTTTCAAACTGTTTATCCAACTTTGAATTTTTCAGGCGTTGTGGGAAGGGGACCTTAGGGATAATCTCCATTGGAATCTGAGGTGGAGTGTAACGACCCTTATCCTAACCCTTCAATTACCGTACAAATTTTTCATTTTATACTCTAAACTTTAAACTTAGCGTTCGAGCGGAAATAAAACTTCAAACAATTTAAAACAATTATGTAAAACAATTAAAAACATTTTCCTCTTTCTTTCTTTCCTTTTCTCCTGCACCAACTACACACTTCAATACCATCAAACACTACATTCCTCATAAAAACTTAAACCCAATCAAAACCCGATCAAAACGAAACTAAAATCATGTACATTTTCATGAAAACGAACTGCATGGTTCCGTTTAAAAGTGTGACATATCCTCCTGTTTACAAGTCAAAGAAAATACCAAGCAGTTCCAGAATACATTTCAAATAACTGATTTAACAAAACGCTTTATAAAACAGTTTGCCATAACATCTGTATATAAATCTATTTTATCCACTAACTCGAATCAAACCATCTAAACATCAATCTTTCAACTAAACAGAGTCCAAACATCCTAAAATGTCTAACAGTACAATTATCCATTTCAATTCCCCATCAACCCGACAATTCCCATAACCTCTCAATACCGTTACTTACATCCCCACGGGTCAGGTAAGCATCGACTGCGCCAGCACACCACCGCCGCCATCCTCCGTCAACTGGACTCAAACCTCAGGAGGAGGGATCTCATCCTCACCTGTATCCTCGTAATCACCTACACCATACAATACACTATGAGATGAAATCCCAGTAAGCTCTACGTAAATGCGATGCATGCTGTGCTATGAATTCATTAAATCATGCTTTATTTTTATCTTACTATGCAATGCACTATAGGTGTCACCGAGATCCTATACCTTCTAACCGGATAGAGCTCATCCAGCGGGCGGACTACTCTTTCCAGCTAGAAGAGGGGGGTACATGCTTACAACACGTACAGCCGTGCCTGAGCCCCACCTCGCGTGACCTGTAACTGTATGCCCAAAGGCCTGTATGCCCGAAGGCCTGTATGCCCGAAGGCCCGAAGGCCTGTATGCCCGAAGGCCTGTATGCCCGAAGGCCTGTATGCCCGAAGGCCTGTATGCCCGAAGGCCTGTATGCCCGAAGGCCTGTATGCCCGAAGGCCTGTATGCCCGAAGGCCTGTATGCCCGAAGGCCTGTATGCCCGAAGGCCTGTATGCCCGAAGGCCTGTATGCCCGAAGGCCTGTATGCCCGAAGGCCTGTATGCCCGAAGGCCTGTATGCCCGAAGGCCTGTATGCCCGAAGGCCTGTATGCCCGAAGGCCTGTATGCCCGAAGGCCTGTATGCCCGAAGGCCTGTATGCCCGAAGGCCTGTATGCCCGAAGGCCTGTATGCCCGAAGGCCTGTATGCCCGAAGGCCTGTATGCCCGAAGGCCTGTATGCCCGAAGGCCTGTATGCCCGAAGGCCTGTATGCCCGAAGGCCTGTATGCCCGAAGGCCTGTATGCCCGAAGGCCTGTATGCCCGAAGGCCTGTATGCCCGAAGGCCTGTATGCCCGAAGGCCTGTATGCCCGAAGGCCTGTATGCCCGAAGGCCTGTATGCCCGAAGGCCTGTATGCCCGAAGGCCTGTATGCCCGAAGGCCTGTATGCCCGAAGGCCTGTATGCCCGAAGGCCTGTATGCCCGAAGGCCTGTATGCCCGAAGGCCTGTATGCCCGAAGGCCTGTATGCCCGAAGGCCTGTATGCCCGAAGGCCTGTATGCCCGAAGGCCTGTATGCCCGAAGGCCTGTATGCCCGAAGGCCTGTATGCCCGAAGGCCTGTATGCCCGAAGGCCTGTATGCCCGAAGGCCTGTATGCCCGAAGGCCTGTATGCCCGAAGGCCTGTATGCCCGAAGGCCTGTATGCCCGAAGGCCTGTATGCCCGAAGGCCTGTATGCCCGAAGGCCTGTATGCCCGAAGGCCTGTATGCCCGAAGGCCTGTATGCCCGAAGGCCTGTATGCCCGAAGGCCTGTATGCCCGAAGGCCTGTATGCCCGAAGGCCTGTATGCCCGAAGGCCTATATGCCCGAAGGCCAATGCTATGCTTTACGTTCTCTTTAAATCTCTGTGCGGAAATTCATTTTCATGCTTTTCTTTAAAACAAGTGATGCGTGAACAGTTCTCTATCATAAAGTAAACAAGCAACAATATGGACCATCAAGACTGTAAAAGCATAAACTATAAACTCCTAAGACCTAGCTACCCAAACCGAGCAAAACTAACTACAGGCATCTCCAAAACTCCTCGAGACCACGACGTACGGTGTAGGCCAATCGGCCAAAGAAGATCACGAGAACTTACCTGACGTCCGTTGCAAGGCTAGCTCCGTCCACGAGCGTGGTTCACCTACGCAATTGTTATCAATTTGTCGTTAATACGAGCTTAAACAATAATATGTCCAAATTTAACAAAAACCTTAACTAATGAATTTCCTAAAATCTTCACCTAACTAATCGAAGTATTTAAACAACGATTAACGCTCGATAGTTTAAAATCACAATTAACGAGTTTTCCTAAAAACCCGAAAATTCTCCAATTTTAACATTTCTCACAATTCACTCTAATTCCGTCCAATAACGTTCAATACGTCCTTTATATCGTTAATTACTATAAACCTATTAATTTCGGACTCTAATTTGGGTTCGGTAAAAACCGACCCGAAACTTCGAACGCGCGTAACTTTCGCGTCGATTATCGGAATCGAACGATTCCAGCGGCCACGCGCTCCTCTAATAACCTATTTCAATATGCCAAAAGGAATTTAAAAACAAACAACTCTAGCTAGGTCAAAAATCCAAAAACCCGAATCTGCCCATTCCCGAAATTTTCACCCTTTTTGATTTTTCATCAATTCACCCCAATTTCTTCACCAATAAACCACAATTAGCCTCAATTAGCATAAACTAATCGAAAATCCGAGGCTTCACACCGAAAACCGAAGTGCCCTAAATCAGAGCCCTCAGATTTTCGCTCAAATTGAGCTCCACACTGTCAATCAACCATAACCGGTGCAAGGGTCGGCAAACCCACGCCGGAAGGGACCAAAATTGGCCGGCGATCGGAGCCAAAACCGACCCGTCACAGTCGGCCCTGAACAAACCCGAACAGGGTGAAAACCGAACAAAAACAGGGGAGAAACCGAGCCATACCGGGTGGTTCGTGCGCGGAGTCGGCCAGAATCTCCCGTCGCCGTCGTCTGGCCGGAGAACGCCGGTGTTCGTCGGAGGAGAGTCGCCGTCGCTCGGCTCTGTCGTCGGGCTGCTCTTCGCTCGCGAGGCTCGGGTTCGAGCATAAGCAGCAGAATGGTTTTTTAACCATTCTGTTGTTTTAATTATTATTATTAATAATAATAATAATAATAATAATAATCCTAATACTCTATTTTATTAAACGTCACTATCTCTCGTGTTTTCAACTGTTTCGAATTTCTTATTTCGCCGATAAATCCAACTTATTATCTGGGTTCTATTAAAACTGTCCGTTCGTAAATCGGACCTCGTTTACTATTTTTACTAAAATTATATTACGAGAAACGTAATTAATCGAAATATAGCGTTGTTACTCCGAAAATTCTCGTAATTTCCTTAAAATTTCAATTAATCGATAGGATCCTAATAACGCTTTCTTTTCGTAAAACGGACCTGATTTGACATATTTACAAAAATGTCATCCAATAATATAATAATAATATCCTCAAGAATCCGTACGAGCCGGATATTACATTCTACCCTCCTTATTTAGAATTTTGTCCTCAAAATTTGCCATAGCTTATAGTCCTTGACATTAACGTCCCATGTCATGCAGCCTTATACTTCGAGTTATCATTTGTACTTGCGGTCATATCTCGTGATTCTAAACCAAAACCCTCCACTATACTCTCCGACATCAGCCTTAATTTGTATTCACTACTTTCGACTCGATTATATACTTTCTTTCTAAAGTGTTGAGCACAATTAAATCTGTAAATCTCAAATCAATCAACTTTGCGACCTATCTGCTACCTTAATATTTGTGCATGCTTCAACTTTCAACCTTCAATTAATGACTCACTTATTAAACTTCTTATTAATACTAGCTTCAAAGTTCTCTTCATCATCGTCTTTCCTGCGCTGTCCCTTTTTGTCAGAACTATACATAAGCTTTCTAACGCCAGTCAAATTGAATTCCTACAATTTCATCCAATTTCTGGGCTGTAACTCATACCTCAACACAATTCTCTTGATCCTGTTCACAATCGGGATACCCATCAACCAAATTTCTACATTAACTTCCTAATCGTAGTCCTCATTTTCAGTTTACGCATCAAATCTTAACAAATCTCTAAGTCTCAACCAAACGACCTCTAACTGTGTACTTGACACTTAACGTCCAAAGTACGTGTTGGTTTGCATTTAGTCACCCAAAGATTGTCTCTTATCCTCAATCCTCGAAATCACTTCCACTCCCCGACGTCATTTGGGTTGATTATCGTTCAAGGACTCCTAACAACACCGAAGTTGCAATCCGAATTAACTCTATTTTAACTTCAACTCCTCGAATTGAGTTCCTTTAGTTTCTATCTTTCTTAATCTCGTGTTTACCGAATATGTACCTAACCACTTTACGCATTCAAAGCCTTCTCAAATTACTTACTCCAGTGCTAAGTCTCAATTTACCTTACGCACTTACCCACCTATCGGGTATAACAATTTCTATATTTATTTATGTAAATATCTGAGCTGTAAATTAAACTCGCGTATAAGTTCGTTGACCGTAACCTTAGTCACTATTACAACTTTTCTGGTTCATATTCCTCTAGTAATGCCCCCATAGAGCTTCTTCGTCAATAGTACTCAAATCGTACACTTCCTCAGACACCTTGCAGGTCTTAATAAAATCCTCAACAAATTTCGCGTTGTTACATCTCGCAACTACGTCATCAGAACACTTCCGGATCTCGATGAGTCAAACCGGAAGCTAAAGTCACTGACCACCTAGGATCTTTGTCCCTTTGTAAGCGAAGATCCTATAAACATCACATCTCACTCTGCGCTACTTTAATGAGGTCTATTGCTAAGTCCTTAATTAACTTTCTCTTTACTATATATATTACACTCATTTGTTTAACTCGATTTCTTATTAACTCCAAGTACAATTGAGTCCCAAGGTTTTGCCATAGATTCTCTCCAACTATTTATTCTAACTTTATACCACCCACGTGTCTATTGGTCTCGACCTGATAACCATCAGTCTTTTGGAACCTTTTCTAACTTAATTTCACCCCAAGCCTACTTAAATGGGTTTATTACTCATCCTTATTCTTCCTATTCCATAACTCGCAAACTTCACGAATCGTTCAGCACTAACCACCGAGCTAAGCTTCTAATCTTAACTCCTCATTGAATCCAACAATCCCTCACACTTATCTCAAATGTCGCACGCGGACTCCTCTCAAGTACTCGATGATCTATATCCTTTTGTTCCTTCTAGTCGGGTTCTAATTTTTCCACTTGGCTCCTGCACAATGACTCATTCAACAATCTTCTTGTTTGCAACTTGTTGCAGATAAGTTTACACTCATAATCCAAATCTCTTTAAGTTCTCAAATCTTACCCTTTTATTTTTCCAGTAAATTGGAACATCTCATCACTAAGGCTATCCCCCTTTCTAGTTCCTCGAACACTGATGTTTCTATCTTTATAGAAGAGGTAAGCCTCAGGCTGTGATTCTTAACCTAATTTGCTTTAACTATAGGCCCATAACTAAATCCCCTATACTTTTTAAGCCAAAAGAAATTGTAATTTCTTATTTTGTCACCTCAACGCCCCACACGTCACACTTAGCCTCTAAATATGACTTTTAATTTAAGGCGTTAGACCCTTCTCTGGTTAGCTAGAGTATTCGGGTCTCTAAGTTAATCCAACTCTTATGTTTAGCTTCACATTTCTTGGTCGAGCAACATCACAAGCCTGACGTGTCTACTACTCCTTGATTGCTCTTAACTTCACTAAGTCTCTCCTTATAGTATGTCGGCCGTAACCTTTCCGCGAATTAACAATCGCCCTTAATTGACTAGTCTTTCTAGACGATACTTATCTCCTAAAGATCGGCCAAACTCTGTATCTTGAGTATTACCTTTCACACAACTTTAGCCTTTCATTGTTTTGAAACTCGTTAACCCTTTATTGGTTGATATGGGTACCCCTATGCAACCACTCGGATCATACGTCCACAACGTTGCATTGTCTCAGCACCCCCTTACAAAGAAAGTCGACAAATTACATACCTCTTCATCAATCTACTTAAACTGAACTATTAAGTGCCCCCACTTTGTCTAGATGCTCCTCGCTTCTCGTGGATCTAGGTTAACTAAATTTCTGCTATATTTTCTCATCTAATTGTACGTACTAACGGTACCTCGACAATCTAGGACATTATCTAGTAAGTCTTACATCTAAACTTCAAATTCCTCCTCGATTGATCATATTCTAAACCCTAAGGGTCTGTCAAGTAGGGTTTAGTTCCATTTATTTAAGCCTTATATCCCGTAAGTTGTACTCCTCTCTATTTTTAAGCTTACTTCAACCTATCACACAATTACCATCTCCACAATTTTATCTCTATACTACATTCCCACACTAATATTCTTCATTCCTTTAATGCCCTCGAAATTTATCAACGTCTCGGTTTCGACTTGATCCATCTACTTTCTTCATGGCATTGGCCAGCACGAACATGCCTAAGTCTTTTGTTCAAAATTTAGCATTGACCAATTACATTCTCTAACATTCCTCAGTAGGACCGATTCTCCTTCGAATATCGTTTTCATCTAATTATCTTTACCTCACTCTAATCTAAATTATACGAGTTCTTATTAGGCCGTACTATCATACTTGACAATTTAGGTATTCATTAGTAAGCTTTACATCGAATCTTTAAATCCCTCTTTGATTGATCACCTTCTAAATCTGTGAGGGTTCGTCAATTAATATCAAATTTCTATCTATTTAGCCCTTACATCTCGTAAGTTACGTCCTTCTAATAATAACTACTTTACCTCACTCTAATCTATCGCAAAATTATTACGGTCAAATCCTCATGGTGATCTATCGTATCGTTTCAGTCGTCTCGATCATTCCCTTGATGCACTATATCTATAAATAACTCCTATAAAATTTAAAACAAATATCTCTAAGAAACAGAAATCAAGTAAAGCTATTAACATACTTACAGTTGATGAAGAATGTCCGCGTAGTGGCTGTGCAGTCGAGCAGTCTACAGAACCGATTTTAAAACCCGGGGGCTCTGATACCATAATTGTAACGACCCTTATCCTAACCCTTCAATTACCGTACAAATTTTTCATTTTATACTCTAAACTTTAAACTTAGCGTTCGAGCGGAAATAAAACTTCAAACAATTTAAAACAATTATGTAAAACAATTAAAAACATTTTCCTCTTTCTTTCTTTCCTTTTCTCCTGCACCAACTACACACTTCAATACCATCAAACACTACATTCCTCATAAAAACTTAAACCCAATCAAAACCCGATCAAAACGAAACTAAAATCATGTACATTTTCATGAAAACGAACTGCATGGTTCCGTTTAAAAGTGTGACATATCCTCCTGTTTACAAGTCAAAGAAAATACCAAGCAGTTCCAGAATACATTTCAAATAACTGATTTAACAAAACGCTTTATAAAACAGTTTGCCATAACATCTGTATATAAATCTATTTTATCCACTAACTCGAATCAAACCATCTAAACATCAATCTTTCAACAAAACAGAGTCCAAACATCCTAAAATGTCTAACAGTACAATTATCCATTTCAATTCCCCATCAACCCGACAATTCCCATAACCTCTCAATACCGTTACTTACATCCCCACGGGTCAGGTAAGCATCGACTGCGCCAGCACACCACCGCCGCCATCCTCCGTCAACTGGACTCAAACCTCAGGAGGAGGGATCTCATCCTCACCTGTATCCTCGTAATCACCTACACCATACAATACACTATGAGATGAAATCACAGTAAGCTCTACGTAAATGCGATGCATGCTGTGCTATGAATTCATTAAACCATGCTTTATTTTTATCTTACTATGCAATGCACTATAGGTGTCACCGAGATCCTATACCTTCTAACCGGATAGAGCTCATCCAGCGGGCGGACTACTCTTTCCAGCTAGAAGAGGGGGGTACATGCTTACAACACGTACAGCCGTGCCTGAGCCCCACCTCGCGTGACCTGTAACTGTATGCCCGAAGGCCTGTATGCCCGAAGGCCTGTATGCCCGAAGGCCAATGCTATGCTTTACGTTCTCTTTAAATCTCTGTGCGGAAATTCATTTTCATGCTTTTCTTTAAAACAAGTGATGCGTGAACAGTTCTCTATCATAAAGTAAACAAGCAACAATATGGACCATCAAGACTGTAAAAGCATAAACTATAAACTCCTAAGACCTAGCTACCCAAACCGAGCAAAACTAACTACAGGCATCTCCAAAACTCCTCGAGACCACGACGTACGGTGTAGGCCAATCGGCCAAAGAAGATCACGAGAACTTACCTGACGTCCGTTGCAAGGCTAGCTCCGTCCACGAGCGTGGTTCACCTACGCAATTGTTATCAATTTGTCGTTAATACGAGCTTAAACAATAATATGTCCAAATTTAACAAAAACCTTAACTAATGAATTTCCTAAAATCTTCACCTAACTAATCGAAGTATTTAAACAACGATTAACGCTCGATAGTTTAAAATCACAATTAACGAGTTTTCCTAAAAACCCGAAAATTCTCCAATTTTAACATTTCTCACAATTCACTCTAATTCCGTCCAATAACGTTCAATACGTCCTTTATATCGTTAATTACTATAAACCTATTAATTTCGGACTCTAATTTGGGTTCGGTAAAAACCGACCCGAAACTTCGAACGCGCGTAACTTTCGCGTCGGTTATCGGAATCGAACGATTCCAGCGGCCACGCGCTCCTCTAATAACCTATTTCAATATGCCAAAAGGAATTTAAAAACAAACAACTCTAGCTAGGTCAAAAATCCAAAAACCCGAATCTGCCCATTCCCGAAATTTTCACCCTTTTTGATTTTTCATCAATTCACCCCAATTTCTTCACCAATAAACCACAATTAGCCTCAATTAGCATAAACTAATCGAAAATCCGAGGCTTCACACCGAAAACCGAAGTGCCCTAAATCGGAGCCCTCAGATTTTCGCTCAAATTGAGCTCCACACTGTCAATCAACCATAACCGGTGCAAGGGTCGGCAAACCCACGCCGGAAGGGACCAAAATTGGCCGGCGATCGGAGCCAAAACCGGCCCGTCACAGTCGGCCCTGAACAAACCCGAACAGGGTGAAAACCGAACAAAAACAGGGGAGAAACCGAGCCATACCGGGTGGTTCGTGCGCGGAGTCGGCCAGAATCTCCCGTCGCCGTCGTCTGGCCGGAGAACGCCGGTGTTCGTCGGAGGAGAGTCGCCGTCGCTCGGCTCTGTCGTCGGGCTGCTCTTCGCTCGCGAGGCTCGGGTTCGAGCATAAGCAGCAGAATGGTTTTTTAACCATTATGTTGTTTTAATTATTATTATTAATAATAATAATAATAATAATAATAATAATAATAGTAATAATAATCCTAATACTCTATTTTATTAAACGTCACTATCTCTCGTGTTTTCAACTGTTTCGAATTTCTTATTTCGCCGATAAATCCAACTTATTATCTGGGTTCTATTAAAACTGTCCGTTCGTAAATCGGACCTCGTTTACTATTTTTACTAAAATTATATTACGAGAAACGTAATTAATCGAAATATAGCGTTGTTACTCCGAAAATTCTCGTAATTTCCTTAAAATTTCAATTAATCGATAGGATCCTAATAACGCTTACTTTTCGTAAAATGGACCTGATTTGACATATTTACAAAAATGTCATCCAATAATATAATAATAATATCCTCAAGAATCCGTACGAGCCGGATATTACATGGAGTGTCCTGTAACGACCCCTCATCCCAGCAAGATATTGTCCGCTCCGGGGATTGGGCCGCAGCCCAATATCCTCCCCTCACGGCTTTGTTTGGCGAGAGCACTTCCCGGAAGGTCACCCAACCTGGAATTACTCTCGCCGGAGTACGCTTAACTTCGGAGTTCTTATGGGATCCGTTGTCAATTGTGCTCCAAAACGCGTCTTGCTATTTAGGGAGGGATCTCTTACATATGTTTCATTTCCACATACTTCCCCAAGCGCTGTGGGATTGTGACGACCCCCTCTTTACGACCCGTCACCTTCCGGCTCGCCCGCGCGGACGTACCGCCATCCGGGTTCCGGTTCGTGCAGCCATCGTACCATACTTACAGATCCGGGTCATCACAATCACCCCCCCTCGGGGGCCCAACGTCCTCGTTGGCCACAATTCCGGTTGGGTACAGGCTTGATACCATTTGTAACGACCCCTCATCCCAGCAAGATATTGTCCGCTCCGGGGATTGGGCCGCAGCCCAATATCCTCCCCTCACGGCTTTGTTTGGCGAGAGCACTTCCCGGAAGGTCACCCAACCTGGAATTACTCTCGCCGGAGTACGCTTAACTTCGGAGTTCTTATGGGATCCGTTGTCAATTGTGCTCCAAAACGCGTCTTGCTATTTAGGGAGGGATCTCTTACATATGTTTCATTTCCACATACTTCCCCAAGCGCTGTGGGATTGTGACGACCCCCTCTTTACGACCCGTCACCTTCCGGCGCGCGCGCGGACGTACCGCCATCCGGGTTCCGGTTCGTGCAGCCATCGTACCATACTTACAGATCCGGGTCATCACAATCACCCCCCTCTGTGGGGCCCAACGGTCCTCGTTGGCCACAATTCCGGTTGGGTACAGGCTTGATACCATTTGTAACGACCCCTCTTCCCAGCAAGATATTGTCCGCTCCGGGGATTGGGCCGCAGCCCAATATCCTCCCCTCACGGCTTTGTTTGGCGAGAGCACTTCCCGGAAGGTCACCCAACCTGGAATTACTCTCGCCGGAGTACGCTTAACTTCGGAGTTCTTATGGGATCCGTTGTCAATTGTGCTCCAAAACGCGTCTTGCTATTTAGGGAGGGATCTCTTACATATGTTTCATTTCCACATACTTCCCCAAGCGCTGTGGGATTGTGACGACCCCCTCTTTACGACCCGTCACCTTCCGGCTCGCCCGCGCGGACGTACCGCCATCCGGGTTCCGGTTCGTGCAGCCATCGTACCATACTTACAGATCCGGGTCATCACAATCTGTGATGACCCGAATGTGAACGTATGTGTACGACTGCGGGGCAAACCTCGGGTTGCGGGGCAAACCTCGGGACCTCTAGCCGATGGTAGGGAATCCCGGACTCGAGTATAGGAGAATCCCGGGTCGTAAAGACGGGGTTGTCACAATCCCACATCGCTTGGGGAAGTATGTGGAAATGAAACATATGTAAAGAGACCCTCCCAACATAGCAAGACGCGTTTTGGAGCACAATTGACGACGGATCCCATAAGAACTCCGAAGTTAAGCGTGCTTCGGCGAGAGCAATTCCAGGTTGGGTGACCTTCCGGGAAGTTCTCGCCAAACAAAGCCGTGAGGGGAGGATATTGGGCTGCGGCCCAATCCCCGGAGCGGACAATATCTTGCTGGGAAAAGGGGTCGTTACATGTCCAATAGCTCGTGATCCTTTGGTGTGGACTCGGATGATGACGAATGCACTCCGTCATGTGCGACCACTTTCTTATTTTCTTTGGCACAATTTTCAATCACTGCTCCACTTCTAAGTGTGATGGCGTTGCACTGTCCTCTAGGATTGACTTCAGTAGAGCTGGGTAATGCACCTTGAGGGCGACCATTTAAAGCAGCTGCCATCTGGCCCATTTGAGTTTCCAAACTTCGAATTTGAGCTGACTGGTTTTGCAAAGTTGTTCTTGTTTCAGCCATAAATTTATTGGTATGCTCCCCCATTTCGGCAATGATACTACTAGTGCGCTCACCCATTTTGGCAATTAACTCTTCAAGATTAACCTTCCTTTCCTGCACTGGTGGTCCTTGCTGAGGTACTTGAGGCGGTTGCTCGGCGTTATTCGGATTTTTCCATGAAAAATTCGGGTGATTGTTACGCCCCCCATTAAAATAATTCCCTGAATTCTGATAGGTAGGTCTAGTATAATTTCCCACAAACTGAGCTTGTTCAGACGAATTGCTAGCCATTTGGTTCCCTTGCTGACAGTTTTCACTAGCATGTGGTCCTTGGCACCAATGACATTGTATGATTGGGGAATGAATGGCATTAACTGGAGCTTGATTACCCTGGATGTGCTGAGTGAGGGATGCAATCTGTGTAGTCAATGCTTTTATCGCTTCCATTTCTGGGGTATTAGGCTGCCTCCTCAAAATCTGACATTCAACCGGGCACTGATCATTATTGAGGGATAACTCCTCTAACAGGTTGAATGCCTCCTCTTCCGTCTTTTGTAATAGTGATCCACCAGCTGCTGAGTTGACAAGAGTCCGTGTAGAAACTGATAAACCAATGAAGAATGTCTGTATTTGCATCCATTGTGGTAGACCATGTTGGGGGCATCTTCTTAAAAGCTCCTTGAATCGGCCCCATGCTTCATAGATTGTCTCACCATCAAATTGAGCAAAATCGGTGATCTCATTACGGAGTTTCGCCATCTTTTCAAAGGGAAAGAACTTGGATAGAAATTTCTGCACTAATTCATTCCACGTGGTAATTGAATCTGAAGGTAAGGAGTTCAACCAATTCTTTGCGCGATCTCTTAGTGTGAAGGGGAATAACCTGAGCTTGATAGCATCCTCAGAGACATTATGGTATTTAAAAGTATCACAAACCTCGACAAAGCTAGCAATATGATCCTTAGGGTCCTCATTAGGCAAGCCACAAAATTGATACTGTTGGATCATTTGTATTGTTCCCGACTTTATTTCAAAATTATTGCATGTGATAGCAGGTTTCCGAATTGCTGATTGAATCCCGTCCATGGATGGCATAACATAATCGAGCAAAGTTCGTCGTCCGACCTCTGCCACTTCAACCCTCTGTTGTAGATTTGCGTTTTGATCATCTGCCATAATTGCTTGTTTTGTTTCCCTTCGATTTCGGCGACAGGTTCGTTCAATTTCAAGGTCGATAGGGATTAGGTTGGCAGTACCTAATTTTCGCATACACCTGTAATGTGCAAATAATGTAATTTAAGCCTAGCAGCAAAAAAGAATTCAAATATAAACTAAAATAAAATAATTCAATAATAACAAAATTAATTCCCCGGCAACGGCGCCAAAAACTTGTTGCGAAAAATCGTATACGCAAGTGCACGTGTCGCAAAAGTAATAAAGTGTGTAAAAGTACGAGTGTCGATCCCACGAGGAATAAATATGTTAAATATTTAATATCTAAATTTCAGTTTAATTTGAAAAGAAATAATACGTTGATAATTTTAGATTTTTAAATTAAATTAAAATAATTCAAATAAAAGAAATTAAACAATTTAAATAATAGACTTGAATATAAAAGAGTAAGATTATATGATGAGAAAATCTAGGGTTCCGATTTCACTTAACTACTCCTATTTATTAAACCTAATTCAAGTGATTAATTCCTATTTATTCGTGTTGATGGCAATTTCACAAAAATATTCATCAATCTCTCTCGAGCAAAGACAAACTTATTCAATTAACGAATTATCACCTCTCGGTCTCTAATCCTGAGAATTAATTGAACACATTAAGAACAAGAAATTATATTACCACTCAAACGCCCTAACTATCTCTAGACTAGGATCCTTTTTAAGGCAATTTAATCAGTGCACGGTTAAATTCTCCGCTCTCGCATCCCGAATTAACCCTAAAGTACTTAGTTTTGGTGATCAAGCAAACCTAAGTATTACGTTCAGAATAAATTACTCAACACAGAAAATGAACAGAAATTAATAACCTGAATTAAGAAAAATAAATAATTATAGTAAAGTTACGTCGAAACCCTAGAACGAGAAGTTTAGTTCATGCTAAAAGATAAATAAACAATAATAATATTAAAGAGTTGCATAATCAAATATTAGAAATAAAAATAATAGAAATAAAAAGAAAAGAAAAATTAATAGAAATTTCTTCTCTTCGTTGCTGCTCGCCAAATTGCAGAAGACTCTCTCGCCAGAATTCGCCCAACGCCGAAGACCGAAAGCCGATCGCTAAATATGCTGCGCGCCAGAATCGCCGGATCTTTTCTGCCCAAATCGCCGAAGTCTTCGCCTCGGCCGAAGCTTTTCTCTCCAAGTCGCTGAACCGCCTCCTCGCTGCTCTATCGATCTTCGCTCCCAATCGCTGCTCTGTAAATAGCCGCCAGAGAAAGCCCTGAAAATCGCTCCCCTCGCTCTGCTCTGTCGCGCCCTTCAAATCGCAGACCCCTCGAGCGCTCCTCTGTTCTCCCCTTTTAGGTGTTTTATTCCTTTCCTTGATCTGTTAGTGGTTGTAATTTTTATATTTTCTTCGATTAGGTTCTGATTAGAATAATTTATCTTTCCAAACTTGTAGCCGCACGCTGTTGCTCCCTCTGTTCAGAGAACGCCGAATCCAGGATGCCTTCAATTGCCAAATCTCAACCTGCGTCTTCTTTCCATAATCGCTTAAAACCGAATCGCTGCTTCACCTCTGCAGATTTCTCCCAATCGCTCCTTCTATATTTGGTCTTTTCTTGCCTTTTTGATTTCTGGGTATCCATAAATTTAGATACAATCTTAATGGATCAGATTAGATGCAGCCCTCTTTCCATAATTAAACTCGTGTGGCAATTGATAGCTGGAATGTGGCAATTGATCACTACAGCCTCTGTATAAATTTGCTGATTTTCTGTTGCTTTTGTGGCGATCAATTGCCTGGAATGAGTGATCAATCGACATGTTCCTGTTTGGCCAACTAAATTTCGCCTCTCTTTTTCCTCTTTCTATTTTATCCTGTTTAAAATAATTGCTCTGTACAATTACACAAAATATATCAAATTCATTTAAATACTTGAGAAAAGCTTATAAAATCAAATATAGAAAGTATAAATAAGTGTGTAAAATACACACTTATCAGATGGGCATTTTGTTGGATTGTTGATGGACAATTAGAGGATGATATTTGAAGAAAAATGGTTAAGTGTGGAAATGGGCTCAGGGTGATGCGTTGGGCGCGCAGCTAGCGCGCGCAGGCGGGGCGAGCAAGGCGCCCGGGCGCGCGCTGCCCTGCCCCAGCTGATCGATCGGCTACTGATGGCCGATTGATCGGCCAAACCTGAGATCTAGGCGATTGATCAGCCATCGATCAGCAAAACCCGAGAGTTTGGTGATCGATCGGCCATCGATCGACTAAACCCGAGAGCTAGCCGATCGATCGGCGTCCATGGCCGATTGATCGGCCAACAGTGCGCGCGTGTTCTGGAAAATTCCAGAGCACTAGCCAATCGATTGGCGCCTAATGGCCGATCGATTGGCCCTCGCTGGCGCTGCGCGCTGGGTGCTGCGTGCCAGGCATTGCAGGGGGCGCTATCAGATGGGTGCGCGGTGATGCATGTGGTCAGTGCGCGGTGAGCGCGCGACGATAGCGAGATTCGCGCGCGGCACGAGCGGTGCGCCGCTGGCATACGCGCAGGGCGCACAGTGGGCGAGCGCGCTGAATGCAGGGCATGCCCTACTTGTGCCATTTGACATGTTTTATGTTCCTAAGCCTCTTTTGATGATTCCCGACCTTAGACGAGTCATATTGGGTATGTTTTAAGTTAGAGCCAAAATGTAGATAGATATGGATTGTAACGCCCGAGTCCGTTCTCTAACGAATGAATGAATACATGAAAAGGAAAACAGAATGAAAAATGAAAATGATGAATGAATGAAAGAAAAGAAATTTTTTTTATGAGAACGGGCGAGGGTAGCACGTATGTTTTCACACACGACACAAGTGCGTGGCGTCGCCGACGCGGGGTCGGGGTCGTCACAAACACTTGGTCAGGGTAGCACGTATGTATGCACGCACGACACAGGTGCGTGGCATCGCCGACGTAGGGTCGGGGTCGTCACACAATGCATATAATCGCAAATTGATGAACTTGGAGAGGGGAAGGATCAATTGAAAGAAGAGATTCTCAAGTTTTATTCGGAAGCACTTCGTTGCAAATTTTCAGATTTGGTAATCTTCATGAGTTTTCATTATTCTATTTATAAGTGTTGACTTGCCTAGGGTCCCAATTTCTCGAAGATCCAATAAAGACCCAAACTTTAATTATTATCCTTACTTATTACGTGTTTCTTTTGTAGGTCTTGATCTTTTGGAAGGATCTATTTGGGAGATTAGCTCATTGAATTTGGAGCAGCCCTTCCACATGCTAGTATGGGATACACAGATGGATTTAGAGCGTCATCAGACGAGAATTTGTCTTCCCGGCATCCTAAACGTGTAACCATTTATTTTATGCATATTTTTCTTTTTTTTATTTTCTTTTAAACACTTTTGTATTTTCTCTTTCTTTGACAAACATTTAGCCCTTTTTTGTAAGAGTGAGGTATTGTAGGATCGAGATTGTCTAAGAGAGGGGGGGGGGGGGAATTAGACTTTTAAACTTAATTAAAACAATCTAATATTGATTTCTCTCTTGTTTCAAGATTCTAAGCTAACAGCAAACAGACAAGCAATCAAAGTAAATAGAGAGAGAGAAATTTCAACACACGGGTTTTTTACGTGGTTCGGCTCAACCTTGCCTACATCAACGCTTCAAGGTTCACCCCTTGAAGATCCTTAACCTTCTCCTCACGAGAATAAACAGATCGGAATTCCGGGCTCCGATCAACTCCCTTTTACAGATCTGGATTGAACTTGACAGGCGTCAATCCACTGCCTTATACAGATTTTGAGTTTGTAAATTTCAAGCGCGAACTACACTCTCACCAGAATGAAAATCTCAAGTTAAAATCAAGAGAGGTGTAGAAGAAAGATACAGAGTATAATTAATCGCACGTTAGGGATCAAGATTAAAATTCGCAAAAGTTGTTCCTTTGTGCTCTAACCTCAACTTATATACTCTGTCTTCAATCGGCTATAGAATTCAATGCTCCTTATCCAATAATGGAAACTTTGTTACCGTTGGAGCAGCTTTCGTACAAAATCAGGTAGCCGTTGCATTCTGAAGGCTCAAATCGCCCGACGCCATTAATGCTCTGGACTTTAAGCTTCTGGGCGAGACGCACTGTAGTTTCGCGGTATATTTAAAATCTGGCGGATGATGTTGCTTTACAATGCTTGAACCGAATCGGTGGATGCTGCTTTAGAAGTTGAACCACTGACGGTAGATGCAGCACTGAAGTCATCGGTAGACGTTGTCTTGGAACCGTCGGTAGATGTTGTCTTTTGAAATCATCGGTAGACGTTGCCTTCAAGTCATCGGTAGAAGTCTTCATTGTAGCCATAGGTGGACTTCTTCTTTTGTCGTCTAGCGAGCGGAGGATGTCTTCTTCGAAGTCTTCCGCCTTTGTCGTTTAGCGATCGGTGGACTTCGTCTTTGAACGATTTCTTCTTTTGTCATCTAGCGATCGGTGGACAACTTCTTTGAAATGCCAGCGCTTTTGTCGTTTACCAATCGGTCAAGCGCGAACTACACTCTCACCAGAATGAAAATCTCAAGTTAAAATCAAGAGAGGTGTAGAAGAAAGATACAGAGTATAATAATCGCACGTTAGGGATCAAGATTAAATTCGCAAAAGTTGTTCCTTTGTGCTCTAACCTCAACTTATATACTCTGTCTTCAATCGGCTATAGAATTCAATGCTCCTTATCCAATAATGGAAACTTTGTTACCGTTGGAGCAGCTTTCGTACAAAATCAGGTAGCCGTTGCATTATGAAGGCTCAAATCGCCCGACGCCATTAATGCTCTGGACTTTAAGCTTCTGGGCGAGACGCACTGTAGTTTCGCGGGTATATTTAAAATCTGGCGGATGATGTTGCTTTACAATGCTTGAACCGAATCGGTGGATGCTGCTTTAGAAGTTGAACCACTGACGGTAGATGCAGCACTGAAGTCATCGGTAGACGTTGTCTTGGAACCGTCGGTAGATGTTGTCTTTTGAAATCATCGGTAGACGTGGACTTCTTCATGTATTCTAGTTTACCGGTGGATGTCTTCGCTCAATCTTCATCGGTGGTTGTGCATTTTTGTCGTGTAGCTAACGGTGGATGTGAACTTTGTTTTCAGCCCTGTAAAACTATTTTATCCTGAACACTCAACCACAATTATTAGATGACTAAAATACCCTTTCCAAGGACATTTTCAACCGATTAATTTCACATGCATAATTCAAGATTCTCATTTAATAAACATAATCAATTTACGTTCATGAACATACAAATACATCATCAAAAACAATTTAGACTTAAACACCATTTAAGTCAACAGGTATATCATAAGCCTTACTCATATCATGCATTAGATTGTTGGTTAAGGATAGATGAATGCATGGTGGTTGATTTTGAGTTGAAGACTAGTGGGCTCGACCATCGAGGAGGCATCAAATAAGGGGATTAGGCCTATGCAAGGACAGCTAGGGAGTGTTCATAAGATTGATGACATGGCTTGACAACACCATGGATTAGAAGAGGCGCGGATTGCCATCTCCACCGTCAGATCAAGGGTGCACGCGTGGACAAGGCTTGGTTGCCTAAGTGGCCGCCCATCTTCATCCTTCATCAACGGCTCTTTTTCATCATTCCATCCAAATCCTAGCCGCCACCATTATGGGTTATTTATAGGCATTGCTTAGTTGTATTGAAAAACCTTTTGCCAATTTTCTCAATATACGAGTTACCTTTGTCTTCTAAAGAGAGAAGCATTGTTACCTTCAATGGAGGTAAGCCACAGATTTTCCAATTCGTGAAAGGAGTAGGTCTCCATTGCTTACTAGCTCAAGGTTATTAGAGTAAGCTTGTATTGCCCTTCCTCATCATCCTTTCTTGGAAGTTTGATCTACGAGGGGGCCGAACCGGTGCCCGATAGTGGTTGTTTTCCCACGGGAAAGGAAGCACCCGTGAGCATAACATAAGATAGCTCTTGGGTTCGCTTAGGGTTTTTCATTTCCTTTCCATCTTTATCTTATTGTTATGTTCTTCACGTTACACTCACTATCACTCATCATCTCATCTTCATTTTTGTGCTTCATTTCCATCACATTGCTCGGTTTTTACTCACACATTCACCAGTGCAGATTCTTCAATTTTTTGGGGGGTTTAACATGGGTCCTTTCTAGGTCCAGACCGTGTCAAGTGGTATTAGAGCCTAGGGGCCCAATCTCTCGAAGATCCAATAAAGGCCCAAACTTTAATTATTCTCTCTATTTATTACGTGTTTTTTTTTTGCAGCTCTTGATCTTTTGGAAGGATTCACTTGGGAGACTAGCTCATTGGATATGGAGCAACCCCTCTACATGCTAGTATGGGATACATAGATGGATTCGGAGCGTCATCAGATGAGAATTTGTCTTCCTGGCATCCTAAATGTGTAACCGTTTATTTTATACTTATTTTTCTTTTCTTTATTTTCTTTTGAACACTTTTGTATTTTCTATTTCTAGCCATTTTTTGTGAGAGTAAAGTATATCTATAACCCTTACTCATATCATGCATTAGATTGTTGGTTAAGGATAGATGAATGCATGGTGGTTGGTTTTGGGTTGACGACTAGTGGGCTCGACCATCGAGGAGGCATCATATAAGGGGATTAGGCCCATGGAAGGACACCTAGGGAGTGCTCACAAGATTGATGACATGGCAGCACCATGGATTTGAAGAGGCGCGGATTGCCATCTCCACCGTCGGATCTAGGGCACTCGCGCGGACAAGGCTTGGTCGCCCAATTGGCCGCTCATCTTGGCCGCCCATCTTCATCCTTCATCAACAATTCTTTTTCATCCTTCTATCCAAACCCTATCCACCACCATTAAGGGTTATTTATAGACATTGCTTAGTTGCATAGAAAAATCTTTTGCCAATTTTCTCAATATACGAGTTACTTTTGTCTTCCAAAGTGAGAAACATTGTTACCTTGAATGGAGGTAAGTAATAGATTTTCCAATCCGTGAAAGGAGTAGGTCTCCCTTGCTTACTAGCTCAAGATTTATAGAGTAAGCTCGTATTGTCTTTCCTCATCATCATTTATTGGAAGTTTGATCTACGAGGGGGCCGAACAAGTGATTGATAGTGGTTGTTTTCCCACGTGAAAGCAAGAACCCGTGAGCATAACATAAGATAACTCTCGGGTCCGCTTAGGGTTTTTCATTTCCTTTCCCATCTTTTGTAACGCCCCAGGTTCTATTAAACCCGGTTCGCTACTCATAATACAGAGCCGAGCTATGATATTGGGGAAAATCTTAAAATTTCGTTCGACTATCAAAATTTAATCCTTGAACGTAAAAACTTATAGCGGAAAAACATTTGTACAGAACGACATCTACTAAATAATTAAAATATTAAAGTCGGTTGGTTGAAAGAAGACAAAAGGAAAACAGAACACATCTACCGCTGAATAGTTCCAGCGGTAATATTAGAGACAGAATAGCCTTGGCGATAGAAGCAGAAACAAAAGACTTCTTCTGCTACCAACATCCACCGCTCGCAAAACGATAAAATTACCACCCACATCCACCGATCACAAAGCGACAAAATTACTACCCACGTCTACCGCTCACAAAACGACAAAATCACTTACTCACATCCACCGATCACAAAGCGAGAAAATTACTACCCACGTCTACCGCTCACAAAACGACAAGATTGCTTACTCACATCTACCGGTAGACTATATCTTCGATAGACAAAACACTCGACATCCACTGATAGAAAACATCTACCGATAGACTTCAACATTCGACATCTACCGGTAGAAAACATCTACCGGTGAACAGTAGCTCTCTACATCCACCAATAGACAACATCTACCGGTGAATTAGTAACATGCAACTTCTTGCAACCGCAACTTACTCAAATCCAGAGATGACTCCCATCAAAATCAACCAATTACACTATAATAAAAGAACAACTCTGACTACTGCAAGGACTAGAAAATTTTACTGAAATCATTCAACCAACGCAAGTCCACAACTTTCTAAAATCAGAATAACAATTACAACTAAAACCGAAATCACGTTTTCATAATCAGAAGGAAAAAACCCAAGGATGTTAAAACATCGAAACTACTACTGTCATTAAAATCCTCAGCACACATCAATAAAACACTTAACCACTGGGACTACGCATACAGGCAATAGTTAAACCGCCTCATCAGAACACCAGATCGATACATGAATGTGCTCCCCAACAGCCTAGCCCTCAACATGCTCAGAGAACGCACCTTCTGAGGCTTCTTCACCTACATCACAAAACTCATCTATTAGCCTAATGCTAAATAAGTGAAGAAATAATGAAGTAATATGCTGAAACATAAGTCCTAGTCATGCAATTTCTACTTTCACATCTCAGTTGCAAATGCGTTCATTCACTGATTTGATCCCTCGATTCCATTGGGAGAGGGATCAGTTCTCCCAAAGTTATAAATCCTCTTCTCGATTAAGGGGCGAATTAATTCCCTTGATCTGATCCTATATTCCATTGGGAAGCGGATCAATTTTCCCAAAGTTATAAATCATCTTCATAAGTTAAGAGGCGGATGAGTTCCCTTAATAGTTTGTCTGTCACTTTCGGTTCATGCCTTACCATAACAATACATGTAAATTCATTTTCGTATTCTTTCAAAAATATGATGCATGACATACAGAAAACACTCAAAACATGCATAAACCTACTGTTTTGTGATATAGGCCCAAAGGCACACACATACTCCACTTACCTGGTTTCCTGGAAAAGCTTGGTTGCAAACTACTTCGGGTTTTGCTCAAACCTATAGGTGTAGACAGAGTATTAGTTAAGCTTCATTCTAAACTATCCACAAATCTACCAGAACTCATAAGGAAACTAGT
Source organism: Begonia masoniana (assembly GCA_022432975.1). Classification (NCBI taxonomy): domain Eukaryota; kingdom Viridiplantae; phylum Streptophyta; class Magnoliopsida; order Cucurbitales; family Begoniaceae; genus Begonia; species Begonia masoniana. The sequence continues at coordinate 39,539,030 of CM039503.1, read as the reverse complement.
TTGGGAGCTCTGTTCATTGAGCATTCCCGATTCACCCCAAAACCCGAGCTAGCTCTCACTCACAGCATTACCAAAACACATACATTGCACTCCCTCTGTTATCTAGCCGTCAAAACACAAGTAAAAACGGAGGAACTCACCTAAGTCGGAGAAATCGCTGGAGAAATCGAAGGGAGGATCTCCTAAAGCACTCTGCTGAGCTGAGGAGTTGAGAGTCGAAAGAGTAATGGGGAAAACAGTGGCGGCTACAATGCATTAAACCCAAAACCTTTTTCCTTAAATACGTTATCCACTTTTAAATTTCCAATTACCTATATGCCCTTGCCTAGTCACTCAATAACCCTACTTTTATTATTGCCAAAAAAAGTGCACGCCATTAATTTAAAAAAAATGAGAACTGGTTCGATAGAACCGGGTGTTACATCTTTACCTTATTGTTCTATTCTTCACGTTACACTCACTATCACTCGTCATTTCATCTTCATTTTTGTGCTTCATTTCCATTCCATTGCTCCGTTTTTACTCACACATTCACCCGCGCACATTCTTCGATTTTTTGTGGGTTTAACACAGGTCCTTTCTAGGTCTGGACCGTGTCAAGTGTCTTCAAAAAATAGCTAGTGTGGTCGACACTTCCTCTTGCTCTGTCGACACTTTGTTGACGTTGTATGCTATTTTCAACAACTCGGTTGACACTTTGGCTTCCTGGTCTACACTTTAAGGCTTCTAGAATTTCTAGATTTGATCCTACAGTCGACATTATCATTGTCCGATCGACACTTGAAACTCTCTGGAATTTCTGCATTAGTTTCTGCTGTAGATACTAGCTCTATCTTGTTGACACTTGACACTTTCTGGAGTTTCTTAAATATGACCAATGGTCGACACTCTGTCACTTCAATCGACACTTTAAAGGTATTTTTGTAAATATTTAATTTCAAGTTCTAAAGCTTTATTGAATACTAAAAAAATCTTGAACACACACGTTAGAAAGATTAAATACCTCTCTTAATGGGTATTTTCAATGAGAAGCAATAGACAAATATTTTCTTTACTTATTATTGACATAATCATCAATCAACGAAAGTTTGAATAGAGAGATTTATTATAAAAAATATATTAACTTTAAAACATATTTTAAGTTAATATGGTCGACGGAACATAGTTGCACTAGGGGAGGGTATACGAACTTTTTACATTTTTTGAGGTCAAATTACTTTGTGGTTAACTTGAATTTTCACAATTTGTTATTGAGTAGAAACCTATAAATTTTAGTCAAATAGTCAAAATTGAAAAAAAGGATTATCGCATAGTTAAAAATCTATATAGTGTTGGATAAATTAAATTTACCTTGGATAAAATTTTGGATAATGTTCAATTTTTTTTTACGAATCAAAATTTAATGATTTCATTCATTCCATCAATGCTCCCACATAACAATAATTGTGATTCATTTATTTAATATATACACACACACATGTTAAATAATATGAAAACAATAAAATAAGTAAAAAAAAATTCTTTATGGGGTGTGGAACTTCATTCATTTGGCACTCAAAAAAAGAAAAAAGAGGGAGAGAGAGAGAGCATTTTGAAGAGAGTTTTGCTTTCCAATCCGTGTTGTTGAGACATCGATCTTCGAGTTTGTCAAGGAAGTTAAGGATACGTTGATTTCTATTTCCATTTTAGTTAGTTATGAAAATCTCCACGGGTTTCGATGATGCTTCGATGCCTATTTTCTATAGCGAGTTTTGACTGGTTGGTAAGATTGTTGTCGTCATTGAGATAAATGATCTATTTATTGTACTACATTTCAACATGGCTTTCCAAAATTTTATTTTGTGAGTTATCACATGTAAAACCAGACATAACTTGTCTAATTACATGTCCGGTTTTATATTATATGTACGCTAGTTTTGCACATTTTTGTTATGCATGCATGATATTTAATTTCTTGATAATATATATGTGTCAGACTAACTTCCAATTATTTTGGGCAGTTTTGCATCCCATTTGTTTATCGGATCTCTAATTGTTTTGGCTTGCATTGGGTAACGTTGGAACCAAATAACGAAAGCAATCGGAGTTTGTTTCCTCTTTTTTTCATTGGCCCTATGGTTGTTTTGACTTATATTGAGTTGTGTTGAGACCAAACAACTAAAGCAACCAGAGGCTGTTTCCTCTTTGCACCTTCTATTACGTGCTTGTTTTGTATGCACAAAAATTGGTAGCAGGACAATGTGGACATCCTTTGCTTCGAATCCTTTAGCCTGACTAGGGTGTTTTTTTTTTTTGTTATGTTCGATACGCTAATTAATGGTTTTCGACAGTTTTTTCTCACGTATATGATGGGATGGATCTATGAATCGTCGTCCTTTGTATTACACTACGTGCCTTGCGGGCAGTCGATAAGCGATTGACTGGTCTTCGAATAATCGCTCTAAAAGATCAAGGTTAGATACGCGGTGTCCTAGTGGTTTGGAAATCTAGGTGAGACACCGATAATAAAAGCGATAATGGACAATATAAAAAAATACGAAAAGAAAATAGACAGGAGGTTAGTAACGTAGTTCGACAATTGTCAACGTCTGCGGGGCCACGCCTAGATATAAAAAAAATTCACAGAGTTTACAAAGTTACAAGACACTCGGTTTAACACAAAGCAAGACTCTCTTTTTTCTTTGTCGCCGCCTTTTCCTAACTTCCCAGTGAATCTGTTTTTGTGAGCTCCCCTCGTGTTGATATCGATCCTTCCTGAAATCTAAAACGTGACAAGATTCCCTTGTCGATGATGACTCCTCCCGGAATCCGTGTATGGAAGAATTCCCTTGCCCACAATCAGAACTCCTCCCAAATTCAAGGCAGCCTCTTCTTGAAACTGAGCTTAAATGAATATCTCAAGGAAAGCACCTTTGATACCGTCAGTGACACACTCTGTTGTCTTCGGATGCAATCAATCTACTCACTCAGAATATAATAAAGTCCAACCAAGAACAGAATGTATATACAGTCTTTTACAGACCAAATGAATAACCATACACCCACATGCGAAAGCATGAGGGAGGAATTAATAACGGCTTGCAGCACAAGTAATTGTTATAAGAATGAATAATCCACACACAAACTATGAAGGAAGAATGCATAATATAATGCTCATAAAATCTTTATATTTTTTTATCTCAGATATTTTATCCTAAACTGATCGCACAGAAATAGGAAATTGAATCCCACAAAATCTGGATCTGTGACACTGGCTACAACATAAATGGAAAGTACGAGCAACGAATTAGAAATGAATCCCATAGTTGTTGTGATCTCGTATCTTGTCATAATCTAGCTTAACAAAAAACACAAACTTCAAATCAACCTTCCAAAGATAATAGATAATTTCTTGATCTCCAAGAAACAATCTACCAAATATGAGTTTACTGATTAAGGAATAAAGTACAAACTTCCTTAATAGCAAATTGCCAAAAAATCAATGCTAATCAATATTTAGCATTTACACGCTCTTTCTATATCATGTGGTGGACTGGATCTACAAATTATTCTTCTACGCGCCTTAAGTGAATTTGATGTGTAAAGGTCTGTGAGTGATATTATTTTCACTGGGATTGTTTTCTATGAAAAATGGTGGAACTTTATTATGTTTATAACTACCTATGTATGTAACAATAGTTTCGATACTTGCCCCACAGAAGGCTTGGGAAGCTTGTTTTAAAAAATGTTAAAAATGATTTTGCTTATTTTAAATCCACCGATTGCATGTTAAACATGTTTTCTTAAATGAAGAAGAAACTATTTTTAAATATAAATCTACGCACTGCATTTTTCTCACTGACATTGTTTTATATAAATAAGATGATAAAAAAATTAGTTTTTCTCATGCATTTAGTGTAGTACAATATTTTCTACTGAGTTAGTCGCTTATCTCAAAAGACATATTCTTTCAAGGTAAAGATCATGGAGACCAAAAGTAGTTGTTTGGTGAGGAGTTTTCCATTTGTTTCCTTTATGTTCATCTTGAGGTATTTAGTTTTTCCTTGGTGAAAACTCCCACTATTTAATTTCTTCCTTTATTTGGGTCTATAAGATTATTGTGTATTTGATGCTTAATTTCTTGCACATTCGCAATAAACTCTCAATATGGACTTGGACGAGAGGATTATAAAGTTTTAGATGGGTCTAAGATTGAAAATCTATTCCAAGATTGTTGTTCTTCATTTCTTCGTGAGTTTGTTATTGTCACCTTGAGGATTGAGATGGACTTCAATGCAAATTTTCAGGACTACAAGGAGAAAGTGGCCAAGAAAGATGAGCAAAAAATGATGAAGAAGAACTAGAGAAAGTGGAAGGATCCAGAGCAATGTGGATGAGAAAATGCAAGTGGTAGTAGTCGTCTCACAATGGTCGTTTCAGTCCTTACAAATGCCATACTTGTGAACACCCTAGCCACCTTAGGAAGCATTCGTCACAAAGCCAGAAACAACTGCCCAACTAGTCCTTTTCTTCTGGTTGTATTTTCATTGAGTATTATTGAGAGAGATTTTGGAGTTCAGCCGTACTAGCAATGTCAAGGGCAACAAACCTTTTCCCCTCCTCAGCCAACAGAACTTCAACCTTGTTATACCCTCATCTCAGGACCAGTCTGACTTTTTCAGAGGCCGTCAAGATACCAACATAGTTATGGTTCTATCCTCATTTCTCATAGTAGTAGTGCTGGCTCGAGTTCCAACAGAGATGGTTGTGTAAAAGATCAGAAAAGGAATCGAAAGACATCTGATCACTCTTATACAGCTCTTGTCTCTAGTTGTTTTGATCGAGTGTTGTTCGATACTGGGTGGACACACTCTTTTATGTCCATTGTTGTGTTGTGATTAGCCATGGAGGAATGGGAAACCCATTGGTTTTCAAAACGCTTCTAAGTTAGTGAACTTCAAACATCAAAAAGTATGACTCATATATAAGATGTAGATACTAGAAATTTTACTCATTCTATGATGGGTTGTATGAAAAGGAGGGATCATATAACTAATAAGATATAAATACAAGAGAGCTATGGTCTCTAGGTCAAACAGTCTATCATTTCTATTCTCTTAGTCTTCCGTTTGTTTATAGAATATAGAGTGAAAATTTTTTCTAGAGAAAAATGTTCTAACGACTAGTTTTGAATTCGATGACAATTTTTAGGAATAATATTCGAAGATGCTTTTATGGATTAACGATATTCAACATTCAATTTATCTAGAGCAAAATAACATAACGATTACGATTTTTGGTTCATCCCGAAAAGTTTATGAATTCAAGCCTATTAGTTATCCGTGAAAAGATGCAGTCCCAAAGACAATCCCACCTAATCTTGGGTCCGTTGACTCCAAGTTCGAAACAACGACTAATTAATCATTTGGATAACAAGAATACAAAACCAATATTAGTAGAAAATTTAAACAAAAATCTCGTTTCAAGTATTCCAAATTAAGATGAGACTTTTGGAAGGTGTCAATGGTCAAAACGTGAGAGAGAGTTGTGTTAAAGACGTAGCCACTTCAAATTAGTATAGTGTAGATTGTAATATTGTTGGGTCCTTGATTTCAGCATTGAACTTGGTCATTTGATCGCCCAATAGAAGCAACTTCTTATGCAATAATGGATAGAAAGGGAGATTATTACATTACATTGCATTGCATTTATTAATCACCCACCATAATATATAAACTTGAAAGTGTGTTCCGATGAACATTTGGAATGGGATGCATAATACTATTACGAGTCTGAAAAGCCAGTAAGTTTGACCATCTGTTTTTTTGGCTGATATGGAAATCTAACACAAATTAAAAGCACTTCTTAGTTAAACCCCCCAATCATAAATTATTATGAGTAGCTAAGATATTCCACTATCGACTTTGACATAATGGAGAATTAGCTAATATTTTCCATCATAAAACACTTTGGTAAAATGGAGAATCCTCTTTCTTTTACTTTCCTTTCAGCTTATAAACACAGTATAAGTATAATATGATATAATATAAGTGCCCTCTCCATTATTTAATCCATCCATATTGCTCAACGACGTCGTAGTTGGTCCAACTCTGTTTCCTTTTTTTCCAGCATTTTCTTCCCAAAGCTCATTCTGAGGGACGACTTGTTAAGAATCACATCCACAGATAATCGATGTATAGCAGAAATGAATTTGTAGAGAGAGATTGCTTCACACAAGAGCCATGAGTATATTATAATGGTAATATAAAGTTTAGCTGACATTGGGGACGATGAAAGATGATGGAAAGTGGGTCATTGTGAATAAAGCAGTGGGGAAATTTAAGTCATAAACCACATTCTGGACTCGAGTAACGTCGATAGAGAGACAGATAGCATTATATTGCGAAAGTTAATTTTAGAAAAACACGTAAAGAAGAATGATAGAGACACTACCACCATAAACACCAAATCAAACAAAAGAAGAAGCAAAGAAAAGAAAAATATTGGGAGTTTTTAAGTGCTTACAGGGTTTCTTTAGCCATCTTATTCAGTTGGTTTAGGGTTTTCTAAATTAACTTCTCTTCAAACCTAACCTGTCCCAACCCGAACATTATCCCATAATTTCAAGATGATTAGAGGAATAAATGGTCCAATTATTTCACGCCAAAGAAAAGACTCAGATGAAGATGCAATGAAAAATGGCTTTTTGGTCTTCTTTTACATAAAAAAAAAATAATAATAAACGAAGCGTGTAATACACCAAAATCCCATTAAGAACTACATAGTGCAATGCACTAAATCATTCTCTCTTTTTCATATAATATTAGTGTTAAATGCATACGAAGATTGTTCTTTTTTTGAAGTATTCCATTCCATAGACAATCTTGGTGGTCTAGTTTGAAAAAGAGACGCTTTTTAGGGAAGCCCTCTCCCCATTATCAAACAATAATAATAAGAATGGAAATTTTCTCTTCTGCTCCAGTGGAAATGGAGCTACGTTTTGAATAGTTTTACTTTAGTGATCTGTGGTTGTTGGTGCTGCGATTATAGTCGCTAGATTCAGGATATAGGAAAACCAATAATAATATGACTCTAGTTGAGATGATGAGTGCTGATCATGATGTGATCACTCTCTAGAAGCCTCTGATCATGAATTTGACAATAATTAATTGAACCAAAATTAATCCTCCCCGCTACCTAGCAATTATATTTCTATTTTTCTTCGCAAGAAAGTGTATATTATGTAAAACCCGATAATTTAGCGACAATTTAATTCGCGAATAAATTTTTTGTGTTGTTAACTGATGACGTGTTGCTGGTTCGTCCCATTTTTATCATCTTATTCGACGTAAACAATTTTAGTTAATTGGTCAAAATAAGTGAAATTAGACATCGCGATATGAAAATTTTTATCTCGAAAGATTATTGTTTGACAAGGTGGGATTGATATGTGCATGGATCTGGATTTGGCGCTATTAACAAATATATATCTATATGAATTTAAATAATATCTATATATATATATAATTTAATTTAATAAAATAATATAATATAATATATAAAAAAAAAAGAGAAAGCGTCTGGGTTGCGCCGCTCAAGAGAGAAAATAGGGAGAGTATTGGCCGATCAGACTCCGATCTCGGTAATTTTTTGTATCAAAACGTTCCTATCGCGAAGGCCTTCAATCCTTGTGAAGAAATCTTGGACGTTAAGTAGATTTTCTACTTTTTTTTCCTTAGTCAAATGTTAGGTTTTTCAGCTTCTTCGTTTTTCGCCTTAAAACCTCGTTCAGCTCGTGGCTCATGTTGAAATTTTTTTTGGAGTCAGCCCATTAAGCTTGGTGAGTCGGACTTTTTCAAGCTTAGCTCGGCCGGCTAGTTTAACATCTTTAGGTCGGGCCAGGATAGGTCGAGTAGACCAGACCTAATCGACCCGAATCGAACCAAGCTTGGGTCTGATTTTTTCTCGTTTTCCTTCTTTCTTCTTCTTTCTCTTTACCTGATGTTTAACTAGGGTGTTTTTATTGTTTCTTAGACGACTTTACCGATCTTGAGTCACTACCTGAGGCTGCCGCTCCTGTAAGGAAGATGAATAGTCATTGTCGAGGTAGAGATTTTATGCTTTCTGCATTGCATAACATTATTTTTCAAAAATAGTATCTTGGTGGGTTGCCACTTATAAAAGTATGACAGGGTCTGTTCTCCAGCACGTCAGTTTTTATACGCATACATACATTTGGTTTTCTCTCACGTTTATTTTCAGTATACATGATTATGTTTATGTAGTGGCATGTTGAGAGAGAGAATTCTCTTGATGCTTTGGACAGTTTTGGTGCCAAAGCATCACGAAACTATCATATTACCCCATTTGTTGCGTGAATGTAGTTTTGTTTGCACGTACAATAAAGAGTGATAGGGCTGTGAAGATGCGGTCCTTGGAGACCTGATAGCCCCTAAACCTGATCAAGATGATATTTGTGCGAGTTTGTGTCTTGACTAATTGTCGGTCGCCGACCACTCGGGTGATGGGGTGATCACTGTCACATTTTCCTTCGGACTCATGAAACATTGTTAAGTCTTTGGATCACCATCTTTCTTTGAGATGTGCCGGAGTGGTCATTGTGTGACACTCCATTTTCACTGGGGACATTTACTGTAGAAAATTGTGAGGTTATTTTTGATCAATAGCCATCTATGTATGTATCAGGTTTTATAAATACTTCATTGAAGGCTCATGGATCCAGTTTTAATTAAAAGATTTTTTTAAACTATTTTATGAAACTCATGCATAATTTTGAAAATCAATCGCGTTTTCAGAAAGAAGATAAAAACTTTGTTTCTAAATTGGAATGCATAAGACATAGTTTGTTGAACTCGGTATTTGTAACCTTAACTGATGGATTGGATTTCTTGTGCTTTCATGTATGTTTGGATATTGTTTAAGTATTTATCATTATTATACTATTTTCGTGAGATTTCATTACGTGGGTTTGACTTATATTTAACCTTAAAACTTCGGCCGTCAAATTCTAGCCTTGGGTTGGATGATCGGGTTTTCTTTTGGGAAATCGAGTACTCTAACCTGGCGTTTCTTCCCCGGCCCCTCCACGGGTCATGACATATTAGTTCTTAAACTGAAGACAAGAGGGTCGGTTAGGGCTCAGCTCATACTAGTGGGTATGCACAATCCCACATTGCTTGGAAGAGTAAAAAATACATGGTTTATAAGTAGAGTTTCTTTCACTATCTAGTACAATACGATTTGGGCTAATCCCAAGAACAAATTCATGAGGGTTCTGGCCCAAAACAAATAATATTGTACTACGAGCACCGGGGGACATTACAAATGGTATTAGAGCCACTGTCCAACCAGAAGTGTGGCCGACGAAGACATCAACCCCTAAAGGAGGGAGATTGTGACAACCCGCTATGTGAAGGTAAGAAGGTTCTGGTGGGGCCCAACTCATACTAGTGGGAGTGCACAATCCCACATTGCTTAAGAGATTGAAAAATACATGGTTTATAAGTAAAGTTTTCCTCTCTACCTAGTACAACGCGTTTGGGCTAACTTCAAGAAAAAATTTGTGCAAGCTCCGGCCCAAACCGAACAATATTGAACTGAGAGCACAGGGGAACGTTACAAATGCTATGAGAGCCACTGCCACACCAGAAGTGTGGTTGACGAGGACGTAGGGCCCTGAAGAGGGATATTGCGACAGCTCGCCATGTAAAGGCGAAGAGAGTCCAGTGGAGCACAACCCATATCAGTGGGGGTGCACAATCCCATTTTGATTGAGAAAGTGAAAAATGTATGGTTTACAAGTATAATTTCTCTCCCTACCTAGTAAAACAGGTTTTGGGCTAATCCCAAAAACAAATCCGTACGGGCTTCGGTCAAAAGCGGACAATATTGTGTCGTGAGCACCAATGGATATTACAAATGGTATCAGAGCCACAACCTAACCGAAAGTATGGCCAACGAGGAGGTCGGGTCCCGAAGGGGGGAAAATTATGATAGCCCACCATGTGAAAGCAATGAAGGTCTAGTGACGCCCAACCCATACCATTGGGGGTGCATAATCTCACATTGGTTGGATGAGTGAAAAATGCATGGTTTATTAGTACAGTTCTCTTCTCTACCTACTACAACGCGTTTGGGCTAACTCTATGTAACAATCGAAAAAAAAAAATATCACACCGACGTTTTGACGAATTAAAGAGGGTAGGAGGAAAACCGACACAAATCTTAAACCTCACCCAATTTCTCTGCAGATTTGTCCAAAAATTTAAGAAATGTTGGGATATTTTTTCCCTTTAAATCATAAGATCGATGAAGAAGAAAATTTCACCAACCCTCTCACGTTCTGAAAATCAGAGAGCGTACCTCGTCGGAAAACACAAACCTGACCTCTTGTAACGACCCATTTTCCCAATATTCCCTAAAATTCCTATTAATCGTTAAAGTCGTAATGACGCTTTCCGTTTGAGAAACTGACTTGATTCGACATATTTACCAAGAATGCCACATATATAAAAATATGAATATAATATATTAAAACCAAAAATCCGTACAAGCCGGATATTACATTCCACCCTCCTTATTCAGAATTTTGTCCACAAAATTAAATCATGCAAACAAATTAGGATACTTAGTCATCATATCCTGCTGTCGTTCCCACGTAGCCTCTTCCACCTCGTGGTTCCGCCATAGGACTTTGACTAGCGAAATCTCTTTGTTGCGTAGCACCTTGATGGAAGTCTCCAAAATACGTACCGGTCTCACCTCATAGCTCAAGGTAGGCTGTACCTCGATCTCTGTAGCCTCCACGATATGCGACGGATCGCGCAAGCACTTCCGAAGCATAGATACATGAAATACGTCGTGGATACCCTCCATAGAGGCCGGAAGCTGTAATCTGTACGCCAACTTCCCGATCCTCTTCAGAATAGGAAAGGGCCCCACATACCGAGGGTTCAACTTACCCCTCCTTCCGAATCTCGCAACACCTTTGAACGGAGAAACTTTAAGATAAACTTCGTCGCCTTCCTCAAACTCTAGCTCTCTCCGCCTGGTGTCAGCATAGCTCTTCTGCTGGCTCTGAGCTACCTCGATGCGCTGTCGAATAATGGCAATCTTCTTCGCCGTCTGCTGTAGAATCTCAGGACCAACGATGCTGGCCTCGCCAACCTCGTCCCAATATAACGGAGACCTACACTTGCGACCATACAGCGCCTCATATGGAGCCATGCCAATCGTAGCCTGGAAGCTGTTGTTGTACGAGAACTCAATCAGGGGTAAATAGCGGCTCCACGAGCCCTGAAACTCCAGCACACAAGCTCTGAGCATATCCTCAAGAATCTGATTTGTCCTCTCTGTCTGACCATCAGTCTGAGGATGAAATGCAGTGCTGAAATTAAGCTGAGTCCCCATAGCTTTATGCAGGCTCTTCCAGAACTTCGATGTAAATCTCGGATCACGATCTGAGACTATGGAAACTGGTACACCGTGCAATCTGACAATCTCCTGCACATATAGCTCTGCGAGCTGATCCATAGACGATGCCATCCTCACAGACAAGAAGTGGGCCGACTTTGTCAATCGGTCCAAAATAACCCAAATGCCGTCATGGCCTCTCGTAGTCCTCGGGAGCCCCACAATGAAATCCATGGAGATCTGCTCCCACTTCCACTCCGGAATCGGCAGTGGTAATAACGTTCCGGCCGGTCTCTGGTGCTCTGCCTTCACCTGTTGACATACTAAACAGGTCTCAACGTACTTGGCAACCTCCCTCTTCATGTTCGGCCACCAGAAGTGTTGTTTCAAATCCCGGTACATCTTGGTACTCCCCGGGTGTACAGAATATGCCGAAGAATGTGCCTCGGCCAATATCTCCTTCTTCAGATCCTCATCACTAGGCACGTACCACCTATGCCTGAACTTCAGAATACCGTCATCAGATAAATGGAAATCCGACGAGTCTCCCAAGGTCATACTTGATCGAAGCTCCATACACTCCGTATCACTCTGCTGAGCCTCTCGTATACGATCTAGAATGGTCGGCCTGAGAGAAATGTTGGCGAGCATACTGGACAACTCAGCCACTATCGCCACGTCAAACCTCTCTATCTCAGACCGCAGCGTAACTGACATCGCTGCTAGTGAAGGCTGACTCACAGAAGGCACTCTACTCAAGGCATCAGCAACCTTATTCGCTTTCCCCCGATGGTACTTGATGTCAAAATCATAATCTTTGACGAACTCAAGCCATCGTCTCTGTCGCATGTTCAGCTCCTTCTGCGTAAATAAGTACTTCAGGCTCTTGTGGTCAGAAAATACCTCGCACTGCTGCCCATATAAATAATGCCTCCATATCTTCAGTGCGAAGACCACTGCTGCTAACTCAAGGTCGTGCGTAGGGTAATTCTGCTCATACGGCTTCAGCTGCCGAGAAGCATAAGAAATAACTCTCCCCTCCTGCATCAATACACAACCGAGTTCCACTCCCGATGCATCGCAATAAATACTGAATCTGACACCTTCAACAGGTAGCGCCAGTACTGGAGCGGTGGTCAACCTCCGCTTTAGCTCCATAAAACTATCATCACAAGCAGACGACCATACAAATCTCTCGTTCTTCCGAGTCAAACGAGAAAGAGGAAGTGCGATCTTCGAGAATCCCTCTATAAACTTCCGATAATAACCGGCCAATCCGAGAAATCCACGCACCTCACGTACGTTCTTCGGCTGTGGCCAATCTCTGACCACCTGAATCTTGCTCGGATCCATAGAAACTCCGTCCTGTGATATAATATGGCCAAGGAAGCTCACTCTGTCAAGCCAGAACTCGCACTTCAAAAACTTTGGATACAGCTGGTGCTGACATAGGGTCCTCAGAACAATCCTCAGACGCTCCTCGTGTTCTTCCTTTGTCTTAGAGTAGATCAATATGTCGTTGATGAAAACCACCACGAACTTGTCCAGATACTCCTTGAAGACACGGTTCATCAAGTCCATAAACGCTGCAGGGGCATTAGTAAGTCCAAAAGACATGACAAGGAACTCATAATGCCCATACCTCGTTCGGAATGCCGTCTTCGGTATATCATCCATCCGGACCTTCAGCTGATTGTAACCCGAGCGTAGATCAATCCTGGAAAATACTCGGGCACCCTGTAGCTGATCAAATAAGTCGTCAATCCGGGGCAGTGGATACTTATTCTTCACTGTGAGCTTATTCAGCTCCCTGTAATCAATACACATCCTGAGGGTCCCGTCTTTCTTCTTGACAAACAGAACGGGCGCACCCCAAGGTGAAACACTGAGTCGAATAAACCCCTTCTCTAACAGCTCATCCAGCTGAGTCTTGAACTCTCTCAACTCGGCTGGTGCCAATCGATATGGGTTCTTAAACCTCGGTGCGGAGTTAGGATACACATCAATAGTGAACTCAATCTCCCGGTCCGGCGGTAATCCGGGAAGATCATCAAGGAAAATACCAGAGAACTCTCTGACAATAGGAATGTCGCTCGGCATCAATCTGCTGAGCAACTGACAATCAAAGACAGAGGCCAAATAAATAGAGCACGCACCTTTAAACTGCTCGTTGACCATCATGGAATAAGAGATAGGCGAGCTACTCAATCTGCTCATCGCCTGATAAGAAAACTCAGCTTTACCCGGAGGTCGAAAGGTGACAATCCCGGATCGACAGTCGATGGTGGCGAAGTGCTGCGATAGCCAATCCATCCCTAAAATAAGATCATAATGCTCGATGCCCATAACAATAAGGCGAGCATAGAGAGTACGGTCCCCAATCGAGATAATGTTGCCCTGGACTACACGACCAGACTGCATACGCTCTCCTGAAGGTAGCATCACACTATACTCGCATTCTGCTAACTCAGGCGCAAGCCTCAATCTCGACACACACGTGGTGGAAATAAAAGAATGCGTAGCCCCCGTGTCTAATAAAGAAAATACAGGAACGCCAGTAACCAAGATAGTACCTGCAATCACGGCAGGCTGAGCCTCATCATCAACGTCGCCAGGCTCAATAAAAGCGAAGATCCTGGGCATAACTCTCCTCTGATCACCGCCTGTCTGGTCTCGACCCTGCTTTGGGCAGTCTGTAACAAAATGGCCTGCATCACCACATCGATAGCATACATTCATGCCCACCCTGCACTGGCCACTGTGCTCCCTCTGACATTTAGGACAAACAGGTAGCTGAGAAGCAACCTGTACCTGCTTCCCCTTTCCCCGATCATTACCTCCCTAAAGAGGTCTCTTCACACCCTTCTGCTGCTGCTGGGGCTGTGCTCTCGGCTGCCAACCTCGGTTCAGTGACTGAGGTCGAATCTCTCTGAAGAAGCCCTTAGATGGCTCCCTCGGTCTGGTAGAACTCTGCTCAACAGCCTCAATGTCGAGGGCTCTGGCCACTAGCTCGTCATAGGATACACCACGTACTCCTGATATCGTAAGGCGCATTCGGAACTCCTGGCTAAGTCCCTGTAAAAACCGACGCACTTATCCTCGTTGACGCTGACCTGTCGTGGTGCAAATCGAGACAGCGCCTCAAATCTCCTAACGTACTCGGCAATAGAAGCAGTCTGCCGCAACTGCATAAACTCAACCATCTTCGCCTCTCGCACGGTATGGCTGAAATACTTGTCGTAGAACAGCTCCCTGAATCTCTCCCATCCCATAATAGTCACATCGGTGGTCGTCTTGATGGAATCCCACCAAAACCGGGCGTCCAGAGCTAAGTGGTAGGTCACCAGTGTAACCTTCTCTCCGTCCTCTATGCTAGCATACGCCAGCATGTCCTCCATAGTGCGAACCCACTCCTCGGCTGAAGAGGGATCCGTAGACTGTCCGTTAAATATAGGGGGCTGGAGCTTCTGAAATCTCTCCATCCCACGGCTACCCAATACAGCTGTATCCCGAGCTCTAGTGCCCTCTCGGTCAATCAAAGTACCCAGCTGTTGAGACTGCCTCTCCATCTGCTGCGCCTGTCTCTCCATATGCTGAGACTGCTGGGCAATAAAGTCCTTAAGAGTATCGATTGTATCATCTCTGTCGTCTCGGTCATTTCGTGGACGCACCATAATTATAAAACTCCTATATAAAAATTAAACAAATATTCTAAGAAACTAGAAAACAAATAAAGCTATAAACGTACTTACAGTTGATAAAGAATGTCCGCGTAGTTACTGTGCAGTCGAGCAGTCTACAGAACCGATTTTAAAACCAAAGGGCTCTGATACCATAATTGTAACGACCCATTTTCCCAAAATTCCCTAAAATTCCTATTAATCGTTAAAGTCGTAATGACGCTTTCCGTTTGAGAAACTGACTTGATTCGACATATTTACCAAGAATGCCACATATATAAAAATATGAATATAATATATTAAAACCAAAAATCCGTACAAGCCGGATATTACACCTCTGACCACCAAAGTTTCCGGCAAAAATTCCCTCAGCCGAATGTTATTCCGGTGAAACACTCACCTCAACCGAGCCCTAATTGCAAAACCGAGTGTTTCTCAGCCTCCATCAGCGAACCTTCGCGGCGAGAATTCCCTCGCTCTTGCGACCTCCATAGCCTCTTTCTCTCTCTTCCGAACTTTCGGCGAACACCTCTCGATCGGGATCCATTTCGCAACGACAAGGCTTTTCTCCCTCGGCCGAACATTTCTCCGGCGAAAAACTCTCTCCGGATCCCTCACCCTCTCGGTTTCTCACTCTCCATCGTTCTCTTTCTTTCTCTCTGTTCTCTGGTGCGCGAAGAAGAAGATGAACAGGTTCAATTTTGTTTAAAAATTGAACCGGTTTATTAAACCTAAGCCCGAACCGAACCGGTTCTTTGCAACACAAACCAAACCAGACCAGTACTGTTCACCGAACCGACCTCAAACCAGTACTATTCACCAAACCGACCTAGACCGGTACTGTTCACTGAACCGACCCGAACCGACACTGTTCATCCGAACCAACCCGACTCAAATATTGACCCGATTCGACCCACGATCACACGTAAGAAATTTTTGCCCAAACTCTGATCAAATTGGATTTATTTAAATAGGAATTTAATACCAAGATTTTAATTAAACAGGATATTATTGAAATATTGGATATTGGAAAAATCCCTATAAACCCTAACTGCTTGGCATCCAGGTAAGTGAAATACCAAATTTTGGCTACGGCCCTACATCACAAAATATATATTCTTTTATAATTGTTTTATTATTCTGTCACACATTTTTTTTATGTTGAGCACTCATGTTAGACATTGACATATGATTATTTTAAAAATAAAAGTTGTAAGACATTTGCATGTGTATGAAAATGATGGAATTGACGGAAAAGCTACGAGTTTAAAAGTAAAAGAGGTGGCAACACCTGGTTAAAAGTAAAAGTTGACGAAGCCATGAAATGGCTAAGTCTTAAAAGAAGGTTGAGTTTCAACCAGTCTGTAACTGTTAACAGGATTCGATAAAAGTAAAAGTTTTACAACTTGCACGTATTTCCACTTACTGAGATTTCTCATAGTTTTTAACTTGTGATGTAGGTGAATTTTTATCTGAGGAAGAAATAGCTGTGATTGAGAGCCCTCCAGTGGCAAGTGAGCATACAGATGAAGATAATATCATTGAATTCGAGGAAAAAGAATTTATTTAGTATGGTTTAAATTTTCGAACGATATTTAATATTTTATTTCAGTTTAAGACTTGAATTATTATGTTGAACTTTATTATTATTTAAAGTTTCATAAATTGTGTTAACTATGCAACGGTTTCAATATTTTGACAAATTGTTATAAAGCTTCCGCGAAATTAAAGTTTTCAATTAATATTTAAATTTTCAAATTATGATTTAACGCTCGATTTCAAATCAAATTGGGAAAAATTCTAGGGTTTCAAAAATTAGGGTTTCCAATTTGGGGATTTTTAAATTGAGGTGTTACAAAATGGTATCAGAGCCCAAGGTTTATAAAACGATTCTGTAGTCTACTCTGTATGCTCACGTGCACCTGGAAGATTGTCAATCAGCAAGTAAGTTTGCATTAAAAATTTATATTTTGATAAAAATATGTTAGAAATATTATAGTATATTTTAAAAATAAGTATATAATATAGATTTTCTTAAAATGAAATCATTGTGATGTAGACTATGGTCAATCATAGAGGAAATAGAAATGATCGTGATGATATACTCGATCGGATGATGGACATGATCGAGATGCAGGATAGGCAAAATGAACAACTATCGCAAGCAGCTAATGCGGCAGCTCAGGCAGCCACTGCCGCAGCTCAAGCGGCGAATATGCAGGCCCAGGTTCCTAATAGACCTCGCCATGGAGATATAGATTTTGACAGATTTCGATGTTTGGACCCTCCAAATTTATACGGCAATTTAGCAGATATGGCCGCAGTGGACGATTGGATCAGGACTATTGGCGAAATCTTTGAGCATGCCAAAATTGCTGAGGAAGAGAAAGTTCTTTGTGCAACTTCTATGTTTCGGATGGATGCACGTTATTGGTGGGACTCTGTAAAGGTGATGCATTCTGTCGCTATCATGATCTGGGAGAAATTTCAGGAGCTATTCAACGAGAAATACTTTACAGATTCAATGATGGATGCGAAGGCTGAAGAATTTATGGCTCTTAAGCAGACCGGAAGCGTAATGGATTATTTGCACAGATTTGAGCAATTGTCTTGTTATGTTCCTCACATTGCTGGTAACGAGGCTACGAAGGTAAAAAGGTTCATCCAAGGACTAAGGGCAGAGATACTCAAGGACATCCGTCTCATTACATCCAAGAACTCTTCGTTCGCATTTGTGGTGGAGAAAGCACTGTCTGCAGAGCAAGGAGAGAAAGATGTTATCAAGGCCCAAGAATTACGAAGGAGATATAGCCATGCGACTCATGCTGCACGAAATAACAGTCCACAACAACAATCGACTGGATTTAAACGACCCTTGAACAGTGGACCTGCTAGAGGACCTTCTAAGTTTGCTGGAGGACCTTCCAAGTTTGTGAAGAGGGAACCTACGACGACGAATGCACCTTTGTGTCCCTCCTGCAAGAAACCACATTTTGGAGAGTGTCGCATTCAGGCCAACACTTGTTTTAAATGCGGACAACTTGGACACTATATTAACAACTGCCCAAAGAATGTCAGGGAGAAGACCAGGACGACTGCTAGAGTTTTTGCCATGATTAAAGATGAAGCTGAAGGAAATGCATATGTGGTGACAGGTTCGATCTTTATTTCTGGCATATCTTCTAGCATATTAATTGATTATGGAGCTACACATTCATTTATATCCCTTGAACATGCTAAGAAGTTTGATATTAAAGTAGAGTCTTTAGAATGTAATATGGGAGTAGCCACACCTTCGGGCAAGATTATGATTGCCGATTCTATTATTAGAAAATGCAATGTGTGCATTGAGAAGAATCTATTGGAGGCGGACTTAATTATTCTAGCGATGCACGATTACGACGTTATCCTTGGAATGGATTGGCTTACTAAACACTATGCAACTATTGATTGTAGCAAGAAAATGATAAATTTCCTATTGCCTGGGAAAGAGCCATTTTTCTTCTACGGAGATTCTAAAGGTTCAAGAGTTCCAGTAATTTCAGCTATGCGAGCTCGGAGCTTATTAAATTCTGGATGCAGTGGATTTCTAGCCAGTGTTATATGTACTGAATCTGATGGAGCAACGACCTTGGATATGGTGCCGATAGTTAATGAATTTTCTGATGTCTTTCCCGATGACCTGACAATGTTACCACCTGTGAGAGATGTAGAATTCGGTATTGAGCTGCTACCTGGAACTGCGCCGATCTCTAAAGCTCATTATAGAATGGCGCCAAGTGAATTAAAGAAGTTAAAGACTCAACTTGACGATTTGCTGGAGAAAGGATTTATCCAACCGAGTTTCTCACCCTGGGGAGTTCCGGTTTTATTTGTAAAGAAAAAAGATGGATCGATGAGAATGTGTATCGACTACAGAGAGCTCAACAAAGTCACTATCAAGAACAAGTATCCAATGCCGAGAATCGATGACTTATTTGATCAGTTGAAGGGAGCGGCAGTTTTCTCGAAAGTTGATTTAAAGTCTGGATATCATCAGCTGAGAATTAAGGAGGACGACGTGTTCAAGACGGCGTTTCGTACCAGATATGGACACTTTGAATTTCGAGTCATGCCGTTCGGATTAAGTAATGCACCAGCCGCATTTATGGATTTGATGAATCAGACTTTCAAGACCTTTTTGGATGACTTTCTAATAGTCTTCATTGACGATATTCTTATCTACTCCAAAAGCAAGGAGGAGCATGAAGAACACTTGAGGATTATTTTATCTACATTGAGACGTGAGAAGTTATATGCAAAGTTCTCCAAATGTGAATTTTGGATGGAGAAGGTAAATTTCCTTGGTCACATTATTTCAAAGGATGGTGTAGCAATGAACCCAGTGAAGATTGAAGCTGTTAGTAAATGGCCTCAACCAAAGAACGCAGCAGATATAAGGAGTTTTCCTGGTCTTGCGGGATATTATCGGAGATTCGTAGAAAGTTTTTCAACATTAGCCAACCAGCTCACCAAGCTAACCAAGAAAAATGCCAAGTATTTATGGACTGAAGAGTGCGAACAAAGTTTCCAGGAACTAAAGAAAAGATTGATCTCAGCACCCATACTTACTATACCATCTGGATCAGGAAATTTTGTGGTATATAGTGACGCTTCGAAGTATGGATTGGGATGTGTTCTAATGCAAGAAGGAAAAGGGGTAGCCTATGCCTCGAGACAGTTGAAGGAACACGAAAAGAGCTACCCAACTCATGATTTGGAGCTTGCAGCAGTAGTTCACGCTTTAAAAATCTGGAGGCACTATCTTTATTGGGAAAGGTGTGAAATATATACTGATCACAAAAGCCTGAAATACTTTTTAACCCAGAAGGATCTGAATATGAGGCAGCGCAGATGGTTAGAATTGGTAAAGGACTACGATTGCGAAATTATTTATCATCCTGGCAAAGCTAATGTCGTAGCTGATGCTTTGAGTAGAAGAGCATCGTCACAAATTTCTTCGTTGCGGCTGATTCCAAGGCAGTTAATCGAGGAGATGCAGAAATCTAACATCGAAATTGTACAGTTTGGGCTATTAGAGAGATTATCTGCTATGACACTTCAACCAAGTTTACTTGATCAAATAAAGGATAAACAACGTGGAGATGCCTATATTTGCAAAGTAAAGAGTGATTTGGAAGCGGGTAAAGTTTCTGAATTTTTCGTATCTGATGGTGGGATTATCCAGTTTAAAAAGAGATGGTGTATATCAGATGATGTTGAATTAAAGAGGGCTATATTGGAGGAAGCACACTTAACCCCTTACTCGGTACACCCTGGTTCAACCAAAATGTATCGAGATTTGAAGCAACATTATTGGTGGCGTGGATTGAAAGTGGATGTAGCTAAATTTGTCGAGAAATGTCTCACTTTTCAGAAAGTCAAAGCGGAGCATCAACGACCTGCTGGTACATTGCAACCACTCATGGTGCCTCAATGGAAGTGGGAGCATATCACTATGGATTTTGTGGTAGGACTTCCTAAAACAGTTAAGGGTCACGACTCTATTTGGGTTATAGTTAATCGATTGACCAAGTCGGCTCATTTTCTTCCTGTAAGAACCACATATACTATGGATCAGTATGCTCGGCTTTATATTCAAGAGATTATCAGATTACATGGTACGCCTCTTTCTATCGTGTCTGATCGAGATACGCGTTTTACCTCTAAATTCTAGAATCAGAAGTAAGGGAGCTACGTAATAAGAAGATCTCGCTTGTAAGGGTTCTATGGAAGAATCAAAGTATTGAAGAACAACCTGGGAAAAACAAGAAGAAATGAGAAGAGTCTATCCTGAACTTTTTAGGTAAGTATTTAAATTTCGAGGACGAAATTTCTTTTAAAATGGGTAGATTGTAACAATTGAAAAAAAAAACTATCACACCGACGTTTTGACGAATTAAAGAGGGTAGGAGGAAAACCGACACAAATCTTAAACCTCACCCAATTTCTCTGCAGATTTGTCCAAAAATTTAAGAAATGTTGGGATATTTTTTCCCAACCCTCTCACGTTCTGAAAATCTGTAACACCCGATTCTATCGAACCAGTTCTTTTTAAAATTGATGGCGTGCACTTTATTTGGCAATAATAAAAGTAGGGTTATTGAGTGACTAGCCAAGGACATTTGGGTAAATGAAAATTTAAAAGTGGATAACGTATTTAAGGAAAGAGGTTTTGTTAATGCATTGTAGCCGCCACTGTTTTCCCCATTTCTTTTTCGACTCTCAACTCCTCAGCTTAGCAGAGTGCTTTAGGAGATCCTCCCTTCGATTTCTCCAGTGATTTCTCCGACTAAGGTGAGTTCCTTCGTTTTTACTTGTGTTTTGACAGAGGGAGTGCAATGTATGTGTTTTGGGAATGTTGTGAGTGAGAGCTAGCTCGGGTTTTGGGGTGAATCGGGAATACTCAATGAACAGAGCTCCCAAACTAGTTTCCTTATGAGTTCTGATAGATTTGTGGATAGTTTAGAATGAAGCTTATGTAACACCCGACATTTTAAGCCAGGTGATTTTCTTAACGGAATTAACTGTCACCTTATTGTTAATCTTTTGATTTAAATTAAATGATAAAGCTTATTGGATTTCTATTTGTGTGGTGGCAGAAATGTAATTAAGGAGGAATTCATTTAATATAAATAGAAAATGGAAATCGTTAAACCTCACAAAAACCTCACTGTGGCATACATTTCCTCCTCTGCGAATCCTCCTCCCCTCTAGAGCTTCTTCTCCCTCACAGTCAGCGATTCTTTGCATCGACGATCGATTCTTCCAGCCTCCACTCCGATAAACCACATTCGAGGTAAGATTTAGACAATGTAGATCCCGAGTAGTTATTTAGAACTCTGTTTTCAGCTAGAACTTGATGTTTCAGATTCTCCAATGGCCGAATAATATTGTAACATTTCTAATCCGTGTTTAGTAAAGGCTTTTTCGATTCGAATCTGGACCTTAAGATAACCGACTGGAACTAGTGGTTAAGTTAAATCTGACTACTTTAGATTTTGGAAACTTAGTCCACACACAAGGTGCTCGGCTGAAAGGATTTAGGAATACAGATTCTAGGATGACATTTAGTTAGGACTTTTCTAGCTTTGATTTAGGAATATTTAGGGTTTATTTTCACTCTGAAATGTGAAATGATATCAGGTGAAGAAGTTGAGGTGTAGTTCACGGATTTGCTAAGGAAGCCAGGTAAGATGTTAAGAGTTTATGTCCACCGATAGCTGTACTCTATCGGAAGATGTTAAGAGTTTATGTCCACCGATAGCTGTACTCTATCGGAAGATGTTAAGAGTTTATGTCCACCGATAGCTGTACTCTATCGGAAGATGTTAAGAGTTTATGTCCACCGATAGCTGTACTCTATCGGAAGATGTTAAGAGTTTATGTCCACCGATAGCTGTACTCTATCGGAAGATGTTAAGAGTTTATGTCCACCGATAGCTGTACTCTATCGGAAGATGTTAAGAGTTTATGTCCACCGATAGCTGTACTCTATCGGAAGATGTTAAGAGTTTATGTCCACCGATAGCTGTACTCTATCGGAAGATGTTAAGAGTTTATGTCCACCGATAGCTGTACTCTATCGGAAGATGTTAAGAGTTTATGTCCACCGATAGCTGTACTCTATCGGAAGATGTTAAGAGTTTATGTCCACCGATAGCTGTACTCTATCGGAAGATGTTAAGAGTTTATGTCCACCGATAGCTGTACTCTATCGGAAGATGTTAAGAGTTTATGTCCACCGATAGCTGTACTCTATCGGAAGATGTTAAGAGTTTATGTCCACCGATAGCTGTACTCTATCGGAAGATGTTAAGAGTTTATGTCCACCGATAGCTGTACTCTATCGGAAGATGTTAAGAGTTTATGTCCACCGATAGCTGTACTCTATCGGAAGATGTTAAGAGTTTATGTCCACCGATAGCTGTACTCTATCGGAAGATGTTAAGAGTTTATGTCCACCGATAGCTGTACTCTATCGGAAGATGTTAAGAGTTTATGTCCACCGATAGCTGTACTCTATCGGAAGATGTTAAGAGTTTATGTCCACCGATAGCTGTACTCTATCGGAAGATGTTAAGAGTTTATGTCCACCGATAGCTGTACTCTATCGGAAGATGTTAAGAGTTTATGTCCACCGATAGCTGTACTCTATCGGAAGATGTTAAGAGTTTATGTCCACCGATAGCTGTACTCTATCGGAAGATGTTAAGAGTTTATGTCCACCGATAGCTGTACTCTATCGGAAGATGTTAAGAGTTTATGTCCACCGATAGCTGTACTCTATCGGAAGATGTTAAGAGTTTATGTCCACCGATAGCTGTACTCTATCGGAAGATGTTAAGAGTTTATGTCCACCGATAGCTGTACTCTATCGGAAGATGTTAAGAGTTTATGTCCACCGATAGCTGTACTCTATCGGAAGATGTTAAGAGTTTATGTCCACCGATAGCTGTACTCTATCGGAAGATGTTAAGAGTTTATGTCCACCGATAGCTGTACTCTATCGGAAGATGTTAAGAGTTTATGTCCACCGATAGCTGTACTCTATCGGAAGATGTTAAGAGTTTATGTCCACCGATAGCTGTACTCTATCGGAAGATGTTAAGAGTTTATGTCCACCGATAGCTGTACTCTATCGGAAGATGTTAAGAGTTTATGTCCACCGATAGCTGTACTCTATCGGAAGATGAGTGTACTCTATCGGAAGATGTTAAGAGTTTATGTCCACCGATAGCTGTACTCTATCGGAAGATGTTAAGAGGTTATGTCCACCGATAGCTGTACTCTATCGGAAGATGTTAAGAGTTTATGTCCACCGATAGCTGTACTCTATCGGAAGATGTTAAGAGTTTGCATCCACCGATAGATGTTTTCTATCGGAAGATGTTAAGAGTTTGCATCCACCGATAGACGTTTTCTATTGGAAGATGTCTTAAATGAACACGTGGATCGCACATGTCTATCGGTAGATGTAGTGTATTTAAATTACCAGATAATTTAGGAGTTGTTTTGTCGTTTAGTGATCAGGCGATGTAGTGTATTTCATACCGGTTGATATAAGTGTTGTTTTGTCATCTAGTGATCAGGCGATGTAGTGTATTTAAATTACTGGATGATGAAGGAGTTGTTTTGTTGTTTAGTGACCGGGTGATGTTTAAAGAGTCACGTGAGACGCTCGTGTCCACCGGTAGATGTCTTCTATTGGGCGATGATAATTGAGTCACGCAGGGTACACGTGACAAATCGGATGATGTATACTCTGTCACCCGATGCATGCAAACCCATGCAAACCCGAGCAAAATAACGTTGAGTGATCTAGGGGCATTTCTTTCTTGCTCGAATTTGTCATAGAACTGGGGACCGAGTATGGTCGCTCGATTTTGTGAACGATTACGTTGTTATTTTTATGAGGAAGCCAAGTTCGATGGATGTAGTTTTCTGATTGCTATGATAAAGTCCTTAAGTTCTGTTGAGGAAAGGAGAAAGAAAAAAAAATAATAGTGAATAATGTGCAGAAGGTAAAAATTGGTGTAGATAGTTAAAGAGTCACGAATTACGTGGCGATCCCACTGGGGTCGTTACAATTATGGTATCAGAGCAAAACCAGGTTCTAAAATCGATTCTGCAGACTACCTCCAGCACAGATTGCCACCTGAGTACACTCCAGCAACTATAAGTATTTATGATTTTAGTAATGCCATAAGTTAAGATATGTTGTGATTATTTACTTAGGAATTCCAGAATGGTGAGAGGTCAACAGAGAGAAGATAATGTGGATAGTAATACCTTTGCTCAGCTGACAAAATTAGTTATTCGCCAATCACGCCAAATAGAACAGCTTGTGGCCACTAGAGAAGAACAAGGGAACTCCAGTACCAATGCAGCTCATAATCATGGTGGCGAGCGTTTCCACAGACTTAGACTGTCGACATTTAATGGTCAAGTTTTGGATCCTGTTTATGCTGAGGAATGGATTCGGAAAATGGAGGACATGTTCACGTATGCAAAGGTTGATGAAGGAGATAAGGTCACATACGCTGTATTTCATTTGGAACTGAGTGCAAGGCATTGGTGGGACTCAATCCAGAGCACCATTAATGCAGGACCTATGACCTGGGGAATGTTTAAGACTGCCTTCTTTGACAAGTATTTCAATAGGACTGTTCGGGACAGCAAGAAGAAGGAGTTTATGAATTTGCGACAAGCCAGCTCTGTGGCGGATTACATATGTAAGTTTGAGGCTTTATCTCGGTTTGCTCCCCGACTAGTAGAAGATGATGAGGATAAGATTCACCAGTTTGTTCAAGGACTGAAGCCGAGTTTGTATATGAGAGTAAAGACTGCTGGAATACATAATATACGATATGGAGAAGTGACAGCTAAGGCCTTGGAGCTGGAAGAGGCTGAAATAACGACATATGCACAGCGTGAACAGCCAAGAAAGTTCACTAAGGAGGCTCAGCCGCCGCCACGATAGAACAAAGGGTGGAAACCTCAGCAAAACAGGGGTCAACAACAGAGAGGTACAAAGAGACCCTTCAATTTAAATGATGATCAGGAAAAAGGAAAAAGACCCTTAGCCCCTCTATGCTCCAACTGCCAGAAGAACCATCATGGTGAATGCAAGCTACACTCTGGCCGTTGCTTCAGATGTGACAAGGTTGGTCATGTAGTCAGAGACTGCCCCATGCCACCAGACCCAAACCGAGCAAGGATAGCACCCAGAGTCTTTGCTATGATGGAGGATGAAGATGCTGTGCAGCATACAGTAATAACAGGTACAATTATGATTTGTGATATTTCTGCTTACACACTTATAGACACGGGGGCAACCCATTCATTTATAGCAACCTTGTTTGTCTGTAAGTATAAGTTAGAATACTTACCAGCTGATGGGCCATATAGCGTTATGTTATCGTCAGGGAAGTCCTTACATTCAGAACAGATAGTGAAAGGTGATATTGTGTGATGTGCCCCGTAGGCCCATTACACGATCCCAGACCCGAGTCCACAATTTTACTAACACACTTGTCTCTTTTGTAGGTCATGGTTCGTGTGAAGACTTGGAGGACACCATGGATGACTTGAAGTGGGAGATTAAAGCTGGGGACGTTGACCAACCAAAGCATCTACTCATGTGGAAAGACTAAAGAGGCACCTTAATGCTCACATGGGAATTTGTCTTCCCGAGCTTTGATATTTGTTGCTTTTTTTGAAATTTCAAACTTATTGGCAAACGTTGGCCTTCTTGTTTAAACTTTATTAGATGCATGTTAGGATTAGATGGATGTTAGGATTAGATGAATGATAGGATTAGTTGGTGGCTTGGTTTGGCCCATTGAAGTTGAAGACATGGAAGCCCACATGATCCCATTGAAGTGAAGACATGGAAGCCCACATGATGATCCATCATTCCCCTTCCAAGCCAAAGCCCAAGCCCAAGCCCACCATTAGGTCTATATATTCATGGCATTGGTGTTTGTATCTTTTTTGGATAATTTTATGAGCACCCACGGATTTCTCTCATTGAAGAAGAAGAAGCTTGGAGCAAGGAGCTTCCAAGGTAAGCTCGGTTGACAACAACCGAGGGGTCGCGCCCCCGAACCATTCTTCTAGCTTGGTAGCTAGTTGGAGTGGAATTTGCCACCTCCTTCTCCACTCTTTTGAGGGCGGAAAACAGCAAGGAGTGGCCTTAACCGGTTCCTTGAATCGAGTTTTCTTCCTTGGAAGAAACTCTTGCCGGAAGCTCCATTGAAGCACTCACCGGCCGATTCTCAGAAAATATTCATAACTAACTCAAATCAACGGATCTGGACCACAAACTTCACCAGCACACATCTCACTCATTTCACAACACTCACCTAAAATTTCATTTCATTCCGAGCTTGTTTAGTATTTCTTTGACATTTTATATTCTCGGATTTCTCGGTTTTCCAGCACCAGGGAACTAACGATCTTTTCGAGTTCTAGAGTCGTGTTTTGCAGGTCGGAGCTCAACATTGTGTCTTTAGGAGATAAGAAGTTATATGTAGAGCTGATTGTAATTGACATGAAGGGATATGAAGTTATATTAGGAATGGATTGGTTATCCAGACATTATGCCACGATAAGTTGTAGGTCTGGATTAGTTGAGTTTCGACCCCCGAATGGAGATCGGTATACCTTTTAAGCTATCCCAAAAATAAGTAAAATACCAATTATATCCTCACTAGAGACTCAACGGTTATTGAAAGATGGCTGTGAGAGTTATCTAGCTAGTGTAATCGATATTCGGGTAAAGAATAAAGTAGAACTTCAAGATATTTCCATAGTTAAAGAGTTTCCTGAAGTATTTATGGATGACTTGCCAGGGTTACCACCTGATAGAGAAGTTGAATTTGTAATCGATACATATCCCGAAGCATTACCTGTATCTAAGAACCCTTACCGCATGGCACCTGTTGAACTGAAGGAGTTAAAGGTCCAACTGCAGGAATTAGTAGACAAACGGTTTATACGCTCTAGTAGTTCTCCCTGGGGTGCACCTGTCTTATTTGTTAAGAAAAAAGACGGTTCTCTTAGAATGTGCATAGATTACAGAGAACTGAATAAGTTGACAATTAAGAATAAGTACCCTTTGCCCCGGTTTGATGACTTGTTTGACCAATTACAAGGAGCCAAAGTGTTTTCAAAGATTGACTTGCATTCGGGTTATTACCAACTGAAGGTTAAGGAGAGTGATATACCTAAGACAGCCTTCAGGACCCGTTATGGACATTATGAATTCCTTGTAATGTCGTTTGGATTAACAAATGCACCTACAGCTTTTATGGATTTAATGAATAGGGTGTTCCGGGAATATTTGGACAAGTTTGTGATTGTGTTCATAGATGACATCTTAATCTAATCACGGACTGAATCTGACCATGAGGAACACTTAAGAATAGTTTTGACGACCCTGAAACAGCAGCAACTCTATGCCAAGTTGTCTAAATGTGAGTTCTGATTGGATAAGGTCAACTTCTTAGGCCATGTCATTTCTGCTGAGGGTATATCAGTAGATCCAACCAAAATTCAGGCAGTAAAGGATTGGCCACAACCAAGGAATGCCAGTGAAGTCCGAAGTTTCCTTGGTCTAGCAGGCTACTACAGGAAGTTCATTAAGGGATTTTCTATGATAGCTAAACCTTTAACAAATTTGACAAGGAAGGATACCAAGTACTCTTGGACTGCAGCCTGTGAAGATGGTTTTCAGACACTAAAACTGAAATTAACAACGGCCCGTCTTTTGACACTCCAACTGAAGAAGGAAAATTCAGTGTTTATTGCGATGCATCTAAAATTGGATTGGGGTGTGTCTTAATGCAAGAGGGCAAGGTTGCGGCATATGCTTCCTGGCAGCTGAAAAGTTATGAGCAGAATTACCCCACTCACGATTTGGAATTAACTGCTGTTGTTTTTGTATTGAAAATTTGGAGACACTACTTGTATGGAAAACAGTGTGATGTATTTTCAGACCATAAAAGTTTGAAATACCTCTTTACTCAAAAGGAATTAAACATGAGACAGAGACGTTGGTTGAAATTTGTTAAGGACTATGATTTTGAAATAAAGTACCACCCGGGTAAGGCCAATGCTGTGGCTGATGCATTAAGCAGAATGTCAAAGACAATGCAGCCCGCGGTATCAACCATGTCTGTACCACTGAGGGAGGAAGTTCAGAAGTTCAGAAGTTCGGATTGGAAATAGTTCCTGAGTTGTCAGCCTTACTTGCTGATTTAACCATTCGACCAAATATTTTGAATAGGATCAAAGAGGCACAACAAAAGGAATCGAGGGAGAATAATAGTATGATGAG
This sequence comes from Begonia masoniana, assembly GCA_022432975.1. NCBI lineage: Eukaryota > Viridiplantae > Streptophyta > Magnoliopsida > Cucurbitales > Begoniaceae > Begonia > Begonia masoniana. The sequence goes on along the minus strand of CM039503.1, from coordinate 39,510,056 downwards.
TAAGTTAAAAGATGCCTCCTCTGAATTTAGTCTCTCCAATGATGGTGCTTTGAAATTTAGGAATCGATGGTACATTCCAAGTGATGAGGAATTACGTGAGTTGATCTTGGCTGAGGCACATTCAACTCCTTTTTCTGTACATCCTGGTAGCACCAAAATGTATCGAGACTTGAAGTTACACTATTGGTGGCCAAATTTGAAGAGGGATGTGGCCAAGTTTGTTGAGTCATGTCTAATATGCCAACAAGTTAAAGCAGAACACCAACGACCAAGAAGTACTCTTCAACCCTTACCGATTCCTGAATGGAAGTGGGAAAATATTGCCATGGATTTTGTTGTAGGTTTACCAAAGACAACCAAAGGTCATGATAGCATTTGGGTTGTAGTTGACAGAATGACAAAGTCAGCTCATTTTATACCAGTGAGGATGACTTACACAATGGACCAATTTGCTAACCTGTACATTCAAGAAATTATCAGATTGCATGGGATCCCCTTGTCTATTGTCTCCGATCGTGATCCCAGATTCACCTCAAGATTTTGGCAAAGTCTACAGGGCACGTTAGGAACAAAATTGTCCTTCAGCACTACTTTTCCCCAAACCGATGGTCAATCTGATAGGACCATTCAGATACTTAAGGATATGTTAAGGGCGTGTGTGCTGGATTTCCAGACATCATAGAGTCGATATTTACCCTTGGTGGAATTCTCCTACAACAATAGTTACCAGTCCACCATAGGTATGGCACCTTATGAAGCACTTTATGGCAGAAAGTGCAGGTCACCTTTGTACTGGGATGAGGTTGGTGAAGCAAAACTCCTAGGTCCCGAGATGTTGCAACAGATGTCAGACAAGGTTGCCATTATTAGGGAAAGAATGTTAACTGCACAAAGCCGACAAAAGAGTTATGCAGACCAAAGGAGGAGAGATCTTGTGTTCTCTGTTGGAGATGAAGTTTTTCTAATGATTTCACCATTCAAGGGAGTGCTAAGATTTGGTAAGAAGGGAAAGCTTAATCCACGATTCATTGGACCATTCCCTGTCTTAAAAAGGATTGGCAGTATAGCTTATAAACTGCAATTGCCCCTGTCACTGGAAAAGGTTCATAATGTCTTTCATGTGTCAATGCTAAGGAAATGCATACGGGATCTTACACAAGTTGTTAAGCTAGTGGATATTGAGATTGAGCCGACATTAATGTATGAGGAGAAGCCTGTTCGGATTATGGAATCTGCAGTCAAGACTCTGCGGAATAAAGAAATTCCATTGGTTAAGGTCTTATGGACAAATCATGGAGTTGAAGAAGCCACATGGGAGCGACAGCAAAATATGTTGGACAAATATCCAGAACTATTCGTCTGATCAATTTTCGGGGACGAAAATTTTGTTTAAGGAGGGGTGGATGTAACACCCGACATTTTAAGCCAGGTGATTTTCTTAACGGAATTAACTGTCACCTTATTGTTGATTTTTTTATTTAAATTAAATGATAAAGCTTATTGGATTTCTATTTGTGTGGTGGCAGAATTGTAATTAAGGAGGAATTCATTTAATATAAATAGAAAATGGAAATCGTTAAACCTCACAAAAACCTCACTTTGGCCAACATTTCCTCCTCTGCGAATCCTCCTCCCCTCTAGAGCTTCTTCTCCCTCGCAGTCAGTGATTCTTCGCATCGACGATCGATTCTTCCAGCCTCCACTCCGATAAACCACATTCGAGGTAAGATTTAGACAATGTAGATGCCGAGTAGTTATTTAGAACTCTGTTTTCAGCTAGAACTTGATGTTTCAGATTCTCCAATGGCCGAATAATATTGTAACATTTCTAATCCGTGTTTAGTAAAGGCTTTTCCGATTCGAATATGGACCTTAAGATAACCGACTGGAACTAGTGGTTAAGTTGAATCTGACTACTTTAGATTTTGGAAACTTAGTCCACACACAAGGTGCTCGGCTGAAAGGATTTAGGAATACAGATTCTAGGATGACATTTAGTTAGGACTTTTCTAGCTTTGATTTAGGAATATTTAGGGTTTATTTTAACTCTGAAATGTGAAATGATATCAGGTGAAGAAGTTGAGGTGTAGTTCACGGATTTGCTAAGGAAGCCAGGTAAGTGAATGTATTAAGATTTCCGGCCATTAGGGCTCTACATCTTAAGGGTACTAAATTAGTTCAGGTGTTTGATGTTGGTTTCATGTTAGTAAGATGGTTTGTACTTGGATGAATTATGGATGTTTGAGAGTCATGTTATGTGATGTTCTGTCAACTGTCAGGTATGATATTTTCCATAGTCTGATGAATTAAGAGCCCTCATGTTCATGCATCACGATTTATTCAAGTATATGAAAATGTTTTATGAGCATGTTTTCCTCCATGAACAAGAAACTTATGCAACCGGATTAAGTGAGGGTTGGGGCGGTTTGGCGTATGTCACTGTCCAAAGAGAAGGACCATGAATACGGCTCGAAAGGGACTATGTACACTTGCACTGTCATCCCCCATTTACAGCACAAATCCTCCCTTAATCCATATGATGAAAGTGATGAACAAGAATAAGAACAAGAATGAGTATGAGAACAAGAAAAGAATATGATCATGACTTTCTTTCAATTGTGCATTCTTGTTTACATGTTAGTATTGCATTCCTTACTAAGCATTAGACTTATAGTTTAAACCTTATGATGTAGGTGAAGAAATATCAGGTGAGGATTCCAAAGTTAATGATGATGTCTAAGTTTGGTTGCTGGAAGGTGTTCAGGGAGCAATTCTGTGGCTGGATGGCGAATGAGACCCCTGGTTAATGCTCTTATAATTTTAGTGATGTTTATGAATATGGAAGTCTGAGTAGGATGAGATTATTTTATAACATTGAGTTTTTGAATTTGTCTTGTTTAATTACTGAGTCTGGAAATGTTTATAAGGATATAGATTGAGTTATTTTAACTAAGTCTTCCGCTACAGGTATTTTGGATGAGTCTCTGATTTTCATTTATAAGAGTGTTAAGTCAATGAAGTTTGAAGCCTGTTTATATTTATGTCCACCGATAGCTGTACTCTATCGGAAGATGTTAAGAGTTTATGTCCACCGATAGCTGTACTCTATCGGAAGATGTTAAGTGGTTATGTCCACCGATAGCTGTACTCTATCGGAAGATGTTAAGAGTTTATGTCCACCGATAGTTGTACTCTATTGGAAGATGTTAAGAGTTTGCATCCACCGATAGATGTTTTCTATCGAAAGATGTTAAGAGTTTGCATCCACCGATAGACGTTTTCTATTGGAAGATGTCTTAAATGAACACGTGGATCGCACATGTCTATCGGTAGATGTAGTGTATTTAAATTACCGGATAATGTAGGAGTTGTTTTGTCGTTTAGTGATCGGGCGATGTAGTGTATTTCATACCGGTTGATATAAGTGTTGTTTTGTCATCTAGTGATCGGGCGATGTAGTGTATTTAAATTACCGGATGATGCAGGAGTTGTTTTGTTGTTTAGTGACCAGGTGATGTTTAAAGAGTCACGTGAGACGCTCGTGTCCACCGGTAGATGTCTTCTATTGGGCGATGATAATTGAGTCACGCAGGGTACAAGTGACAAATCGGATGATGTATACTCTGTCACCCGATGCATGCAAACCCATGCAAACCCGAGCATAATAACGTCGAGTGATCTAGGTGCATTTCTTTCTTGCTCAAATTTGTCATAGAACTGGGGACCGAGTATGGTCGCTCGATTCTGTGAATGATTACGTTGTTAGTTTTATGAGGAAGCCAAGTTCGATGGATGTAGTTTTCTGACTGCTATGATAAAGTCCTTAAGTTCTGTTGAGGAAAGGAAAAAGAAAAAAAAAATAATAGTGAATAATGTGCAAAAGGTAAAAATTGGTGTAAATAATTAAAGAGTCACGAATTACGTGGCGATCCCACTGGGGTCGTTACAATTGATTGTGATGAACCGAATGTGTACATATGAGTATGATGGCTGCACGAACCGGAACCCGGATGGCGGTACGTCCGCGCGGGCGAACCGAAAGGTGACGGGTCGTAAATAGGGTTTCGTCACAATCCCACATCGCTTGGGGAAGTATATGGAAATGAAACATATGTAAAGAGACCCTCCCAAGATAGTAAGACGCGTTTTGGAGCACGATTGGCAACGGATCCCATAAGAACTCCGAAGTTAAAAGTGCTTCGGCGAGAGTATTATCAGGTTGGGTGACCGACTGAGAAGTCCTCGCCAAACAAAGCCGTGAGGGGAGGATATTGCGCTACGGCCCAATCATCAGAGCAGACAATATCTTACTGGGACAGGGGGTCGTTACAAATGGTATCAGAGCCTGTACCCAACAGAAAATGTGGCCAACGAGGACGTTGGGCCCCCGAGAGGGGGTGATTGTGATGACCCGGATGTGTACGTATGAGTACGACGGCTACACGAACTTGAACCCGGATGGCAATACGTCCGCGCGGGCGATCCGGAAGGTGACGGGTCGTAAATAGGGGGTCGTCACAATCCCACATCGCTTAGAGAAGTATATGGAAATGAAACATATGTAAAGAGACCCTCCCAAGATAGTAAGACGCATTTTGGAGCACGATTGGCAACGAATCTCATAAGAACTCCGAAGTTAAAAGTGCTTCGACGAGAGTAGTACCAGGTTGGGTGACCGACTGGGAAGTCCTCGCCAAACAAAGCCGTGAGGGGAGGATATTGCGCTACGACCCAATCCCCAGAGCGGACAATATCTTACTGGGACAAGGGTCGTTACAGCTTAACTAATACTCTGTCTACGGCTATAGGTTTGAGCAAAATACGAAGTAGTTTGCAACCATGACTTTTCCAAGAAACCAGGTAAGTGGAGTATGTGTATGCCTTCGGGCCTACATCACAAAACAGTAGGTTTATGCATGTTTTGAGTGTTTTATGTTTGTCATGCATCATGTTTTTGAAAGACTACGAAAATGAATTTACATGTATTGTTATGGTAAGGCATGAACCGGAAGAGACAGACAAACTATTAAGGGAACTCATCCGCCCCTTAACTTATGAAGAGGATTTATAACTTTGGGAAAATTGATCTGCTTCCCAATGGAATATAGGATCAGATCAGCTATTAAGGGAATTAATCCTCCCATTAATCGAGAAGATGATTTATAACTTTGGGAGAACTGATCCCCCTCCCAATGGAATCGAGGGATCAAATCAGTGAATAAACGCATTTGCAACTGAGATGTGAAAGTAGAAATTGCATGACTAGGACTTATGTTTCAGCATATTACTTCATTATTTCTTCACTTACTTAGCATTAGGCTAATAGATGAGTTTTGTGATGTAAGCGAAGAAGCGACAGTAGGTGTGTTCTCTGAGTCTGCTGAGGATTAGACTGGTTAGAGGAGTGCACACATGCATCGACTAGGCAACTGATGGGGCGGTTTAACTGGTGGCAGTCGATGTGAAGGTTTAGTGAACTATAGTTCAGTTTAAGTATGTTGAGATTCCTAATGACAGTGGTAGTTTTAAGGTTTTGATACATTTTTAGACTTTTCTATTAATGGTACTCTGTTTTTTTTTTAAATTGGTTCTTACTAAATTTTGGAGTAATGCATGGATTTAAGTTGTTTTGAATATTTCAGTAAAGTGTACAAGTCCTTTTAGTAGTCGGAGTTGTTCTGGTTTGAGGTATGAATGGTTGAGATGTTGTTCTGTTTCTCCACCGATAGAAGTTCTCTAACGGTAGAAGTTGAGAATTTAGTCTATCGGAAGATGTTCTCTAACAGTAGAAGTTGAGAATTTAGTCTATCGAAAGGTGTTTTCTATCGGTAGAAGTTGAGTTACTGTTTACCGGTAGATGTTCTCTAACGGTAGAAGTTGAGAATTTAGTCTACGGAAGATGTTTTCTATCGGTAGAAGTTGAGTTACTGTTTACCGGTAGATGTTGTCTAACGGTAGAAGTTGAGAGTTTTGTGATTGGTAGATGTGGGAAATAAGTTTTGTCATTTTGTGACCGGAAGATGTGAGTAGCCGACGCGTCGTCAGCAGATGTGAGTGGAAGACGTATGAAGTCGACGTGTCAATTCTGTCTCTGCTTCTACCGCTGAGTCCTTGTCCCTACTTCTATCGCTGGCACTTTTTAGCGGTAGAAGCCTTCTGTTTTCAGTTCCTGCTTTACCGCTGACTTTGTTTAGCGGAAGATGTGTTTGACTTCTAGGATTTTTTTTAAGTATTTCACGTTTTAAAACTTCATTTCTTTTGACCGATTATTCCCTTATATTTTAACCGATTATTCAAACATTGTTTTAATAGTTTTGCTCAACTCGGTTTTGTTCGATTGACTTTTCCGCTGCAAATTTTTAATGTTTCAAGGTTTTAGTAAATGTCGAATTTTGACCTTTGAGAGAAGTTTTAAAATTTGTCCAAAATTTCTTAGTTATGTTCGGGTTCATGAGTAACGAATCGGGTTCAGAAAACTCGTGGCGTTACAAAATGAGAGAGCGTACCTCGTCAGAAAACACAAACCTGACCTCTGACCACCAAAGTTTCCGGCAAAAATTCCCTCGGCCGAACGTTATTCCGGTGAAACACTCACCTCAACCGAGCCCTAATTGCAAAACCGAGTGTTTCTCAGCCTCCATCGGCGAACCTTCGCAGCGAGAATTCCCTCGCTCTCGCGACCTCCATAGCCTCATTTTCTCTCTTCCAAACTTTCGGCGAACACCTCTCCGATCGGGATCCATTTCGCAACGGCAAGGCTTCTCTCCCTCGGCCGAACATTTCTCCGGCGAAAAACTCTCTCCCGATCCCTCACCCTCTCGGTTTCTCACTCTCCATCGCTCTCTCTCTTTCTCTCTGTTCTCTGGTGCGCAAAGAAGAAGATGAACAGGTTCAATTTAGAAGATGAACAGGTTCAATTTTGTTTAAAAATTGAACCAGTTCATTAAACCTAAGCCCGAACCGAACCGGTTCTTTGCAGCACAAACAAAACCAGACCAGTACTGTTCACCGAACCGACCTCAAACCAGCACTGTTCATCGAACCGACCCAGACTGGTACTGTTCACTGAACCGACCCGAATCGACGCTGTTCATCCGAACCAACCCAACTCAAATATTGACCTGATTCGACCTACGATCACACGTAAGAAATTTCTGCCCAAACTCTGATCAAATTGGATTGATTTAAATAGGAATTTAATACCAAGATTTTAATTAAACAGGATATTATTGAAATATTGGATATTGGAAAAATCCCTATAAACCCTAACTGCTCGGCATCCAGGTAAGTGAAATACCAAATTTTGGCTACAGCCCTACATCACAAGATATATATTCTTTTATAATTGTTTTATTATTCTGTCACACATTTTTTTTTATGTTGAGCACTCATGTTAGACATTGACATATGATTATTTTAAAGATAAAAGTTGTAGGACATTTGCATGTGTATGAAAATAATAGAATTGACGGAAAAGCTACGAGCTTAAAAGTAAAAGAGGTGGCAACACCTTGTTAAAAGTAAAAGAGGTGGCAACACCTGGTTAAAAGTAAAAGTTGACGAAGCCATGAAATAGCTAAGTCTTAAAAGAAGGTTGAGTTTCAACTAGTCTGTAACTGTTAACAGGATTCGGTAAAAGTAAAAGTTTTACAACTTGCACGTATTTCTACTTACTGAGATTTCTCATAGTTTTTAACTTGTGATGTAGGTGAATTTTTATCTGAGGAATAAATAGCTGCGATTAAGAACCCTCCAGTGGCAAATGAGCATATAGATGAAGATAATATCGTTGAATTCGATGAAAAAAAAATTTAATTAGTATGGTTTAAATTTTCGAACGATATTTAATGTTTTATTTCAGTTTAAGACTTGAATTATTATGTTGAACTTTATTATTATTTAAAGTTTCATAAATTGTGTTAACTATGCAACGGTTTTAATATTTTGACAAATTGTTATAAAGCTTCCGCGAAATTAAAGTTTTTAATTAATATTTAAATTTTCAAATTATGATTTAACGCTCGATTTCAAATCAAATTGGGGAAAATTCTAGGGTTTCAAAAATTAGGTTTCCAATTTGGGAATTTTTAAATTGGGGCGTTACACTCTAAGAACAAATTCATATAGCCTCCTGCAAAGCAGACAATATTGTGCTGAGAGCACGTGAGACGTTACATAGACTTGGAAGTGAAAAATAAGTAGGTCCTTGTACTTTTTTTTAATGCTATTAACTATTTGAATTTGGAAGCGTTAACAATTAAATCTCTATCGTTAGTTGCTGTAAAAGAAATCACATTTTTGTCACATCATCTTCTTAGCTGTGCAATTATCAGGGATAATCAACTCGTAGTACAACGATTTTGGTGATTTTGACAATTATAAAAGATAAACGAGCTGGAAAACTCAATGCAAGAGGTTATTTTGGTGACATTATTGAGCTTTACAAGCCAATTTTGTGATGACTCGAATGTGCACGTATGAGTACGATGGCTGCACGAACCGGAACCCGGATGGCGGTACGTCCGCGGGGGCGAACCGGAAGGTGACAGGTCGTAAAGAGGGGGTTGCCACAATCCCACATCGCTTGGGGAAGTATATGGAAATGAAACATATGTAAAGAGACCCTCCCAAAATAGTAAGACGCGTTTTGGAGCACAATTGACAACGGATCCCATAAGAACTCCGAAGTTAAGAGTGCTTCGACGAGAGTAGTACCAGGTTGGGTGACCGACTGGGAAGTCCTCGCCAAACAAAGCCGTGAGGGGAGGATATTGGGTTGCGGCCCAATCCCCGGAGCGGACAATATCTTGTTGGGAAAAAGGGGTCTTTACAAATGGTATCAGAGCCTGTACCCAACCGGAAATGTGGCCAACGAGGACGTTGGGCCCCCGAGGGGGGGTGATTGTGATGACTCAAATGTGCACGTATGAGTACGATGGCTGCACGAACTGGAACTCGGATGGCGGTACGTCCGCGCGGGCGAACCGGAAGGTGATAGGTCGTAAAGAGGGGGTCGTCACAATCCCACATCGCTTGGGGAAGTATATGGAAATGAAACATATGTAAAGAGGTCCTCCCAAAATAGTAAGACGCGTTTTGGAGCACAATTGACAACGGATCCCATAAGAACTCCGAAGTTAAGAGTGCTTCGACGAGAGTAGTACCAGGTTTGGTGACCGACTGGGAAGTCCTTGCCAAACAAAGCTGTGAGGGGAGGATATTGGGCTACGGCCCAATCCCCAAAGCGGACAATATCTTACTGGGATAAAGGGTCATTACAAATTTTCTGAACAATTATTTCTATCTAGAAATCGTCCTACAGAGAAGATCATATGACAAAAATATGATTTATTTGACGACAAATGATTAATTGCTAACGCCACTAAATTTATGAGGTTATTTATCTAAAAAAAAGGTAGAAGAACCTATTTGATCTTCACCCTTCTGTTTAAGGACTAATATGTATTTACTTTTTTTCAAAAAAGCATAAGATGTTAGACTAATAAAACAATGGCTCTGATATCAATTGTTGGTTTTGATGGTTCACACGCGTGGTGGAATTCACTGTTATTCATAATAATAGTGACATGCATTACCCTCGTAATTTTAAAACTATTTTAAAAATCACAAATAACCATAAATTGAATCGTTAGTCGAAAAAAAAAAATATTTTTGAGAAATATGTAAAAGAAAAATATCTTTTGAGAAACGCTTTTACTCAGGTACTCCATCTGAATCTTAATAGTCTTTACTCAGGATCAAGTACTTTTTAAAAATTTTGAAACCGTATAGTCTTCTGTAGCACCTCGAGTTGTCTGAACCCGGCTCGCTACTCCTACTACAAACTCATATGATAAAATGCGTGACAAATTTAAAACTTTAACCGTCGACTTAAAACGTCATCGTTTAAAAACAATTGAACTCTTGCAGAGGAAGGCTATTTTGAAAACGCGTTGAAAACACTCGTTCGAAGTTGGAAATAAAAAGGGCGAAAAATAAAAATCTGTGAAAATATACACAGTGGATGAGTCGTGCGCACGTTGCCCATACGATGCGTGCGCGCTCACCCGGTGCGTATGTCGCGCGCTCACTCAGGCTGTTCGGTCGACACTTATTCAAGTGGGTCGACACCTGAGGGCACCGGTCGACACCTGAATGCACTGGTCGACACTTCATTACTCTCTGTTTTCTTCGATCGAACTTCGAGGTCAACACCTAGCCTAATCGATCGACACCTGTAGACACAGGTCGACACCTCATTAGTCTCTGTTTCCGTCCGTTGAAGCCTGGGGCCGACACTTTTACTGGCTTCACACTAAGGGGTCAACACTTTGACCCATCCTGCACTAAAGTGATCGACACCTATGCTCATAGGTCAACACCCTATTCCTGACTGTTATTAGCCTTACCTAAAAACCTTCCAATTTTTAGAAAATTTAGCAACATCACGTTTAAAATCCTTAAAACTCAAAACCTACATTTACAGCACTTCAAACCCAATTTTTCCCAAACAATTGCAAAATACGTTTATACCTCAAAATGATTCAAAAACTATACAATTCATCTTTCCTAAAAATCAAGATGCTATTCCAAATTGTTTTTAAAACACAAAACACACCCTCAAACCTTACATCCAAAATCATGCCACATCACTGGTTAAGTCACCCTAACAAATAGCCAGATCGTTGCATGGGAGCACTCCTCCAACCACCCTAGTCCTGGTCATGCTCTTGGATCTCACCTGCTAAATCTTCGTCACTTATATCACATAACTCAACTATTAGCCTAACGCTAAGCAAGTAATGCAATAATGAATAAAACACTTCGCATCCTAATATATGCACCTTTCTACCATCTCGTTTCATTTCCATTCTCGTTTCATTCTCGTCTTCATTATATTCATTCATTCTCTTTCTTTTTACATCTTAAATTCAATAGGCACATCGTAACACCCTCCGGCCCAAGTCCCACTTGGGATTCGCAGAGTTTTAGCCCATTACGTCACCCTCCAGTCCAAGTCCCACCCAGGATTCACGGAGTTTTAACCCAGTACACGTCACCTTCTGGCACAAGTCCCACCCGGGATTCACAGAGCACTGGGTGGTCCTGCTCACGGGACATCACTTCACCCTCCAGCCTAAATGTTGAGCTCTGACCTACAAACACGACTCAAGAACTCGAAAAAAGATCGTTAGTTCCCTGGTGCTGGAAAACCGAGAAATCCGAGAATATATAATGTCAAAAAAATACTAAACAAGCTCGGAATGTAATGAAATTTTAGGTGAGAGTTGTGAAGTGAGTGAGATGTGTGCTGGTAAAGTTTGTGGTCCAGATCCGTTGATTTGAGTGAGTTATGAATATTTTCCGAGAATCGGCCGGTGAGTGCTTCAATGGAGCTTCCGGCAAGAGTTTCTTCCAAGGAAGATAACTCGATTCAAGGAACCGGTTAAGGCCACTCCTTGCTGTTTTCCGCTCTCAAAAGAGTGAAGAAGGAGGTGGCAAAATCCACTCCAACTAGCTACCAAGCTAGAAGAATGGTTCAGGGGCGCGACCCCTCGGTTGTTGTCAACCGAGCTTACCTTGGAAGCTCCTTGCTCCAAGCTTCTTCTTCTTCAATGAGAGAAATCCGTGGGTGCTCATAAATCAACCAAAAAATGATACAAACTCCAATGCCAAAATATATAGACCTAATGGTGGGCTTGGGCTTGGGTTTGGGCTTGAGCTTGAGCTTGAGCTTGGAAAGGGAATGATGGGTCATCATGTGGCCTTGAGCCATGTCTTCAACTTCAATGGGCCAAACCAAGCCACCAACTAATCCTATCATTCATCTAATCCTAACATCCATCTAATCCTAACATGCATCTAATAATGTTTTAACAAGAAGGCCAACGTTTGCCAATAAGTTTGAAATTTCAAAAAAGCAACAAATATCAAAGCTCGGGAAGACAAATTCCCATGTGAGCATTAAAGTGCCTCTTTAGTCTTTCCACATGAGGAGATGCTTTGGTTGGTCAACGTCCCCAGCTTTAATCTCCCACTTCAAGTTGTCCATGGTGTCCTCCAAGTCTTCACACGAACCATGACCTGCAAAAGAGACAAGTGTGTTAGTCAAATTGTGGACTCGGGTCTGGGATCGTGTAATGGGCCTACAGGGCATATCATCACTAAAGTCCAATCTAGGATTCGCGGAGCACATCACCCTCCGGCCCAAGTCCCATCCGGGATTCGCTGAGTACATAACATCTCTTAATTTCATATCTTTTATCATTTCATTCGTTGTCGTCAACATCGTACCATGCTATTCATAAAAACTATGGAAATTCATTTTCGTCTACTAACGTACTTTTCGAAAACCATGGTGCATGCCAAATTAAACACACCACCAACATGCACAATAAACATACAAGGCATGCACATAAGCTACAACCATACATTCCTAACGATCTGTGATGTAGGCCCGAAGGCGATACGCAAGCATACATTACTTACATGACCTCCCTAGCTAACCTCGTACTCGTACGCTACGTCGGGAACTCATTCGAACCCAAAAACCATAACGCAATCCATCAATTCGACCTCCTACACAATCAATTTACAAAACTCCTAAAAGGAAGCTAACCATTTACCCAAACTTAGCTAAACCCGAAATTCCACCATTTTTGGACTAAACTTCACAATTGCGTAACTACTCCAATACTTGTCCGCTTTGGACGATTCAAGATGCTACGGACTCCTTAGGACGTCTACTTTCTAATGGTCAAGACTGTTTCTCAATTTAACGCAAATGGATCAGCCAAATTCAGCCGAAACCGAAATGCCCTGCACACTCAAATTTTTTATTTTTCTCAAAAACCCAACCATTCATTTATACTCTCTTTTAATAATCTTTAAACACTAAATAAATGAAAAATCTAACAAATCCATCACCATCTTCATGCAACCCTAAATTTCACACCAAAACCCTAACCAAAACTCACTCAAAACACAACCTAACCCCCTCCTAAATCTTTTCTCTAGCTAGAAAACTAATAACCCATGAAAAATTAGAGAGAATCCTAACTTGGATTGAAGAATCATGGACTAATGTGATTATTTCTTTTTAAATTTAATCTCACATATATTAACATATATGTAAATTTAAAATTGCACAAATAATCAATTATTTTTCTTTGAATTTATAAAACATATCATATAATGCAAATATAAAAATTAATCATAAAGATTATTTATTTATTTATTTATTACATGCAATAAAAATGTTCATAATATTTGTTTGTTGGGCACATTATACTCAACAGTGTGGACGACCTCAAACAAAGGGTAGATGTTCGGATTGAAAAAAGCTCTCGGGTTTAGGTATCAAGAATTGTTGGTTGATATCTGGTAAGGAAGAATGGAAAGTAAGTCTAGGGAGTAGGCTTCCAGATGGAGAGACATAGACTTGGAGAGGAGGATTTGAATCGAGAAATGCAATAGAGCGAACAGTCAGAGAGGACTTGCGGGAGACCATTACGTGTTCAAAATTTCACCGGCAAACTTGAAGGGAACAAAAATTTGGAAAAAAGGGTGAGAGTGCAAGCTGATGAGAAAGTTGCCCAATACAAATTTTTACTTCAAAGGCTACCTCCAAAGGAAAATAGCTCTATAACTTGATAACTTGTGAGTTTTTAAAACCTTATTGAAGAATTTACTCCAAAGGATCCAAATGAGAAGACTAAGTAGCAAATTTGTTCAACTCTCACAAATGAACAAGAAATCTAATATGATACAATCGAATGTTAACATTCAATTAAATGTGATTTTTTCTTGAAAAGTGAGGGGAGACCGAAGCAACTTTCTAATTTTTTTATCAGCATAAACTAAGTACAATCAACTAAAAAAGGAGCTTAAATAGACTCAACAAAATTTAGAATGAAATTGATAAAGATCCCTCTAAAAGTAAACCACCAACCAACTTAAAGGAATACTCAACTACCAACACTAATAAAATTTTGTTTCCATGTGTTAAGCATACAAAGCTTATTTTATGCATGCAATGGCTGATATTGGGCCTCTCATTTTAGTGCATTTGAATCCTTATCTCGTGGACTTGAAATCTTGTATCCTCTGGACCTCACAAGTAATGTTATTGAAATCTTGTATTATAACATATCAAATTTTATCCCCAAATTAAATATTAGATTTCTACAATTCAGCCCTAATTGGCAATCAAATAAATCAATCCTCCAAATTCAGCTCAAACCAAACCCTAATTTCAAAAATTATTTTGGGACTTTTAGCACAAAATCTAGGATTTATTCCCCATCAATGCCCTGATTTTTTGTGTATCACAATATGAAGAATATGAAAAATATTTCATTCCTAATTCCAAACCTTGTTCTGTGAAAATTGGAAAAAGAATCATAGTAGAAATCCCTACCTATTATGTCTGAATCTGACCATCAATGAGGTTAGATTCGTATCAAATTTTTAGGAAAGTTTTGGAAAAACTCTTCCTTTAATCTAAGTGTTTGGTGTTGAAAAGGAAAATACACCAAAATTCTCTCAAGTTCTGAAAGCCAGAAGAACCAGAGAACCATCGAAGTCTTACCTCGCTGAACCTCTGACCACAGCAGACTAGGGTGAACATCTCTGAGGAAGAAGAATCGCAGCTTCGACTCTGAGCACTCCATCGATGAATCATCTCCCTCCCTCGGCCGAACCCATCTTCGTGTGGACGAACTCTCTCTCGACCTCTGTGAACAACCACCATCGGTGTAAACTCCTCTCTCTCACTCGATCTCTTGTTCTCTCTGTTTCTCACTCTCTCACTCGCTCTCTCAACGGAACCCAACGCAGCCGAAAGGAAGAGGAGAATCGGTTCTGTTAAAAGCTCAAACTAAATGGGTCCAACGTGAAAACTGAACTGGTCCAACGGTTCAGAATCAGATTGAACCAATCCAATTGACCCGAATCGGCCCAAACCTGAAACTATTCCTATCAACTTAATTTTTGGATCGTTAAGGATGCCCAATAGATCTAAAAATTCAATGCTAGAATTTTATTGGTAAGAAAATTTTACCCATATTAATTTCAAGGATTATTTTAGGATAAACGTAGAAATCTAAATCTCCCTAATTTTTAGTAAAAGAGATTAATCCAACGCTAGGGAAAAGTACGTAAAACCCTATTTCCTCACTCTCTTGGAATCCAAGTAAGTAAAACACTAGGTTTTCAATGTTTTGGTTGTAGGCCCTATATCATGAAACATATATTAAATTATTTTGTTTAAAGTATTTTATTATTCAATTATGATTTTATTTGGACACACATATTTAAGCATTGACATAGAATTGTATAAAAATAAAATTGGTAGGACATTTTGCATGTGTATGAAAATGATGGAATTGAAGAAAAACATGTCATAGCAAAGCCTGAACGACAATGAGATGGTTGAGTTTGAACAAAAATAAGATAGTTATACCTGAACGACAATGAAATGACTATGCTTGAAAGAAAATGAGATGACTAATGAGATCCTGAACGCATGAGATGACTAATGAAAGCATGATTATGAATTGTGATAACTGATGAAACTTTATGAGGGTAAGAAGCTGCTAGTTGAACGCATGGTATAGATCGAAAAATGAGTTCCATCAACTATGTAACTTTTAAGTCATGAAATTGGATAATATATGCAATTAAAATCACATGCACGTGTTTTTACATACTGAGTTATCTCACGCATTAGTTTGGTGATGTAAGTGAGTTTTTATCTGATGATGAATTAGCGCTGATCGAGAATTTGGCAGAGGCAGACGAACATACAGAGGAGAATGTTGTCGTTGATTCTGAATAATAAATTAAAGTTATGATTTTTATTGTTTAAAAGGATATTTTATATTTAGTTGCATTTAATTTTAGTTTGAATAATTTATTTCATCAACTGTTGGATTTTTATTAAGTATGCTATTGTTTCAAAATTTATGAAGGAGGTTTTATTTAATGTTTGTTTAGTATTTAATTTTCTAAATATTTATTGATAGTAATTTCAAAGCTTCTGCTTAATATATGATTTTTGCTATTTTCAATGATTTGAAATTAAAAAAATTAGGGTTTTATAACGATTAGATTTAACCTAATTTGCAAATCGATTTTGACAAAATTTTAGGATTTTTAAAATTGGAAAAATAAAAATAAACCTTTGAGGTCGTTACAGTTGATATCAAAGCACTAGATTTTTAAACGGTTCTATAGACTACTTTATATGCTCATCATGCATCTGGAATATTGTCGATCCGCAAGTAAGTATTTTATTTTATTATATTTTATCATTTATAAATTTATTTTATTTTGATAGAAATTTATTTCTATGAATTTAGTGATTTAAATTTTAGTACATTCATGTTCAATTTTTACCAAATTAAAATCAATTTTAAAGAAGAATAAATAAATCCCCATGATGTAGATTTATGACCGACCGTAGAAGAAATAGTACCGAGCGCGATACTATTCTCAATCGAATGATGGACATGATTGAGAGGTAAGCTAGACAAATTGAATAGTTAATGCAGACAGCATCTGTCACGCCCCAAGCGGCTACTGCCACGGCCCAGGCAGCTAACGCACAAGCAGCGAGCGCACAGGCCTAGAATGTGAATAGACCACGACACATGGACATTGACCTCGAGAGGTTTTGAAGATTTGATCCTCCAAGCTTTGATGATAACTTGACTGATATGACAGCTGTTAAAGATTGGATCAAAATAATGTAGGAGATATTCGAGCATGTCAAGATTGTGGAGACAGAGAAGTTGTTATGTGCGTCCACAATGTTCGAGAGGGATGCACGATATTGGTGAGACTTAGTGAAGGTAATGCATCCAGATACTACTATTACATAGCAGTGATTTAAGGAACTCTTTTACGAGAAATACTTTGCCAATGCTATGAAGGATGCAAAGATGGAAGAATTCATGTCCCTGAAACAGACTAGAAGTGTCATTGACTATGTGCACAAGTTCGATAAACTCTCTCGCTTTGCCTTGCACATGGTCAACAATAAGGCTTTGAAAGTAAAGAGTTTTATTTGAAGAATTAAGGGTAGAGATATTTAAGGATGTTAACCTCCACACTTCACAGGACACCCCATTTGCAACAGTAGTTGAAAAAGCCCTTAAAACAAAGATTCGGGAACAAAAGATCTTAAAAGCTGAAGAATATCGAAGAAGGTTCAGCCATGCAACATAGTCGACAAAGAATAAACTGCTACCACCGCAATGGGCTAGATCGAAACGACCAATGACCAATGATACTGCTAGTACAGCCTCCAAGTTTATTAAAAGGGAGCTAGTGAACTAAACAACTATGCTTATCATACGACGTGTCCCACTTGCAAGAAGACACATACTGGAGAATGCCGAGCTGAGTTAATGACTTGCGGTCAAGCTGGATATTTTATCAAGGATTGCCCTAAAAATGGTCAGAATCAGCCAAAAGTCGTTGCTCGAGTCTACGCCATGACAAAGGAGGAAGCTGAAGGAAATGCAACTGTAGTAACAGGTGTCCTTCTAATTTCTAAAGTACCTTCTTTTATATTAATTGATTATAGGGCAACTCATTCTTTTATATCCCTTATGCATTCAAAGAAATTAGATAAGGCAATAGAACCTTTAGAACATAAGTTGAGAGTAGATACACCTTCGGGTACAGTAATGCCCACCGACTCTATTATTTGAGGATGAAAAGTTTGTATTGGAGATAGATAATTGGAAGCAGACTTGACCATTTTGGTAATCCAAGATTACGACGTAATTTTTAGTATGGATTGGCTAATCAGACACTATTCAACTATTGGTTGTCACAAGAAGATCGTAAGATTTCAATTTCCTGAAGAGGAACATTTCTTATTTCATGGCGATAAAAAGGGTTCGAGAATTCCAGTTATGTCATCTTTGCGAGCACAGAGATTATTGAACCCTGGATTCTTTGCATTCTTGGCAAGCATTGTGTGTACTAAAACCGAGGAAGCAACGACCTTAGAAAAGATGCTAATAGTTTGTGTATATCCAGATGTCTTTCTGGATGGTTTAACAAGTCTGCCACCAGCTAGAGACGTAGAATTCAACATTGATATTCTACCTAGAATGACACCAATCTCTAAAGCCTCATACAAAGTGGCGCCAATTGAATTAAAGAGCTAAAAGTTCCACTCGACAAGCTGCTAGAAAAAAATTCATTCGACTAAGCTTTTCATCATGGAGAGCTCTAGTGTTATTCGTAAAGAAGAAAGATGGATCTATGATGATGTGCATCAATTATCGAGAACTGAATAAAGTCACCATAAAGAACAAATACTCACTCCCAAGAATCGATGACTTATTTGATTAATTAAAAGGTGCTGGAGTTTTCTCAAAAATAGATCTCAGATCTAGCTACCATCAGCTAAGAATCAAGGATGATGATGTACCCAAGACGACATTTCAGATAAGATATGGCCACTATGAGTTTTGAGTTATGCCATTCGGATTGAGTAATGTCCCGGCTGCCTTTATGGATTTAATGAATTGAATATTCAAGAAATTCTTAGATGAATTCGTGATTGTTTTTATTGATGATATTCTCATCTATTCAAAGAGTAAGGAAGAGCATGAAGAACACTTACGAATTGTTTTATCATCTCAGAGGCGCGAAAAGTTGTATGCGAAGTTTTCCAAATGCGAATTATGGAAGAAAGAAGTAGCTTTTCTCGATCACGTGATTTCAAAGGAGGGTGTATTGGTAGACCCAGGAAAGATTGAAGTAGTTAGTAAATGGTCGTAACAAAAAAATGTAGCAGAAGTACAAAGCTTTCTTGGACTTGTGGGCTATTATAGAAGATTTGTGGAATGATTCTCGAAACTAGCCACACCGCTCACCACACTCACAAGAAAGGGTGCTAAGTATTTATAGACTAAAAAATGTGAACAAAGCTTACAAAAACTAAAGGAAAGATTGATTTCAGCAACGATACTCACTATATCATCTAAAACAGGGAAATTTGTGGTCTATAGTGATGCCTCAAAATATGGACTCAGATGTGTACTTATGCAAGAAGGAAAAGTTGTAGCCTATGTCTCCAGACAATTAAAAGATCACGAGAAGAATTACCCGACTCATGATTTGAAACTTGCAGCAGTTATATATGCGCTCAAAATTTTGAGACACTATCTATATGGAGAAAGATGTGAGATTTACACCGATCATAAGAGCTTGAAATATTTTCTAACGCAAAAGAAGTTGAATATGAGGCAGCATAGATAGTTGGAATTATTAAAGGATTATGATTGTGAAATTATATATCTCCTTGAAAAGGCAAACGTGGTGGTCGACGCACTAAGTAGAAGAATCTCTTCAAGTGTTTCAACACTAAGTCCAATTCCGGAAAAATTAGTTGAAGAGATGCAGAAATTTGACATTGAGATAGTACCTTTAGGATTAATTGAGAGATTATTTGCAATGACACTACAGCCAAGCTTGTTCTAGCAAATTGATAACAAACAACATTACAATATTTTCTTAAGTAAGATAAGAGATCAATTGATAGGTGGGAAGCTATCAGAATTTTCTCTGTCGGAAGATGGAGTTATTAAATTTAAGAAAAAATGGTGTATACCTAACGATACCGAATTTAAAGGTGTTATATTAAAGAAAGCACATTCATCTCCATACTCGGTGCATCTAGGTACAACCAAAATGTATCCAGATTTTAAGCAGCACTATTGGTGCCGAGAATTGAAATTAGATGTAGCAAAATTTGCTGATAAATGTCTTACATGTCAGCAAGTCAAAGCGGAGGATCAATGACCTTCTGGCATTTTACAACTATTATTTGTACCCCAGTGGAAATTGGAACATATCACGATGGATTTCGTTGTTGGACTTCGAAGGTCAATTAAAAAGGATGACTATATTTGGGTGATAGTTGACAGGCTGACAAAATCGGCACATTTTATTCCCGTACAGACTACCTTTAATATGGATCAATATGCCCAAATATATATTATGGATATCATCAAATTACACGGTACGCCTATCTCTATAGTTTCAGATCGAGATACTCATTTCACATCAAAGTTCTGGAAGAGTTTACAAAAAGCAATGGACACTCAATTAAATTTCAGTACAGCTTTCCACCCTAAAATGGATGGGTAGACAGAAAGAACGATTCAAACCTTGGAGGACATGTTAAGAACTTGTGCTATCAATTTTAAAAGGAATTGGTGTAACAATTTACCACTAGTAGAGTTTTCCTATAACAATAGTTACTAAGCTTGTAACGACCTCTTATCCCAGTAAGATATTGTCCGCTCTGGGAATTTGGCCGCAGCCTAATATCCTCCCCTCACGGCTTTGTTTGGCGAGGACTTCCTAGTCGGTCACCCAACCTGGTACTACTCTCGTCGAAGCACTCTTAACTTCGGAGTTCTTATGGGATCCGTTGTCAATTGTGCTCCAAAACGCATCTTACTATTTTGGGAGGGTCTCTTTACATATGTTTCATTTCCATATACTTCCCCAAGCGATGTGGGATTGTGACGACCCCCCTTTCTAAGACCGAACCCTCTGGCCCAAGTCTAACCCGAGATCCGCAGAGTTTTAACCCAGCACGTCACCCTCCGGCCCAAGTCCCACTCAGGATTTTCAGAGCACTGGGTGGTTCCTCCTCATACGTGTCCATTCGGGTCATCACAATCAACCTCCCTCGGGGGCCCAACGTCCTCGTTGGCCACATTTTCGATTGGGTACAGGCTTTGATACCATTTGTAACGACCTCTTATCCCAATAAGATATTGTCCGCTCTGGGGATTGGGCCGTAGTACAATATCCTCCCCTCACGGCTTTGTTTGGCAAGGACTTCCCAGTCGGTCACCCAACCTGGTACTACTCTCGCCGAAGCACTTTTAACTTCGGAGTTCTTATGGGATCCGTTGTCAATTGTGCTCCAAAACGCGTTTTACTATCTTGGGAGGGTCTCTTTACATATGTTTCATTTCCATATACTTCCCCAAGCGATGTGGGATTGTGACGACCCCCCTTTCTACGACCGAACCCTCCGGCCCAACTCCAACCCGAGATCCGCGGAGTTTTAACCCAGCACGTCACCCTCCGGCCCAAGTTCCACTTGGGATTCGCGGAGGACTGGGTGGTTCCTCCTCATAACTGTCCATTCGGGTCATCACAATCAACACTGAGTGACGGCTCCTCTCGGGTCGGGCCTAACACTGCCATCAACCGGGGCCCTGGGCGCACGTCACCAACTGCCATCTACTCCCGGTCAGGCTCTTGGTACTCACCTTCCTCCTCAACGGCACCTCCGGCCCGAGTCCAACCCGAAATTCGCGAAGCACATCACCCTCCGGCCCGAGTCCCACCCGGAATTCGCGGAGTACCTCACCTCCGGCCCGAGTCCAACCCGGAATTCACGGAGCACATCACCCTCCGGCCCGAGTCCCACCCGGAATTTGCGAAGCACATCACCCTCCGGCCCGAGTCCCACCCGAAATTCTCGGAGTACCTCACCTTCGGCCCGAGTCCCACCCGGAATTCGCGGAGCACATCACCCTCCGACCTGAGTCCCACCCTAAATTCGTGGAGCACATCACCATCCGGCCTGAGTCCCACCCGGAATTCGCAGAGCACATCACCCTCCGGCCCGAGTCCCACCCAGAATTCGCAGAGTACATCACCCTCCGGCCCGAGTCCCACCTGGAATTCGCGGAGTACCTCACCTTCGTGCTTAAAAAAACATGTTCAAAACATTTTACGTAGCTTTTAAAACATGATGCAGGCTAACCATAACCAGCTAACTACGACTCCACATACCCATCACATCACCAACGTACCTGCGACCCACAACACGCACAAAACTCTCAACCTACATACCATAACCAACTAACGATGACTTCACATAACATATGTACCTACGACCCACAACCTGCACAAGACTCACAACCTACGTACAACTGACCCATACTACTACTTACCTAGCGTCTTGGCTCGCTGAGGAAGCTCGATTCCCTGTCCACCTACGGCTCGACCTACGATAAACATTCAAACTTCATCAAAATCAAGCTTACATTCACCAATTTACTCTCAAACTACTATTTCTAACCTAACCCAACTAAAACCAAATTAAACGGACCAATAATTTGGGTTCGGTAAAAACCGACCTGAAACTTCGAAAGTGCGTAACTTTTGCGTCGGTTATCGGAATCGAATGATTCTAGCGGCCACGTGCTCCTCTAATAACCTATTTAACCTGCCAAAAGGAAATTTAAAATGAACGGCTGTAGATAGGTCAATAATAGCAAAACCCGAATCTGCCCTAAACCAAAAATTTTCCCCCTCTCGATTTTTCATCAATTTTCACCCGTTTCATTACCAATCATCCACATTCAACTCAATTTAATGTAGTTTAACAAAACACCCAAGGTATCGCACGTGAAAACCTAAGGCTCAAAACTCGGGTCCTCTATTTTTAGCTCAATCCGAGCTCCCTGTTGCCTGGCGATTCTCGCCGGCCATAGATCAGCCATTCAATGCCGAGAACGGCCAAAAACAGCCGATGATCGGAGCCCAATCCTGCTCGTCACTCCCGGCAATAAAAACAGAGGCGAAACAGAGAAAACTCACCTGTTCTCGGTCGGGTTTGGCGCGAAAAATTGAACCGCAACCTGGCTTCAGCTCGTCGGAGTAGTGGAACGCCGGCGCCCTTCTCCTTCTCGTCGGTCATCGGCAGAACACGCTTGGTTCCCTCTCGCTCGGGAGCTCGGGCATCAGAAAACCGAATGGCTTCTTCGTGAAGCCATTCAGTTTTTTTAACAATTTTTTATTTATTTATTTAATGTGTGAACCAAATTACTAAACCGCTCTCACGAGTTTGAAACTTTGTATTTACGTTAAATTCGCATCCTCTCGACCTAAAATTTTGAAAATTCTCTTCCATTTAAAATCCTAAATTTTAATAAGCCAATTAGCCCGTTAAAATCTCTCACGGGTTTCTAACAGGAATTAAAAATTTATTCGGTAAATTCTTCTTTTTTTTTCGAGTTATTACAAGGCTTCATTTGTAATGACGCCTTATGAAGCATTTTATGGTAGAAAATGTAGATCTCTAGTACGTTGGGATGAGATTGGTGAAAGCATTCTTGTTGGACCTGATATTTTGAGACAAACTGCTGAGATTGTTACTTTAATTAGAAAGAGGATTCTTGCAGCCCAAAGTAGACAGAAAAGCTATAGAAATCAAAAAATGAGAAAATTAGAATTTGCTCAAGGTAATCAAGTATTTTTGAAAGTTTCTCCAATGAGAGGTGATATAGTTTGGAAAGAAAAGAAAATTGAGCCCAAGATACATTGACTCATTTACAATTTCAACAAGAATTGGAGAAGTTGCTTATAAGCTGAATTTACCAAAGTCATTCAAGCAAGTTCACAAAGTGTTTCATATCTCGATGTTAAGGAAATACGTGCCAGATCCCTCACATATTTTGCCAATGAGTTCCAAAGAAATTGTGATAAATCCTAATTTATCTTACGAAGAGAGACCGATTCAAATTCTAGAATCAGAAGAAGGAGAGCTGTAGAATAAGAAGATCTCACTTGTAAGAGTTCTATGGAAGAATCGAAATGTAGAGGAAGCAATTTGGGAAAAGGAAAAAGAAATGAGAAGGGTCTACCAAGAGCTTTTAAGGTAATTGTTTAAATTTTGAGGACAAATTTTTTTTTAAGGAGGATAGATTGTAACATATCAAATTTTATCCCCAAATTAAATATTCGATTTCTACAATTAAGCCCTAATTGGCAATTAAATAAATCAATTCCTCAAATTTAGCTCAAACCAAACCCTAATTTGTAAAATTATTTTAGGACTTTTAGCACAAAATCTAGAATTTATTGTGACGACCCGTAATTCTGTTGTCCTAAAAAAAATTTAACTTCCTTTATTTTTATAAAGATTTTAAAAGAACTCAAAGAAAAAGAAACTTTTAAAATAACTTAAATCATTTTGAATCGCGTAGTGGAAGACTTAAATCTTGCGTGGAAGCCTATTGTTTAAAAACCAAATTCAAAACGTTAAAAATTCAACCATTTCAATTTTCAAAACATATCATTTCTACTTTAAACAACTCATTTTCATATACAAAATATTTTCTTACATTAAAACATGGTTTATCAAAACATTTAAATCCATACGTTCATTTTGCACGTGACTTGTATCAAAACATGTCCATACACTTGGGACAAAACATACACATGCTAACTCACGGGTCAAAATCGCCGAACAACCCCAAGTCACCGCCATGGACGTGCTCCGTCAACTGCCTTCTCAATCCTAACAGTGCGTAAGGTCCTCAACTGTACTTCTGTCACCTACATCACGAAGTTCATCTAATGAGCCTAAAACTCAGCAAGTAATGTATAATAAATGCTCATGCAATTTGGTTTCAGTCTTTTCCTTTTTATTAACATTGGGACATAACACCTCAGTTACATTAAAGCCATCAAACCTACCAAGACTACCTTAAGGTCATCAAACCCATCATATTTACTTTGGGGTCATCAAATCCGCCGAAGCTATATTAGGGCCATCAAGCCAACCAGGACTACCTTAGGGTCATCAAACAAATCATGTCTACTTTAGGGCCATCAAACCCGCCAAATTTATATTAGGGCCATTAATCTCACCAGGACTACCTTAGGGTCATCAAACCCCTCTGGTCTACTTTGGGGCCATCGAACCTGCCAAAGCTTGGCCATCAAACCCACCAGGACTACCTTAGGGTCATCCAACCCATCAGGTCTACTTTGGGACCATCAAACCCACCAGAACTACCCTAGGATCATCAAACCCATCAAGTCTACTTTAGGGCCATCAAACCCGCCAAAGTATACGTTCGTTTCATTTCATTCTTTATTTCTTTCTTTATTGAAAATGTATGCATGAAAACCCTTTTCGTTCATTCTTTATTTATTTCTTCATTGAAAACGTATGCATGAAAACCCTTTTCGTTCTTTTCTTAAAACATGATACATGATTGCGTGAAACATGTATAATTCGTATAATCATGAACATCTCAACATTCATATCCTCAATAACAAGCTTTTCAATCTATTCTTGCATTTCACATCCTCAATATCACTCAACATCATAACATTAAAATAACAATCACCTAAATCTATAACATAGCATATCCTCAAGACTATATCAACAATCATCAACAACATAATATATTTATGGACTACAACTACATCACTAACTAAACCATCAATAACATTAACTTCCTAGCTGTAACACCCGAAAAATTTTGACTACGTGTCTAGACCTAAGTTAGTGATGTATGAGAGTGCTTTGTGAGGGGTTTTGTAACGCCCCGAATATTTTTTTTTTCTGAACCCGGTTCGCTACATAAAGCTCGATCATGACTAAGAAATCTCTTTTCTTTTTAAAAAAAAACTTCGCTCGACAGTCAAATTTGACATTTTCTAAAAGCTCAAAATATTTAAAACTTGCAGCGGAAATTCGTTTAAACAAAAATAAAATTAACCAAAAACCATATAAAAAAAACATTGGAAATGTTGAGAAACGATCGATTAAGAAGCAAAGGTTTAACCCGTGAAAATACTTTAAAGGTTGGAAAAGTCAAACTCGTCGTCCGCTGAACAAAGTCAACGAAGGGGGAAGGCTATTTGAAGACTTCATCCGGTCGCTAAACGACAAAACATAAAATTGGTCATCCGGTCAGTCTAACAGGGACATCCACTGGTCACTAAACGACAAAACATAGAACAAAGTCAACGAAGGGGGAAGGCTATTTGAAGACTTCATCCGGTCGCTAAACGACAAAACATAAAATTGGTCATCCGGTCAGTCTAACAGGGACATCCACCGGTCACTAAACGACAAAATATAAATTTTGTCATCCGGTCAGTCTAACAAAGACATCCACCGGTGACGTCAGCCGGATGATCTCCTCATCCGAACGACTTTTCTCTATATCTACCGGTGACGTCAGCCGGATGATCTCCTCATTCGAATGACTTAACCCTTATCATCTGACGAGCAAAAGCTCGACATCACCGGACGACTAAAACACTCGACATCATCCGATAGCTTTATTAAAATCACCTTCCGATAGAAGACAGACACAACTCTAACTACAGAAAGAAATTTTCTTGCCTCTCCAAGACTTTTCAAAAACGATTCAAACCATTTCATTTATCAAATCCAGTAAAACCAACACTTAAAACTCAACAGGTTACTAGAATCAATAATATTCAAAATGTATTCAAAATGCTAAAATCTCTACTGTCATGAAAACTCGACCTACTCAGACTAGATCATTATCAACTAAACCTCAACATCTGCTGACACCAGTTAGCCCGCCTCATCAGTTTACCAAGCCGAGACATGGATGTACTCCTCCAACCACATCAATCATCTGTGCACTCAGGAAATTCACCTGCAGTGTCCTCAACACCTACATCACAAAACTCATCTATTAGCCTAATGCTAAGTAAGTAAAGCAGTAATGAAAAGACTCACTGAAATATAAATTCCTAAACATGCAATTTCTACTTTCTCAACTCAGTTGTTCATGTTTCTATTCTGTTCAGATCCCCCTGTGAAATTGGGAGCTGGATCAACTCTCCCAAAGTATATGCATCCACTTGCTCATTAAGGGGCGGATAAATTCCCTTAACAGCATATCTGATTCACATGTTCAGATCCCCCTGTGAAATTGGAAGTTGGATCAACTCTTCTAAAGTATATACATCCACTGGCTCATTAAGAGGCGGATAAATTCCTTTAACAGCAAATCTGTTTCACATGGCTGTTTCAATATGTTCAATCCTCACTATGCCAACACGCATTAAAATTACATTTTGGTATACTCTAAAAAAAATGATGCATGACATACCAAGACACTCCAGCTTACAAACCCTAATGTTTTGTGATGTAGGCCCGAAGGCACAAGCAAACTTTACTTACTTGGATTTCTCTGGGATTAACTGGGTTGCTAACCACTTCGGGTATTGCTCAACCTAAAACCGTAGACAGTGTATTAGTTAAACTTCATTCTAAACTACCCAAGAGTCTAAGGAAAGTAGTTTGGAAGCTCAGGCCCTCATGCATTCCTCTTTACCATCAAGAACCCGAACCCACCCTCAATCCCAGCAACCTCAACACTTCCACATTGTGTTCTCTCAGTAAACTTATCACTAAAATGCAGGAAAGCAAGACTTACCTAGGTTGTAGGGGAACCGGGCGAGAGAATCGCCTAGAGAGTTCCACTGCTCGAGCTGAACACCGAAAGAGGGAAAAAAAGAATTAGTGGCGGCTCCCCTTACTGGACTTTTCCTTAAATACATTATCCACTAGGTAAAATGCTAATTAC
The DNA here is from genome assembly GCA_022432975.1 of Begonia masoniana. Taxonomy (NCBI): domain Eukaryota; kingdom Viridiplantae; phylum Streptophyta; class Magnoliopsida; order Cucurbitales; family Begoniaceae; genus Begonia; species Begonia masoniana. The sequence continues at coordinate 39,482,637 of CM039503.1, read as the reverse complement.
CATCATACCCTCGCTTGATCATTTATTAACCTAATCAATAACTCCCCCTCCCAGCCCTTCTATAAAAGTACTTCATAAATAATAAATTAGATTTGATTTAATAGAACCGGGTGTTACAATCTACCCTCCTTAAAAGAATTTTGTCCTCAAAATTCAGTACCTGCATAGTTCTGGATATTGGTCCATCATGTCCTGCTGGCGCTCCGAAGTTGTCTCCTCAATATTCCAGTTATGCCATAAAACTTTTACCAGTGGAACTTCTTTGTTGCGCAACACCTTCACTGCATAATCTAAGATCTTTACTGGTCTCTCTTCATAGGCAAGGGTAGGGTGAATCTCAAAGTCTTTCTGTTCCATGACTTGGTTTGGATCCCTTATGCACTTTTTCAACATTGAAACGTGGAATACATCATGTATCCCTTTCATAGAAGTTAGTAGTTGCAACTGGTAGGCTGCTCTCCCAACCCTCTTCAGAATAGCGAATGTCCAATAAATCTGGGGTTCAACTTGCCTCTCTTCCCAAATCTCACAACTACCTTAAATGGTGATACCTTGAGGAAAACTTCATCACCAACATCGAATTCTAATTCCCTTCGTCTTTTGTCTGCGTAGCTCTTCTACCGACTCTGAGCTGTCAAGATTCTTTGTCGGATGAGGGCAACCTTCTCCACAGTCTGCTGCACAATGTCAGGACCAAGCAATTGTGCTTCGCCAACTTCATCCCAGTACAAAGGAGATCTGCATTTTCGCCCATATAACGCTTCGTATGGAGCCATGCCTATTGTTGCCTGAAAACTGTTGTTGTAAGAGAACTCAACCAATGATAAATACTTACTCCAAGAACCTTGAAATTCTAGTACACATGCACGGAGCATATCCTCCAACGTTTGAATAGTCCTTTCGGATTGTCCATCAGTTTGAGGATGGAAAGCTGTGCTAAAACTAAGCTGTGTTCCCATGGCCTTGTGCAAACTCTTCCAAAATTTAGATGTAAATCTAGAGTCTCGGTCTGAAACTATGGTGCTTGGAACTCCATGCAGTCTAACAACTTCGTGCATGTACAACTCAGCCAATTGATCCATCGAGTAGGTTATCTTTATTGGTAAGAAATGAGCTGATTTGGTTAGGCGGTCTACAATCACCCAAATTGCATCATGTCCCCTTGCTGTTCTAGGCAATCCTGTAACAAAATCCATAGTTATTTGCTCCCATTTCCATTCGGGAACTGGTAACGGTTGCAATATTCCAGCAGGCCTCTGATGTTCAGCTTTGACTTGCTGGCAGACCAGACATGACTCTACATACTCTGCCACGCTTATTTTCATACCTGGCCACCAATAATGTTGCTTAAGGTTTCTGTACATCTTTGTACTTCCAGGGTGAACTGAGAATCTGGAGGAATGTGCCTCATATAGAATCTCCTTCCTAAGCTCAGTATCAGCCGGAAGAAACCATCTATTTCGAAACTTGAGAATTCCATCAGCTGAGCAGTTGAAATCCGACTTATCAGTAGAACCTATGCACAACTTATACTTATTACACCCAGTGTCATTCATTTGAACCCCCTTTATTTTCTCCAAAATAGTTGGTCTCAAAGACGTGGCCGTAAGCATGGCTGACACACTTGACACAGCTTCCAGGTTAAATCTTTGGAATTCTGTCTCTAAAGCTATCGGTATGACTAGAGTCAAAGCAGAAACTAAAGGAGTCACTCTACTCAAAGCATCTGCCACTACATTCGCCTTGCCAGGGTGGTACTTAATCTCAAAATCATAGTCTTTGACAAACTCTAACCACCTACGTTGCCTCATATTCAGTTCCTTTTGTGTGAAAATGTATTTCAGGCTCTTGTGATCTGAAAATATCTCACAAGATTGTCCATACAAGTAATGCCTCCAAAACTTTAGTGCAAAGACTACAGCAGCTAATTCCAAATCATGCGTAGGGTAATTCTTCTCATGAGTTTTCAACTGTCTAGAGGCATAAGCTATTACTTTACCATCTTGCATTAACACACATCCAAGACCAATCTTGGAAGCATCACAGTAAATGCTAAACTTACCATTATCGACAGGAAGGGTCAGAATTGGAGCATTGGTCAGTTTCTGTTTCAAGGTTATGAAACTATGTTCACATTCATCAGTCCATATGTACTTCACATTTTTCCTGGTTAACCTAGTAAGGGGTGTGGCAATCTTTGAAAATCCCTCGATGAATTTCATACCCTGCTAGTCCAAGAAAACTCCTGATATCCGAAGCATTCTTCGGTTGGGGCCATTCCTTAACAGCTTGAACCTTGGCTGGGTCAACTGATATCCCGTCTCCAGAGATCACATGACCAAGAAAGTGAACTCTGTCCAACCAAAATTCACACTTGGAAAACTTAGCATAAAGCTGGTGCTGTCTAAGTACTCCTAACACCAAACTCAAGTGCCTTGCATGCTCATCCTTAGTTCTAGAGTAGATCAGAATGTCGTCTATGAATACTATGACAAACTTGTCCAAATACTCGCGAAACACCCTATTCATGAGATCCATGAAGGCTGCTGGTGCATTTGTCAAACCAAAAGACATAACCAAAAACTCATAATGTCCATACCTTGTGCGAAAGGCAGTCTTTGGGATATCTTCAGATTTTACCTTAAGCTGGTAATAACCGGACCTAAGGTCAATCTTAGAGAAAACTCTTGCACCCCTAAGTTGGTCAAATAAGTCATCGATTCTCGGCAAAGGGTATTTGTTTTTGACAGTTAACTTATTCAACTCTCTATAATCGATGCACATACGCATTGATCCATTTTTCTTTTTGACAAAAAGGACAGGTGCAACCCACGGTGAAAAGCTTGGACGTATGAACCCTTTCTCCAATAGATCCTCCAATTGTTTCTTTAATTCCTTAAGCTCAGTTGGAGCTAACCTATATGGATTTTTAGACACAGGCTCGGCTCCAGGGTAAATATCTACAACAAATTCGATTTTCCTATCTGGCGGCAAGCCAGGAAGGTCATCTAGAAACACATCTAGAAAATCTTGGACAACTAAAACATCCTTGGGGTTCGATTTTTCTACTAGTTGTGTGTCTAAAACACTGGCCAGAAAGCACAAATATTCTCTGCATGGGGAGGGTCTACAGTTGACAGAAGTCATTACAGTCATTCCCTTACTCTTCTTCATAGCTTGAAAGGTATGGTTTAAGCCTCCAGGGGGTTGAAAACTAACAGTTCCGGTCCTACAATCTATTGTGGCATAATGCTTAAACAACCAATCCATTCCTAGGATTACGTCAAATCCCATTATATCCATAATAATGAGATCAGCAGGCAGACTCACGCTTCCTACTAGCACATCGCTGTCAAGCATCACTTGGTTAGAGTGCATGCGTTCACCAGAAGGCAATGCAACATTAAACACATGCAGGGAAGGGGTAAACGGCACATCTAACTTAACAGCAAATGCAGATGCTATAAATGAATGCGTTGCACCAGAATCTATCAAAGTAAAAGCAGGCACAGAGTTGATCAGTATAGTACCTGACACTACAGCAGGCTGTTCTTCACACGACTCCGTCATGGAGAATATTCTTGGTTTGATCATAGCAGGGCCATTCTTAGGAACTGGACAGTCTCTGCTAATATGGCCGACTTTGTTACAATTATAGCACCTGGTGATTCTAGGCTTCGAGCACTCCTTGAACGTGTGTCCAACCTCCTCACAGTTGAAACACTTTCCCAAGCCCAGTCTGCATTCTCCCGGGTAGTACTTCAGACACTTAGGACATTGGGGAAATTTCCTGACGTTCTGCACCTTTCCCCCTGATCCTTGGCTATTTTGGCTTTCACTTGGCCTCTTCGTTCCCCTTTGCTGGTGTGGCTGGTTAAACCTTTGTGGGACCTCCTTTGGTTTAGCACACTTCCCTTCAGCTTCTTCCACTTCCAGAGCAGTGGACACAACTTCACTGAACGTTAAACCTTTAATGCCACAGAATTTGACTCCTCGATAAATCTCCGGCTTCAGTCCATGCACGAATTTGAACACCTGATCCTCGTCCTTATGATCAAAATGTCTAGCAAACCTGGACAAGGACTCAAATTGCCCACTATACTCTGCCACCGACCCTGTCTGCTTCAAATTCAGAAATTCCAACTTCTTTGCGGTTTGGACAGTGCTGTTGAAATATTTCCCATAGAAAATATCCTTGAATTGTGACCAAGGCATTGACAAAACATCTGTGGTGGTCTCTATTGTTTCCCACCAGAGTTGAGCTTCACCAGCTAGATGAAAGGTTGTCAGCGTGACCTTGTCTTCTTCTCCTATGTTGGCACACCTAAACATACTTTCGATCTTTCTAAGCCAACCTTCAGCAACAACAGGATCAGATGACTGACCATCAAACGTGGGTGGTTTTAGTCTCCGGAATCTATCTCCAGAATGTTCACTGCTAGAACCCGAGTTGGCACTTCCTTGTGCTTCTCGGTTCAACAACACTCCTAATTGATCAGACTGTTGACGCACTATATCAGTCTGCTGACGCATCAATTCTGTCAGCTGCCTAATCACACTAGGCTCCTCCTCGCCTCTCACATTTGGCACTTCTCTAGGCACTCTAGGTCTCCCTGGGCGTCTGGACATTATACTAAATTCCTGTACAGGGTTAGTCACACTCTTAAGTATCTATCAACTAAGGGTAATGTAAACACTTACAGTTGTTGAAGTACTTCCATGCAACGACCGGCACTGATGAGTAATCTTTTGAACGGTTTAACTAAATGTCTCTGATACCATACTGTAACGCCCCGAATATTTTTTTTTTTCTGAACCCGGTTCGCTACATAAAGCTCGATCATGACTAAGAAATCTCTTTTCTTTTTAAAAAAAAACTTCGCTCGACAGTCAAATTTGACATTTTCTAAAAGCTCAAAATATTTAAAACTTGCAGCGGAAATTCGTTTAAACAAAAATAAAATTAACCAAAAACCATATAAAAAAAAACGTTGGAAATGTTGAGAAACGATCGATTAAGAAGCAAAGGTTTAACCCGTGAAAATACTTTAAAGATTGGAAAAGTCAAACTCGTCGTCCGCTGAACAAAGTCAACGAAGGGGGAAGGCTATTTGAAGACTTCATCCGGTCGCTAAACGACAAAACATAAAATTGGTCATCCGGTCAGTCTAACAGGGACATCCACCGGTCACTAAACGACAAAACATAGAACAAAGTCAACGAAGGGGGAAGGCTATTTGAAGACTTCATCCGGTCGCTAAACGACAAAACATAAAATTGGTCATCCGGTCAGTCTAACAGGGACATCCACCGGTCACTAAACGACAAAATATAAATTTTTTCATCCGGTCAGTCTAACAAAGACATCCACCGGTGACGTCAGCCAGGATGATCTCCTCATCCGAACGACTTTTCTCTATATCTACCGGTGACGTCAGCTGGATGATCTCCTCATCCGAATGACTTAACCCTTATCATCTGACGAGCAAAAGCTCGACATCACCGGACGGCTAAAACACTCGACATCATCCGATAGCTTTATTAAAATCACCTTCCGATAGAAGACAGACACAACTCTAACTACAGAAAGAAATTTTCTTGCCTCTCCAAGACTTTTCAAAAACGATTCAAACCATTTCATTTATCAAATCCAGTAAAACCAACACTTAAAACTCAACAGGTTACTAGAATCAATAATATTCAAAATGTATTCAAAATGCTAAAATCTCTACTGTCATGAAAACTCGACCTAAACAGACTAGATCATTATCAACTAAACCTCAACATCTGCTGACACCAGTTAGCCCGCCTCATCAGTTTACCAAGCCGAGACATGGATGTACTCCTCCAACCACATCAATCATCTGTGCACTCAGGAAATTCACCTGCAGTGTCCTCAACACCTACATAACAAAACTCATCTATTAGCCTAATGCTAAGTAAGTAAAGCAGTAATGACAAGACTCACTGAAATATAAATTCCTAAACATGCAATTTCTACTTTCTCAACTCAGTTGTTCATGTTTCTATTCTGTTCAGATCCCCCTGTGAAATTGGGAGCTGGATCAACTCTCCCAAAGTATATGCATCCACTGGCTCATTAAGGGGCGGATAAATTCCCTTAACAGCATATCTGATTCACATGTTCAGATCCCCCTGTGAAATTGGAAGTTGGATCAACTCTTCCAAAGTATATACATCCACTGGCTCATTAAGGGCGGATAAATTCCCTTAACAGCAGATCTGTTTCACATGGCTGTTTCAATATGTTCAATCCTCACTATGCCAACATGCATTAAAATTACATTTTGGTATACTTTAAAAAAAATGATGCATGACATACCAAGACACTCCAGCTTACAAACCCTAATGTTTTGTGATGTAGGCCCGAAGGCACAAGCAAACTTTACTTACTTGGATTTCTCTGGGATTAACTGGGTTGCTAACCACTTCGGGTATTGCTCAACCTAAAACCGTAGACAGTGTATTAGTTAAACTTCATTCTAAACTACCCAAGAGTCTAAGGAAAGTAGTTTGGAAGCTCAGGCCCTCATGCATTCCTCTTTACCATCAAGAACCCGAACCCACCCTCAATCACAGCAACCTCAACACTTCCACATTGTGTTCTCTCAGTAAACTTATCACTAAAATGCAGGAAAGCAAGACTTACCTAGGTTGTAGGGGAACCGGGCGAGAGAATCGCCTAGAGAGTTCCACTGCTCGAGCTGAACACCGAAAGAGGGAAAAAAGAATTAGTGGCGGCTCCCCTTACTGGACTTTTCCTTAAATACATTATCCACTAGGTAAAATGCTAATTACCATCATACCCTCGCCTGATCATTTATTAACCTAATCAATAACTCCCCCTCCCAGCCCTTCTATAAAAGTACTTCATAAATAATAAATTAGATTTGATTTAATAGAACCGGGTGTTACAGGTTTAGAAGGTTATTAGAAGAGAAAGGTGATTAGTGGAAAGTTTGACAAGTCAAACCCAATTGTGATTGGTGGAGAGTTTGAGTGTGACTTGTCAATGTGTCAATGTGTGTTAACCAATCAAATTGTGAAGGTGATGGGAAGAAAAAGTGGTGGTTTAGAGGTGGGTTTGGCGTTGGATTAAAGGTGAAAAGGGGAAGGTTAAATGGTAAATTGACTTGGTGAATTAAATGAAGGAATAAAAAGAAAAGAAATGGTTTATTTTTCACTCATCTTCCTCTCCTCCATCGTGTCTCTCTCCTATCCTCCATAGCCGACGTTTCCTCTCCTTCTTTCTTCAATCTTTCAAGGCGATTTCAAGGTAAAATTGATTGGGTTTTGTTTTGCATAGTTTGAGATGAAGTTTGAGAGTGTTTTTGGGAGTTTTAGTTGGATTTTAAGAATGTTGGAAAACCCTAGGTTAGGGATTCCGAAAATCTGAGTTGAAATGTTAGATTTCTTTCTTATTTTGATGATTTGGTTGTTGAATGACTTAGTTTAAGTCGTTGGAGTGGTTGGATTGAAGATTGGAAGTGAAAGTGTGAAAAATCGGTTTTTACCCTAAAGTGCACCGGTTCTGTTTTGGCATGTCTGACTTAGCCTTTGTGTTTGGATGGTTGATTTGAGTGATTCAATGGATAGTAGACGTGTAGAGGTTTCCGAGTTGGGTTGGCACGTCGAAATCCGTTGCAAAACGAGGGAGTTATGACCGTTTGAAGTTAGACGGTCAATTTTGGGGTAAAGATCGGGTTGGGGGTTGTGTTATAGTTCTATTAGTTAGGTTAAGAATTTCCTTAGAGTTTGTAAATTCTAAGTTAATTTCTCGTCATTTGTTAGGTGATCGAACGTGTGATTTTGTTGGACGGTGTGAACGAGGAAGTATCGAGCAGCAACCAGGTAAGTAGTGGATGAGTGTTTGTTGCCTTCAGGCCTACACCATAGAACGGTAGGGATTGGTTGTTTGTTTGTTATGTTTTGCTTTTGTTATGCATCGGGTGTAACGACCCCGGCCAGGAGCCGTCACGTGTTCATAATCTTTCATTAATCGTTCGCTTGACTTTTACTATTATTACATCTTTTCTATTTCTCGACAGACATTCACATTTGCATAATATCTATTTTTATTTAAACTGGAAACAGAGACGTAGAACCATCAAGGAAGACGAATCCTCTCGTGCTCGATTTCCTACACCTCGTCGGCTCAAACTCTCACAGAGTCGAGCGACTAGGCTCAGTCATCGGTTTCTTGACAAATTCAGGCAAGGAAGGAATGCCCTCAACTCTCTTAACATGATTCTACTCGGGTTTGCATGGGTTGCATGTGTTGACAATCCACAGAATCCGGTCATCAAGTGCATTGCGCGTGACTCGCTTAACACCGCCTAAAAGGAGACATCTTCCGGTGGGCACGTGGGCCTCGCGTGCTCAATTAAAACATCATCCGGTGACATCCACCGGTCACTAGACGACAAGATAACATTTACAACTTCCGGTGACGTCAGCCAACATCCACCGGTCGCTAAACGACAAAACACATTCTACATCTACCGGTCACTAAACGACAAAACACATTCTACATCTACCGGTGACTAAACGACAAAACACATTCTACATCTACCGGTGACGTCATCCGGAAGACTAAACCATCGAACTACTATCATTCGGCATCTGCCGATGACGTCAGCCGGAAGACTAAACCATCAAACTACTATCATTCGGCATCTGCCGATGACGTCAGCCGGAAGACTAAACCATCAAACTACTATCATTCGGCATCTGCCGATGACGTCAGCCGGACGATTGCCTCATCCAGCTTCCATCTTACGGTAGAAAACACTAAATCATCAAATGACTCCTTCCAACAGAAAGAAACCACAACTCATTCAGAATGCATATAGCGGAAGACTTAAGCTACAGATCATTTATAAATCTATATAATCATTCCCTGACTCAGTGATCAACTAGACAGTCTCAAGGCTCAACATTATAAAATAATCTCATCCTATTTAAACTACCATATCCTTTATTATACTTAAACAAAAGAGCATTAACCAGGGGTCATAAATCGCCTTTCCAGCCCTGCACTGTCATTTTGAGCATCCCCCAGCAACCAGCCTTAAGCGTCCTCTTTGAACATAGTATCCTCACCTGAACCTTCTTCACCTACACCATAAGGTTCAACTATAAGCCTAATGCTTAGTAAGGAATGCATGCTGACAGATATACATGAGTGCACAAATTAAAGAACACAAGTTCATAAACCTTTCTTCATTCATATTCATTTTCATTATTTACATGGCATGTATTAAGGCAGGAAACGAGGGAGGAAGGCAGGGGTACATAGTCATTTGCCTATCGCAGCAATCAAAATACATCACTCGGCCTCCCCCAGTGGGAGAATTCGCGAGTCGTACATATCATCAACTCGGCCTCCGCCAGTGGGAGAATCCGCGAGCCATACATACCATTAACTCGGCCTCCCCCAGTGGGAGATTTCGCGAGTCATACATGTCATAGTCTTTTCCCCCGTTCTGCACTTAATCATGGTTACATTTGCTTTTCATGTTCTCAACTTAATCATAACGTGGACACAGTGCATAGACATAAAGTTCATAGAGAGAAGTCATATCATAAGGACAAGCAAAAACATCCCGTAACTTAACATCTTCTTACACCAATTCTTCATATCATAGTAATAACTAATCATAATCAACAGACTAACATCTCAATGATTTCCTAATACCCTTGCGGTGTAGGGCCCTAGTGGCCGGAAACCTTAATACATTCACTTACCTGGATTCCTTAGCAATCCGAGCTCCTTCCCTTTAAACTTCTTCACCTAAAACATGTACATTACAGTAGTTAAAACAAAGGTCCTAATAGTTCTAATCATAAATCGTCCTAGGACTCTAATAGCTAAAGTCATTCCTAAATACTCTGTTTGATACACCGTGTTGCCAAAAATCCAAAAATAGGCAGGCAGGTTCTACCATCGATTGAAACTGAGTTGATTACTCTAAATGATCAGAATCGATTCGGGAAGGACGTTACCACACTCAGTTTACACAATGTTCTAATATCACACGACCATTGATAAAGACCGAAACTCAAACGCCGAGCTGAGAACAGGGTAACAAACTAATAGATAGCCACAATGTCAATGTATACCTCGGATACGGATTCGTAGAGGAAAGGCAAGCTGAAACCAGCCGTCGGTAAAGGAAAGTTCTGGTAGCCGAGAGCAAGAACTTGGGAGAGAAGAAATCGCCGAGAGGGAATGTCGGCTACAGTGGTAATAAATGAGGTTTAAGGTTTCCATTTCCTATTTATACTCAATCCATCAATTTTAATTACAAATCTGCCACCCAACCTAGTTTTACTCAACTTGTAATAAATTTTGTCTTAACATTAAATTTAAATCATAAAGGTTAAATAAGAGGGGGTGACAATGAAAATGGTCAGAAAATCACCTGGCCGAAATGTCGGGTGTTACATCGGGTGTCATGCATCATTGTTTTCTAAACTACGAAATCACGAGTTTTTGCATGTTTGAGTGGTGAGGATGATGTGGAAGAAAGATAAGAAGTGATATGCAACTTGGTCTCGAGTAGAATAGCTTCGTCGGGCAAGTGGCTCGTTGAGCACCCCGCGAGGGATTCTATTCGAGATGCCCTGTTAATGTACGTAATGTGTTGTGAGTACGAATTCGTCGACCTGTTCGTGCTTGAAGTGCACAATGAGGATTCTACGATCGATTGGGGGAGATTCGTGTTGGCCGTCCTGGACTGTGTTGGGACGTGTGCCTCCGGTCTAGCTCCGTGGATCAAGGCGTGGCCGTCCTGGACTATGTGGGGGCGTGTGCCTACTTGATTCACCTGAAAGTGAAAGATAATTGCAACCGAAATGAAAAGAAAGCAACAGAGTGTGTAGAAACTGCATGTTAGGGTTGAGTCGAGCATTTAGTGCGTTGTTGTGCATTATTTCCCTACTTGCTAAGCGTTAGGCTTATCTTTTTGTGTTCTGTGGTGTAGGTGACGAGTGTTATACAGGTGAGGTCGATGAGACAGCTCAGGATTAGGCCGCAGTCGGAGGAGTACGGAGTCCGCCGGTGCAGGCTGTTGTCGGGGCGTCTGGACCACTGTTCCTCGGGTAGCGTGGGAGGTGAATATTTTGATAGATGGTTGTTTTCGCGTTCGTAATGTTTTTGTATGTTGGAAGTAAGATAGAACAAGTGGTGAACGGTTTGTTATAATGTTTTAGTACCGGTTGTATAGTTTCGTGGTAAATGATTTTATTTTGTGTGTCGTTTTGGTTGAAACTATTTTTGTAATGGTTGTTAGTGTTTGGGGTTTGAAACAGTATATTTTGCTGTAAATTTTCAGTTTTTGGTTTAAAGAAATTTAGGCGTTACGCCGCCCGTTTTGGTTTTAAAATAACTAACGTCGGGTTAAGTTTTCTATTTTTGTATTTCTCCGTTTGAAGTCGGTTTTCCAAAATTTTTATGGGCTTTGAAGGTTTAGGTGTCGGGAAGGTATGTTTAAATTTTCGGAATTTTTGGAGGTGTTTTAGTCGTGGAAAAATGAAGGAAGAGAAGGTAAGTCAAAAGTCGGGGAAAAAGTCAAGTTTTTGGGCGTTTTGGGGTCAAAAACCCGAGGAGGTGGCGAGTGGACGCCGTGGGGAGGCGAGCAATCGCCTCTGGGGCGATTTTTGGCGAAAACGGCAGAGAAGGTGGCGAGTAATCACCACCGGGAGGCGAGTAATCGCCTCCGACACAGGCCAGGCGCGCGCTGGGCGTGCATCAGGCGCGCTCTGTGCGCGCGCCAGGGGCGCGTGGGCGCGCGGCGCGTGCAGCGCCCATCAGCGCCCCTCCTTGTTTTTTTTTTTAATTTTTTTTTAAAACTTCAATTTTCCCAAACCATTTTAACCCGACATTTTTCCAACGTATTTCAAAGTATTTTAGACACACTTTCCAAGAAAAATTGAGGGTTCAGGAAAACCCGAAAACCGAGACAGGAATTTTATTTAAATTACTTTTAAACATCGTTTATACACGGGATTTGGTTTCAACGTAACGCACCGGGCCCGGGGCGGGTTCGGGGCGCTACACTAGCACCTTGTGATATAGGCCAATAGGCCAAACACTTCCAACATCACTTATCTTTGGTCTTCAACAATTCAAGCAAACCTTGATCACTTTTCCTTGGTGATTTCAAACCTAATAAATGTTTATTAAACATTAATAACATAAAAAAATGCACTAATCAATCGAAATTCATCCATTCAAACACTAAAATCTCAGAATTCACCTAAAATTCACTAAACTGCAATTATCCATAACTTGAGCTTTACTTAACCAAATCTAATGATTCAAAATGTTATGGAATCCTTAAAGAGTCTAGTTTAACATAGTGAAATCCATTTATAAAAAATCAAACACCATCAGTGGCAGAAATACCAAAACCGAACTGCCCTGTTAAAACTGATTCTGATTTTTGTTTAAACTTTGAAAATCCATAACTAATTGTATACTTAACTAAATCCAATAATTCCAAAGCCAAAATGTAACTTAAAGAGTCTATTTTAACATGGTGAAATCCATTTATAAAAAATCAAACACCATCAATGGCAGAAATTTGAAAACCAAAATGCTCTGTTAAAATCACCATTTTTGAACATTTTCAAACCAAAATAATGTTTTCAACCATTTCAATCCATAAGCAAGCATCACAATCTATTTCAACATCAAATAAGTCAAGAATGAGAGAAGAAAACTTAATTTTCGTGCATCAACAACAACCAGAACAAACCCCCCTTTTTTTCTTCTAAGCAAAACTTGATACCCATAAAGGAAAGTAAACCCTATCCTCAAAACATTCAACCAAAACAACTATTTCTCTCCATTTCAACCATAACTCAGTAAACTTTCAATGGAACTAACTTTTACCTTGATAATTTGCTAGAGGAGGAGAGAAGGAAGGAGGAGGGAGGGAGAGAGAGAGAGAGAGAGAGAGAGAGAGAGAGAGAGAGAGAGAGAGGAGAAAAGGGAAATGAGGGCTGGTGAAGGGTGGGAAAATGTGAGGGAGAAGAGAGAGGGAGATGGAGTTGGCTGTTGAAAAATACGATAGCTTCTTGAAGAATCTTGTGTCTCAAACCCTCTTTAAATCCAATTTAGCCTCATTTTCAAATCCAAATTACAAATTCATAATCTTATACATTTTGAATCCCCTTTGGTTATCCTATCCTCAAATTTGGCTTTTCAATTCTTTGATCTTTTTATTTGGCAATTCCTAAAATTTTAGGTGAATCTCATGTACATAGCTAAATTACTTGGTAAAATTTTTTGAATATTACATTTATTCTGTAACACCCCTAATACTGTACCTATTTACCCGTATAAATTTTTCATTTTTATTTTTACCTTTTAAACAAAACTTTAAAAACCTAACGTTAAAGCGGAATTGAAATCGAAGTTCGTTTGGTAAATCATTTAAAATATAAACTAAAACTATTAATAAAACTTAAATCATTTAAACATTTAATAATAAAAAAAACATTTAAAATCATTCAGAAAAGGGGAGGGCAGAATCGGAAATCTGCCCTCAGAAAAGTAGCAGCGATCGGGCGCTGCTAATTGCAGCGCACGATCGCTGCATGCGCTGCACAATGCAGCGCACGATCGCTGCATTGTGCAGCGCCTGATCGCTGCACTGCAGCGATCATTTGCTGCTGCTGCGATCCCCACGGCGCCCAGTCGCCGACCCTTCATTCAGCGATCGCTGGCAGCGATCAGCGCACAGCGCCCGATCGCTGCAGCTCTTCACTTCTTCCTTACTTCGTTCTTTTCTTTTCTACACTTACAGCTCTCTGGAATCTCAAACTCCAGAGAGCAGATCTCTCAACATCCCTCTCTGGGATCTGATTCCAGAGAGCATTTTGCTCTTTCTTTTCTTACTCAATTCCTCACCTTTATCACAAAGGTTTACAACTTAATTCAACCGACTCGCGACGGACTTTGCGAAGTCCAACTGCGTGGATAGCTCTAAAAACCGAGCTATCCGTAACAACCTACAAACAACGTTTCAAAACATTTTCATTTAACTTAACATTTAACCCAAAACATTTCATAACGTTTATCAAAATTGTTTATACCAAAGCATTTTACATACAATTACCAAAACGTTATCTAACCCCTATCCAGATCCAAACAACCTAAATATTCTATACAATTATCAGATCAAACATCCCAAAATAACCCCAGAGTCCATACATACATCCCCACGGGTCATATTGCGCCTCGACTGCTCAGCGCACTCCCACGGCCATCATCCATCAGCTGCTCCTGCGTCAGGAGGAGGAATATCATCCTCACCTGGGTCAACGTAACCTATAACGTCACCTACACCATACAGACACATATGAGATATTGAAATCTCAGTAAGCTACGTAAATGCAGATGCATGCGTGCGTATGCCATTCATAAAACGTGCAGATTACAGATTCATATTCAGATACATTTTCATTCTTTTCATTACGTCACAGACAGATTGTTACCGAGATATCAGCCCTCTAAATGGAAAGGATACATTCCGCGGTCGAACTACCACTTTCCACCTAGAGGAGGGGGGTACATGCTCACAAACCCTACAGCCATGCCTGAGCCCCACCTCGCGTAACCAGATACAGATACAGATACAGATTACGTACATTAATTACAGAGGTTCATTTCTTTCCTTAAAACACGTGCGGAAATCCATTTTCTATGACATTTGAAATACGTGATGCATGAACAGTTAATCAGCGGAAAGTAAACAAACAGCATACATATCAACAAGACAATACAACATAACCTATAAACAACCAACCTAACTACCCAACCTAAACAACGTAAAACAAGGAACCCTCAAGGATCCTTGATACGACGACGAGGTATGGTGTAGACCTTTCGGTCAAGCAAGTCACGAGAACTTACCTTGAGCGCGCTGGATCTCAAGCTTCGTCCGCTGGAGTCGTGTGTCTGAGGAAAACACGATATCCACCGTTAAAACCAATTTGAATTATAAACGTTCAAATTATAAAATCCTCAACTAATGAATTTCCTAAATTCCAACTTAGCTAATTAAAGCATTTAGAACGTCAATTAAGGCTCGATAATCCGAAATCTCAATTAACGAGTTTTTCTCAAAAACCCAGAAATTTACCAATTTTTAACTTTTTCACAAATTGATTTTTCTTCGTCCAATAACGTCAAATACGTTCAATACATACTTAATCACGGCTAACCTATTAATTACGAGCCCTAATTCGACATTTTTATCGAAACCCTAATCGAAACCCTAACGTTAAATCGACCTAAAACTTGGAATTTAACGCTCAAAGACCGAAGCTACTTACCGAGGGTAGCGAGAGGAGAAGAAACCGTGAAGAAATCGGAACGAACGGGAGGAGAAACGGAGTCGGATCGTGAGAAGTCGTCGGCGGCCGAGAGAGGGTTTGCTCTCTGTCCGTGAACGCCAGGAAGAGAAAAAGAGAAAGTGAGGAAAAGAGAGAAAATTTAGGTTATTTAATAATTTGATTTGGCAAATTACCAAATTGCCCTTAGCTCTTATTTCTATTTTGTTTCGTCCTTCGGTTCGTTAATCGTCCAACTATTCGGATTCTCGAAAGTTTCATATTTTGCCAATAACTTTTATTCATTGCCAGGGATTTATTAAAACTGTCCGTTCGCGATTCGGACCTCGTTTCCTATTTTTACGAGAACGTCTTTTACACTACAAAAGGTGTATTTACTCGGAATATAGTGTTTGATCTTCGAAAATTCCCATAAATTCCTTAAAATTCTTATTATTCGTTAGAATCGTAATGACGCTTTCTTTTTGTAAAACGGACCTGATTTGACATATTTACCAAAAATGCCATTAAATAATGAAATAATAATATAACATAATATATTCAAAAATCCATACAAGCCGGATATTACATTCCCCATCAACGCCCTGATTTTTGGTGTATCACAATATGAAGACTATGGAAAATATTTCATTCCTAATTTCCAACCCTCGATCTGCGAAAATTGGAAAAAGAATCATAGAAGAAATCTCTACCTATTATGTTTGAATTTGACCATCAATGGGGTCAGATTTGTATCAAATTTTTAGGAAAGTTTTGGAAAAACTCTTCCTCTAATCTAAGTGCTAGGTGTTGAAAAGGAAAATCACACAAAAATTCTCTCAAGTTCTGAAAACCAGATGAACAAGAGAACCATCAGAGTCTTACCTTGCTGAACCTTCGACCATCGCAGACTCGGGCGAACATCTCTGAGGAAGAAGAATCACAGCTTCAACTCTGAGCACTCCACCGACAAATCCTTTCCCTCCCTCGACCAAAGCCATCATCGTGTGGACGAACTCTCTCTCGGTCTCCGTCAACAACCACCATCGGTGTAAACTCCTCTCTCTCACTCGATCTCTCGCTCTCTCTGTTTCTCACTCTCTCACTCGCTCTCTCAACAGAACCCACCGTAGCCGAAAAGAAGAGGAGAACGGGTTCTGTTAAAAGCTCAAGCTGAATGGGGCTAACGCTAAGACTAAATCGATCCAACAGTTCAGAATCAGATTGAACCGATCCAATTGACCCGGGCCGACCCAAACTTGTAACTATTCCTATCCAATGAATTTTTGGATCGTTAAGGACGCCCAATCGATCTAAAAATCCAATGCTAGAATTTTATTGGTTAGGAAATTTTACCCATATTAATTTCAATGATAATTTTAAGATAAACGAAGAAGTCCAAACCTCCCTAATTTTTAGGAAAGGAGATCAATCCAACGCTAGGGAAAAGTACCTAAAACCTTATTTTCTCACTCTCTCGAAATCCAGGTAAGTAAAACATTAGGTTTTCAATGTTTTGGCCGTAGGCCCTACATATGAAACATATATTAAATTATTTTCTTTAAAGTATTTTATTATTCAATTATAATTTTATTTAGACACGCATATTTAGTCATTGACATAGAAATATATAAAGGTAAAATTGGTAGGACATTTTGCATGTGTATGAAAACGATGGAATTAACAAAAAATATGTGATAGCAAAGCCTGAAGGACATTGAGATGACTGAGCTTGAACGACAATGAGATGGTTACGCCTGAACGACAATGAGATAACTATACTTGAATGAAAATGAGATGACGAATAAGAGTCTAAACGCATGAGATGGCTAACGAAAGTCTGAATGCATGATTATGAATTGTGATGGCAGATGAAACTTTATGAGGATAAGAAATCGCTAGTTTTTTGAAATCCTGAACACATGGTATGGATCAAAAAATGAGTTGTATCCAGTATATAACTTTTAAGGCATGGAATTTGATAATGTATGTAATTAGAGTCACATGCACGTGTTTTTATTTACTGAGTTATCTCGCGTATTAGTTTTGTGATGTAAGTGAGTTTTTATCTGACGATGAATTAGCGCTGATTGAGAATTTGGCAGAGGCGGGCGAACATAAAAAGGAGGATGTTGTCGTTGGTTCTGAATAATAAAATAAAGTTATGATTTTTATCATTTAAAAAGATATTTTATATTTAGTTGCATTTTATTTTAGTTTGAATAATTTATTTCATCAACTGTTTGATTTTTATTAAGTACGCTATTGTTTCAAAATTTATGAAGGAGATTTTATTTAATGTTTGCTTAGTATGTAATTTTCTAAACATTTATTGATAGTAATTTCAAAGCTTCTACTTAATAAATGATTTTTGCTATTTTCAATGATTTGGAATGAAGAAAATTAAGGTTTTATAACGATCTGATTTAACATAATTTGCAAATCGATTTCGGAAATTTTTTTAGGATTTTCAAATTGAAAAAAATGAAAATAAATTTTTGGGGTCGTTACATGTATCCTCTGAACCTCACAAGTAATGTTCAATAATGTTCTTGACTAGAACAAGAGCTTCATAAGTAGAATTGTAGCTCTCTACCCATGCCCAAGGTCCATTTAACATAGTAAATGACCTCAAAATTTACCAAAACCAATCTCAATCCAAATGGTCGAGCTCTTGTTTTTGGTCATTTGAACTAGTCGCCTAGATATCTTTTATGTCCGGTCTACATAGCTTTAAAATTTGATTGATCAGTTGACCAGTAGATTTTTTTGACTTATTTGGTCAGTCGTGCTACACCTCTGTCGACCAACTCAGCGATTAACTACTCGGATTTCTAAAAATATAACACCCGAGAATTTTTCCTCAATGTGTATTGCTTTAGATTTAAGTAAGTTATGGATCTTAGAATTATCTACATTAGAATGGAAGAATGGGAGAGAAAATAAAAGGATAGGGTGGTTATTTAATGAAATAGTTGTTTTAATTAATTGAAAAGAAATAGCAAAAAGAAGGGAAAGTAATAATAAAAATGTAAAGTAATTAAAAGTGAATAAATTTGGTGGTTGAACTAAACGGTTTATTAATTTATGTTCGGGTATTCCCAGTGGAGAACTTAAGCCGGGTACGGGGTGAGGGTCAATTTACGAAAATTTATAATTTAAGAGCGGGATTTAACGAGGTTTCGATGTGGCTGAATGTATGGGAGGGCAAAACGGTAATCGACATTTATTATTTTGTTTTGTTTTAAAAGAAAACATTTAATTTTTCTTTAAAAACGATCGAATGGCTTCACGAAGAAGCCATTCGATCGTTTCTCACGGGCAGAGAACAGGGCCGAGCAGGGGGGAAGAGGAGCGACGATCGGCGGAGCGACAAACCACCGGCGACTCGACGCTCTCCGACCAGAAGCCTCCGGCGAATAGATTCCGGCCGTCTCCGCGCACAAACCGATCGGTAAGCATAAGTTTTTGCCCTGTTCTTGCTCGGTTTTTGGCGGAGGGTGACGAGCTGCGTTAAGCTCCGATCACTGGCTGTTTTTGGGCAGTCTTGGCCTGAGATTGGCGGACATTAGGCTTGCAATAATCGCCTGGCTGTGAAGAGCCCTTTTTGGGTGAAAATCAGTAAGCTCTCGGTTCGAGCATTTCAGTTTTTACTATGTGTAGCTTTGGTATTTGGTTAGATTACGTTAATTGGGTGTGGGGGTGGTTGATTGGTGAAGAAATGGGTGGAAATTGTTGAAAAACTGAGATGGGGGAATTTTCCGGTTAAGGGGCAGAATCGGGTTTTTCCCTTTTTGACCTAGTTGCATTCGTTTGTTTTAAATTTCTTTTTGGTAGGTTAAACTAGGTTATTAGAGGAGTACATGGCCGCTGGAATCGTTTGATTCCGATAACCGACGTGAAAGTTACGCACGTCCGAAGTTTTGGGTCAGGTTTTACCGAACCCAAATTAGTGGCCCGTTTAGTTAGGTTTTAGTTGAATTAGGCTAGAAATAGTAGTTTGAGAGTAATTGGTGAATGCAGGCTTGATTTTAATAAAGTTTGAATATTTGTCGTAGGTCGAGCCATATGTGACGTGATGTGCCAAACCCAGCGAGATAGGACGCCAGGTAAGTAGTGGGTGCTATTCTTTCGCCTTCGGGCCTACACCATAGAACGGTAGGGTTTATTTGTTATTGCTTTGCTTCGTGTTGTGTTGAGTTATTTGTTTTGCTTCGGGTTGTGTTGAGTTGTTGTGTGGTGTGGTGTGGCGTTGCATATCGTTGAAGCATGCATCATGAGCACGCTAGATACGTATAGTTGCATTGTTTGTCGTTGTGAGGGTGATCGATAGTTGGTTAAAGAGTAAGGCATCCTTTTTGGGTGCGGGCAACTAAGGCACCTTTCGGTGCGGGCAACTAAGGCACCTGTCGGTGCGGGCAACTAATGCACCTTTCGGTGCGGGCAACTAAGGCACCTGTCGGTGCGGGCAACTAAGGCACTTTTCGGTGTGGTGGATGCAAACTTTAAGGCATCATATGGATGCCGGCAAACTCAGTGTTAGAAACTGCATGTGTTAGGATGTTTGAGCATTGTGTGTTTTGCATTCATAAATCCCTACTTGCTAAGCATTAGACTTACGTTTTGTGTTCCGTGGTGTAGGTGTTGACATGAGTACAGGTGAGGGCTTTAAGGAAAGCTAGGGTTAGGACGCAGTCGTTGATGTACGCTGTATGCCGGTGCAGGCAGTTGTCGAGGCGCCTCGACCAGGAGCTTCGGGGATGTTTTTAGTTCAGTACTTTTTGGATTTTGTATAGTTTTCTATCTATTGTGGATGCTTGAAGGTTTGTGACTGTTTTCTTTGGTTAGATTTTTAAATGTGGTGGTGAATTGTTTTGAAATCTTCTTGAACGTGTAGTTTATGAAAATTTGGATTTTTCTGGGATTCGGTGCGGGCAACTAAGGCACCTGTCGGTGCGGGCAACTAAGGCACCTGTCGGTGCGGGCAACTAAGGCACCTGTCGGTGCGGGCAACTAAGGCACCTGTCGGTGCGGGCAACTAAGGCACCTGTCGGTGCGGGCAACTAAGGCACCTGTCGGTGCGGGCAACTAAGGCACCTGTCGGTGCGGGCAACTAAGGCACCTGTCGGTGCGGGCAACTAAGGCACCTGTCGGTGCGGGCAACTAAGGCACCTGTCGGTGCGGGCAACTAAGGCACCTGTCGGTGCGGGCAACTAAGGCACCTGTCGGTGCGGGCAACTAAGGCACCTGTCGGTGCGGGCAACTAAGGCACCTGTCGGTGCGGGCAACTAAGGCACCTGTCGGTGCGGGCAACTAAGGCACCTGTCGGTGCGGGCAACTAAGGCACCTGTCGGTGCGGGCAACTAAGGCACCTGTCGGTGCGGGCAACTAAGGCACCTGTCGGTGCGGGCAACTAAGGCACCTGTAAGGCACCACTGTCACCTGTTCGTGCGGGCAACTAAGGCACTTTTCGGTGCAGGCAATAAGGCACCTTTCGGTGCATGCAACTAAGGCACCTTTTGGTGGATGCAAACTTTAAGGCATCATATGGATGCAGGCAAACTCAGTGTTAGAAACTGCATGTGTTAGGATGTTTGAGCATTGTGTGTTTTGCGTTCATAAATCCCTACTTGCTAAGCATTAGACTTACGTTTTGTGTTCCGTGGTGTAGGTGTTGACATGAGTACAGGTGAGGGCTTTAAGGAAAGCTAGGGTTAGGACGCAGTCGTTGATGTACGCTGTATGCCGGTGCAGGCAGTTGTCGAGGCGCCTCGACCAGGATCTTCGGGGATGTGTTTAGTTCAGTACTTTTGGATTTTGTATAGTTTTCTATCTATTTTGGATGCTTGAAGGTTTTGACTGTTTTCTTTGGTTAGATTTTTAAATGTGGTGGTGAATTGTTTTGAAATCTTCTTGAACGTGTAGTTTATGAAAATTTGGATTTTTTCTGGGATTCCAGTTATTTTGTAGGTTTAAGTATTGATCGTTCTGTTGGATTTGATTTTGTAAGTGTGATTTGGGAACTTTTTTGGGATTTCTCTGAATGGGTTTATAAATGTTTGATTTTTCAAGATTTGGTTTTAGAAATTTCAGCCGTTACGCTGCCCATTTTTTTTTGTATAACAAGCAATGACGAGTTCTTTTTTTTTCCACGTTTTTACTAATATTTTTAGAGTTGAGATTTTAACGAAAATTATTTTAAATTATGTTTTAAACACGGGATTGGTTAGCAAAGTAGCGCACCGAACCAGGGTTGTTCGGGGGCGTTACAAGATGGTATCAGAGAAAAATGGTTGAGTCGTTCGAAGGATTACCCGACAAGGCCGGCCGCCGTCCAACGTGCTTCACCGACTGTAAGTATTTCTTTACCTTTAGTTGCATTGCTTGTCGTTGTGAGGGTGATCGATAGTTGGTTAAAGAGTAAGGCATCCTTTTTGGGTGCGGGCAACTAAGGCATCTTTCGGTGCGGGCAACTAAGGCACCTTTCGGTGCGGGCAACTAAGGCACCTTTCGGTGCGGGCAACTAAGGCACTTTTCGGTGCAGGCAATATGGCACCTTTCGGTGCAGGCAACTAAGGCACCTTTTGGTGCATGCAAACTTTAAGGCATCCTATGGATGCAGGCAAACTGAGTGTTAGAAACTGCATGTGTTAGGATGTTTGAGCATTGTGTGTTTTGCATTCATAAATCCCTACTTGCTAAGCATTAGGCTTACGTTTTGTATTCCGTGGTGTAGGTGTTGACAAGAGTACAGGTGAGGGCTTTAATGAAAGCTAGGGTTAGGACGCAGTCATTGATGTACGCTGTATGCTGGTGCAGGCAGTTGTCGGGGCGCCTCGACCAGGATCTTCGGGGATGTGTTTAGTTCAGTACTTTGGGATTTTGTATAGTTTTCTATCTATTTTGGATGCTTGAAGGTTTTGACTGTTTTTGTTGGTTAGATTTTTAAATGTGGTGGTGAATTGTTTTGAAATCTTCTTGAATGTGGTTTATGAAAATTTGGATTTTTTCTGGGATTCTAGTTATTTTGTATGTTTGAAGTATTGATCGTTCGGTTGGATTTGATTTTGTAAGTGTGATTTGGGAACTGTTTTGGGATTTCTCTGAATGGGTTTATAAATGTTTGATTTTTCAGGATTTGGTTTTAGAAATTTCAGCCATTACGCTGCCCGTTTTTTTTTTTTGTATAACAAGCAACGACGAGTTCTTTTTTTTCCACGTTTTTACTAATATTTTTAGAGTTGAGATTTTAACGAAAATTATTTTAAATTATGTTTTAAACGCGGGATTGTTTAGCAAAGTAGCGCACCGAACCAGGGTTGTTTGGGGGCGTTACAAGATGGTATCAGAGCAAAATGGTCGAGTCATTCGAAGGATTACCCGACAAGGCCGGCTGCCGTCCAACATGCTTCACCGACTGTAAGTATTTCTTTACCTTTAGTTAGTTAGCTGAAATTAGATTGTTTAGCCTTGTTTAGGGTTAGAACAAAAATATCGAGAGTACCGGGACAACCTCGGTGGATCCCATGAGCCAACTTATAGCCGCAATGAACTGATAGTTCGAATAGCTAGGAATTTGTTGGAAAAGCGAAACGGACAAGGTAACATCAGTAGAATTGAACATAGAGAGATTAGAGAATCTTAGGATGGGAATGTAAGACTGATAACCTAAGATTATGAGAAAAAGAGGTATGGTCGACCGAGTTGAGTGTAAACGTTAGCCTGAGTAGAAGTGATAGTCGTTAGGAAAGGTGTGAGTGGTGTCCTAGTAGTAAAAGGGTAAGGACATGATGGGTTAAATGCAATGCAAAATAGACCTTAGAATGTGGGAGATAGGAGACATAAATAACTTAGGGTGATTGTAAGGGTGATACGCCTAGGATTGTTACCCATAAGGAGATACATCTTAAAAATAAATAAATAAATAAATAGAAGTTTAACCATAGTTGGCAAACCTTTGAAGTTCTAGGATACGATGAACTAGATAAGAGTTGAAGTTGGAAACGAAATTTATTGGGAGATACCTTAGATTGTCGAGGTATCATTAGTATGTTTACGTGGATAAATGGAAATAGCAAAATGTAGAATAGTTAAATTTACGCATAGTGGGGGTAGTTAGATGTTGATTATGTGTGGGTGTCTAGTTTAAGTAAATTGTTAAAAGGGTATGGGAAATAGCTATTGTCGTAGCACTTTTAGAGGATGTGACTGATCAGGGCAAGATGGTGACTGTGAAATCTGAGTGATCATGTAGGAGTGTTCGTATTAATCAATATCGAGGATGGAAGTCTCGAGATTTATTTAGAATTGATCACAATTGCTAAATTGGGGAAGTTGAGAGATTTACGTAGAGTTGAACAACTGAAAAATTGGTGGATCTCTAGGGATTTGGGTACCATCTTAGGAGATTAATCAATCAATGATGATTGGAGATACGTGAAAAAGATTACGACCAGCACTGTATAGGAGAATTAAGGCTTTTCAAGAAGCAGTAGACATATCGAGCTTTTAGTGTTATTCGGGATTAAGGGTGTTAATTGAGCTACAACAAGTTTGCAAACAAGGAAGTTGTTGGACGACTTGTTGTAAAGTGAGTTAGGAAAATATTTAGAACCCGAGTTGGAAGAGCAAAAGAGAGTAGAGTAATTAGTAAATTTTGGGAGAGAATTCTGAGTAGAATACTGTTGGGGAACTTGGGAAAGATATTAGAAGTTGTATTATACGATTTAAAAGCATAACGAAAACTCGCATGAAAAACGTTTGAGTGCAATGAGAATAGAATAAGTTAGACAGTTTAAAGGTTCAACTCGTACGTAACAAAGTTGAAACTGTTGATGTTGTAAATAGCTTAGGCTAAAATTGATAAGCTTAAGAGTTGATAAACTCAATCGTGGAATGTAAACTAAAAGTTGAGCTCTAAGTTTTGGACGAACTTATGAAGAGGTAAATGAGGAGATTACTTAATTTTAATGGATAATTAAGAATTTGGTATTCCGTGTGAAGCTGAGGAATTAGAGGATATTGATAGGAAGCTCATACGGAGGTTATACGAGTGAACTTAGGAGTAAGGTTAATTCAGGAAGTCTAGGAAAGTTTCAATTCGCAATTAATGAGGTGGTGTTAGGATAATCAAAATGTCATAATTATTTGAGGGAAAATGAGTGTATGAGATGGGAATGATAGGCGAGTAATGAGAGAGTAGAAAAAAAAGGGAAAAAAAATTGAAATTTGAGAACTTAGGAAAATAAGTTTACTTCTTCAGTCTGTAGCGTGAAGCGAATTGATGAATTTAAAAGATATTGCTTAAGAACGAATGAGAGTTCATATTGTAGTTATACAAATAAACTTAGAAGTAAGTTGAATTAGAGAGAGTTATGCAAGTTTAGACTCTTAAGTTATGGGATGGAATTTGAAAAGTTATATACCGGTTATGTTGTCGGGTCAAAAGTGGGGAATGAGGTAGTTTAGACTTAAAATTTGGGAGTGTTTGGTAATGATTAAGATAGCTTGGAGATTTGAAGTAGTTATGTAAGTGTTTGATGGATGCTTGTTTAATGGATATTGGATTAGAAAAGTGAGGAATTAAATGAACTGAGCTTGAAGAAAAGTTAGAATTGAAACCAAGCTAGAAGAGTTTGAGAATATAAGTGTAGAGTATAAGTGTAGAGTGTTTAAGTAAATGTCATTAAACATAGGCATAATTGAGCTAGGACATGTATAGTTAGAGAAGTTAAAATTTTTGGAGATATAGAAAGTTGTCATCTCCCGATAAATGTTTACAGCTGTAGCATGGTTGAGGTTTTGTATAGTAACCCAAAAGTTAGGAGAGTAGAAGAGAATTAAAATTTGAGGATTTAGGGTAAGATGGTTATTTATTAAATCCTTGGTGTTATGATATTGAGGTAAATTTAAATTGAGGTAGTTAGATAAGTAGTTGTGGAACATTGGATTAGAAAAATAAGTAACTAAATGAACTACTTAGAGGAAAAGTTAGAGTTAGAATTAAGTTGGAAAATTTGGAAGTATAGGTGATAATTGATTGATTTAATTGAAGTCAATGAATGTATAAATAAATAAATGCTTAAGCTATAGGGTGCAGAGTTAGGAGAAGTTAACACTCGAAGATGTCGAGATTGTCATTACCTGAGAGGTTATTAGGGGCACCCGATAGATTATTTAGGCTATGGTATAGTTGAAACTCAGCGTGGCAACCTAAAAGTTAATAGGGTAAAGTTGAGTTGAGTAAGTTGAGAAATAACTATCCCACAAATTTTGAGGACAAAATTTTTGTAAGGAGGGTGGATTGTAACACCCGATAATTTTTCCTCAATGTGTATTGCTTTAGATTTAAGTAAGTTATGGATCTTAGAATTATCTAAATTAGAATGGAAGAATGGGAGAGAAAATAAAAGGATAAGGTGGTTATTTAATGAAATAGTTGTTTTAATTAATTGAAAAGAAATAGCAAAAAGAAGGGAAAGTAATAATAAAAAGGTAAAGTAATTAAAAGTGAATAAATTTGTTGGTTGAACTAAACGGTTTATTAATTTATGTTCGGGTATTCCCAGTGGAGAACTTAAGCCGGGTACGGGGTGAGGGTCAATTTATGAAAATTTATAATTTAAGAGTGGGATTTAACGAGGTTTCGATGTGGCTGAATGTATGGGAGGGCAAAACGGTAATCGGCATTTATTATTTTGTTTTGTTTTAAAAGAAACATTAAAGTTTTCTTTTAAAACAATCGAATGGCTTCACGAAGAAGCCATTCAATCGTTTCTCGCGGGCAGAGAACAGGGCCGAGCGGGGGGGAAGAGGAGCGACGATCGGCGGAGCAACAAACCACCAGCGACTCGACGCTCTCCGACCAGAAGCCTCTGGCGAGTAGATTCAGGCCGTCTCTGCGCACAAACCGATCGGTAAGCATGAGTTTTTGCCCTGTTCTTGCTCAGTTTGTGGCCGAGGGTGACAAGCTGCATTAAGCTCCGATCACTGGCCGTTTTTGGGCGGTCTTGACCTGAGATTGCCGGACATTAGGCTGGCAATAATCGTCTGGCCATGAAGAGCCCTTTTTGGGCGAAAATAAGTAAGCTCTCGGTTCGAGCATTTCAGTTTTTACTGTGTGTAGCTTCGGTATTTGGTTAGATTACGTTAATTGGGTGTGGGGGTGGTTGATTGGTGAAGAAATAGGTGGAAATTGATGAAAAACCGAGATGGGAGAATTTTCCGGTTAAGGGGCAGAATCGAATTTTGCTCTTTTTGACCTAGTTGCAGTCATTTGTTTTAAATTTCTTTTTGGTAGTTAAACTAGGTTATTAGAGGAGTACGTAGCCGCTTGAATCGTTTGATTCCGATAACCGACGTGAAAGTTACGCACGTCCGAAGTTTCGGGTCAGGTTTTACCAAACCGAAATAAGTGGCCCGTTTAGTTAGGTTTTAGTTGGATTAGGCTAGAAATAGTAGTTTGAGAATAATTGGTAAATGTAGGCTTGATTTTAATGAAGTTTGAATATTTGTCGAAGGTCGAGCCATATGTGACGTGATGTGCCAAACCCAGCGAACTAGGATGCCAGGTAAGTAGTGGGTGCTATTCTTTCGCCTTCGGGCCTACACCAATTTGTTATTGCTTTGCTTCGTGTTGTGTTGAGTTATTTGTTTTGCTTCGGGTTGTGTTGAGTTGTTGTGTGGTGTGGTGTGGTGTTGCATATCATTGAAGCATGCATCATGAGCATGCTAGATACATATAGTTGCATTGTTTGTCTTTGTAAGGGTGATCGATAGTTGGTTAAAGAGTAAGGCATTCTTTTTTAGGTGCGGGCAACTAAGGCACCTGTCGGTACGAGCAACTAAGGCACCTGTCGGTGCGGGCAACTAATGCACCTTTCGGTACGGGCAACTAAGGCACCTGTCGGTGCGGGCAACTAAGGCACCTTTCGGTGCAGGCAATAAGGCACCTTTCGGTGCAGGCAACTAAGGCACCTTTTGGTGCAGGCAAACTTTAAGCCGTCCTATGGATGCAGGCAAACTGAGTGTTAGAATTTGCATGTGTTAGGATGTTTTAGCATTGTGTGTTTTGCATTCATAAATCCCTACTTGCTAAGCATTAGGGTTACGTTTTGTGTTCCGTGGTGTAGGTGTTGACAGGAGTACAGGTGAGGGCTTTAAGGAAAGCTAGGGTTAGGACGCAGTCGTTGATGTACGCTGTATGCCGGTGCAGGCAGTTGTCGGGGCGCCTCGACCAGGATCTTCGGGGATGTGTTTAGTTCGGTACTTTGGGATTTTGTATAGTTTTCTATCTATTTTGGATGCTTTAAGGTTTTGACTGTTTTTGTTGGTTAGATTTGTAAATGTGGTGGTGAATTGTTTTGAAATCTTCTTGAACGTGGTTTATGAAAATTTGGATTTTTTCTGGGATTCTAGTTATTTTGTAGGTTTGAAGTATTGATCGTTCTGTTGGATTTGATTTTGTAAGTGTGATTTGGGAACTGTTTTGGAATTTCTCTGAATGGGTTTATAAATGTCTGATTTTTCAGGATTTAGTTTTAGAAATTTCAGCCGTTACTCTGCCCGTTTTTTTTTTGTATAACAAGCAACGACGAGTTCATTTGTTTCCATGTTTTTACTAATATTTTTAGAGTTGAGATTTTAACGAAAATTATTTTAAATTATGTTTTAAACGCGGGATTGGTTAGCAAAGTAGCGCACCGAATCAGGGTGGTTCGGGGGCGTTACAAAAAAACTCCATCTTTCCTCCGATAACTTGACTCTAAATAATAATGAATCAATGTCAAACTTTAATTACGTTGATTTCGTGCAAAGATCTTCAATTTATACTCATCGATTTCGAATTACAACCCAAAAATACAACTTAGTTTTCATAGAAATTGTAGAACTATAGTGACTCAGGCAAACCATCTACTTTCGAGAACAATTCTTAAGCACACAATAGTTTCTCCTTCTCAAACTCAAGAGCCATATGGTTTTCTCTAAAAAATGGTTAGTTTAAATAATCATCAAGGTTCTTGTGCCAAAGGCTATTAACTAGGGGTGGATTGAACCAGTTCATAATTAGGAAACTGAACCGGACCAACCGGTTCGATCTGGTTTTGGGTCGGTTCCTTGGTTCTCAGAACCGCGACCGGTTCTGAGACCCATAGAACCGTGGTCCACATTTCCAATGTTCGAGACCCATAGAACCACGGTCTGGTCCGCGGTTTGAATGTTCAAAATCGGTCGGGCCATGGGAGAACTGACCATGGGTCACTCAGACTCAGCTCACGAAATCCAGTTCAGGCATCGTCATCTTCTTCAGGTTCAGCTCATCGTCTTCTTTCATCTTTTGCTTCATGTAAGCTCTTCTCCATGTTCGTGAGAATAGGGAATTTTTCACAGAAGATTAAAGGCTATTGGCTTGACTATCAAATGAGTGTACTTCACTTAACAACCAAGCCAATAGCCAACAATAGATTAAAGTTGGGTTTTGCTCTTCTCCACGTTCGTGACTCTTGAGAATTCAGAATAGGGGTTTGCTTAATTTTTCACTTCTGTTATGTCTCGATCAGATTCTGCTGAATTAATTTATAGAACTGATGGTTTTGTTGGTATTCAAGGTAAGGTATGTTGTAGTCATTTTAAAGAAGTTACATGCTCTAGGTAAGATTAATTCTTCTCAAAGATTCAAAATTTAAGCGAAAGTAATCTTATTGTAGTTTAACTAGTTCTTTAAGATCGAAGGTATCAATAGAGATGCTCGTAAGTTTTCTTTACTCCACGCTATGAAAACAAAAAAAAAAAAAGTTGTATTAAAGTTCAATAAAAATGAAAAACTTTACATTTGAAGTTATTCGTAAACTGCCTAAATATTTGATGCATCAAAATATTTACTTTTGACGAACATCTAAAAGGAGCTTTATTTGATGCATATGCTTTTGTTTTGCAAGATACTGATGGTTTTTTTAATTGATCCATATGCTTTTGCAATTCCTTAAGGGCTTTCATTTTTAGTACATATGGAGTTTTATTTGACTTTATAGTTTGGACATGTATAATTTTTATTACCTATTTGGATTCACTATAGTAGGGTACTAAATACTGATAAAGCTAGATATAATTATTGTGGGCAAACCTATAAAGTTCATTCAACGAAAAATGAGACTTCATCCTTGAAAAGCATATCAAAGTATGCAAAAAATTTGTAAGAAATGTTGATAATAAGCAAATGACTTTGCTTTCAGACCTAATAAAAGTAAAGGATCTAACGTGCCCACATATACTGTAATGGGTGCTCGAGAATTTCTTGCGAAAATGATTATCTTGGATGAGTTGCCAATTAAATTAGTTGAAGGAATTGGATTTAGAACATTTTGTTTGTTTCTCAATCCTAAGTTCATTATGCCTTCTAGAAGAACGGTTGCAAGAGATATTCTCAAGATATTTGAGAAAGAATGTAGTAAGTTGAAGGAGTATTTTTTTTACAACATCCTAGAGAGTATGCTTGACCACTGGCACATGGACCTCTATTTAGAATTTGAACTACATAGTGTTAACATGTCATTATATTGATGAAGATTGGAATGTTCAAACGAAGATCTTGAACTTTTTGTTTGATTCCAAACCATAAAGGTGAGTCTATTGGTAAAGAAGTGAAGAAGTTTTTGCTCGAGTGGGAGATTGAAAATGTTACAACCGTTATGGTTGACAATGTGTCTTCTAATGACATTGTCATTTCGTATTTGACAAAGACAGTTAGAAATTGGAAAGGGCTGATTTTAAATGGAGGATACGTTCATGTGAGATGTTTTGCACAAGTTCTTAATTTGATTGTTTCTGATGGTTTGAAGGAACACCATGAATCCATAGTGAATATGCAATGTTGTTAAGTATAGCCTTTTTACTTCTATGGAGTTTGTATTGTCTTCCTTGGTTTGCTTGTGACTTCTGGTTTTGAATTAGGCTTGCTTATGTAGTTAGTTTTCATATTGGATCTATATTTTGTAGGTATTGGAGTATTCGGTTGGGAGGGGCATGCTGCATGTAACACCCCAAATTCTAAATTCTCAATTTTAAAACCGTAATTTGAAAATTCTAAAATTTCCTCCAATTTGATTTTATAAAACAGATTTAATTTCAAGCGTTATAACCATAATTTCTAAAATTAAAAAAAAAACTTTAATGAAAACATTAAATGTGTGGAAACTTAAAACAATGTTCAATCATTAAATGACTTTGGTCAAATTGAAATAAATGCAGAAGTAAAACCATTCGTAAAACTTTATCAATGATGAAGTCAACATAAATCATTCAAAATTTTCACCGAAATAATTTATGAAATATTCCCGAAAACTTGATACATATTAATTTAAATTCTTTCCTCAAACATTGCCTTCTTCTGTATGCTCCCTTGTCTCTGGAAGGTTTTCGATCACAAGCAATTCTTCTTCAGATAAAAACTCACTTGCATCACAAAATTACAAATTATAAGAATAACTCAGTAAGCAAAAATACGTGCAGATGCAAAATTAACATTACTTTTACCAAATTCTGATTTAACAGTTACATATTGGTTCAGAACTTATTTTCCAACCTTCGTTCAGACTTAGCCATCTTATTGTCGTTTAGGCTTTGTCATCTTATTTTCATTCAGGCATAGTCATCTCATTGTCGTTCAGGCGTAACCATCTCATTTTCGTTCAGGCATAACTATCTCGTTCAGACTTAGCCATCTTATTGTCGTTTAGGCTTTATCATCTTATTTTCATTCAGGCGTAACCATTTCATTGTCGTTCAGGCGTAACCATCTCATTTTCGTTCAGGCATAACTATCTCATTGTCGTAAATGGCTTAGTCATCTCATCGTCGTTCAGGCTTTGCTATCACATATTTTTCGTCAATTTCATCATATTTATACGCATATAAAATGTTCTACCAATTTTATCTTTATACAATTCTATGTTAATACCTAAACATGCATGGTCAAATATCGGAATCGTGTAATAAAATAATTATAAGAAAATAATATAGATTTTGTGATGTAGGGTCGTAGCCAAAATGTTGAAAACGTGGTATTTTCACTTACCTGAATTCTGAGAGGTTGGGTTATCGAGATTTTTTTCAATATTCTAAATAATTTTCTACCTAAATAAAATATCGGTATCAAATTCTGATTTAAATAAATCTAATATTAAAAGAATTTAGGTAGAAATTTCTTACGTGTATTCTTACGTTGGATAGAGTCGAATTGGATCGATTAAGATGACTTTCAGAATTTTTTCTGCCTAAAGAAAATATTCAGTATTAATTTCTCACTTTAATAAATCTATTTCAAAAGGATTTAAGCAGAAATTCCTTATTGGTTTATTCTTAGATCGGTTCGGTCGGATTCAGATTGTTTCAGATAACTTTTGATCAAATTTGACGGTCTGGAAGCAATTTGGTCCGATCTAGGCGATTGAGAGCAATTCGTCTGAGCTCCACCGCTCGAGTGGAGCTTGTGGCTGCAACTAGGCGGCCTTCGGAGATCGGAGATCGGTGGTCAAAGGTAAGTCTTCTGACAAAGAGGGAGAGAGAGAGAGAGCTGCATGAGTGAAATCGAGAGAGAGCTCTGGTGTACTCTCCATCCACACTGAGCCTCTCAATTTATAGAGGGGTTTCTCAACCAACCTCCCCTAAAATCTGAAGTTCCATTCGGATTTTCAATTCTGGAAATCCGATATCAATCAGATTTTTAGAGCTAAACACCTGCTTCCCCGCAAATCTTTATCCAGGTTATAAATCCAACTAACAAAAAATTTGATTCCTCTGGTTTTTGAGAGATTTTAGGGCTAAAATCTTGGATTAGGTTTGATTTGGAGATTTCGAATTTGAATTTTCAATTTTTAAACAATCTCTCTTCCTTAAAAGAAATTTTGTTCTCGAAATTTAAATTGTTACCTGAATAGCTCTGGATAAGTCTTTTATATGTCCTCTTCTCTTTTCCAAG
Source organism: Begonia masoniana (assembly GCA_022432975.1). Taxonomy (NCBI): domain Eukaryota; kingdom Viridiplantae; phylum Streptophyta; class Magnoliopsida; order Cucurbitales; family Begoniaceae; genus Begonia; species Begonia masoniana. The sequence continues at coordinate 39,450,299 of CM039503.1, read as the reverse complement.
TTGCTTCCTCAATGTTTCGATTCTTTCATAGCACTCTGACAAGCGATACCTTTTTATTTCTTAGTTCTCTTTCCTCTTAGTTTAGAATTTGAATCGGTCTTTCATCATATGTTAGATCGAAATTGATTGCAAAAGCGAGGTATTTCATTTGCACAAAATAGAATATTTCAGCAGATTTGATGTTGAGAAGGGGAAAGTAGGTCTTATGCTTATTAAACATCCAGAAATTTTGAATGTAGATTTGGAAGCACCTGTGATATCGGTGTTGGAATTATTGAAACACTTTAGATTAGAGAAGGAAAAATTGAATGATGTCATTATGAAGTTCCCTTTTGTGTTGGGTAGAAATAGATTGGCTAACTTGCCTCATATTTTGAGAGCTTTGGATCTAAATAAATGGTTATTCGACGAGATACAAAGTCGGCATTCGAAATCTTTAGTCAGCTATCGCACAAGTTGTCCCAATGAAGGCTTGGATGAAGAATATAATGATGCCTTAGATAAAATCAGTTTAACAAGGACCTCAATTCATACCGTGCTAAAACTAAATTTTTTGCATGAAACTGGGTTTGGAGAGAATCGCTGGACTGTAAAAATTTTAACACATTTGCATGGAACAAGCAGTGAGTTAGTCGAGCGGTTTAATTGCCTTCTTCGGATGGGGATAGAATACTCAAAGCTTTGTTTGATGCTAAGCTCAGCTCCTAAGATTCTTAACCAGAACCCAGATATTCTTGAACAGAAAGTGAAATTCCTTTGCCATGAGATGAGATCCTCTATACAGTATGTAGATAGTTTCCCTGCATTTTTGTGTTTTGATTTGGAAAAGAGAATCAAACCTAGATATAGATTCCACATGTGGTTGGTAGAAAAGGGTTTGTGCACTCGAAATTACTCGATTGCTAGCTTAATTGCGACCAGTGAAAAGAAATTTTTGGGCCGGCTTTTCGGGATTCACCCAGCAACTCTGAAGCTGTGGTTTGAGTGTTTCTCATATAAAGAACCCCTACAATGAGCAAAGTTTTATAGTGATGAAAATAGTGTTACTTTTATTGACACCATTTTTCTTTTTCCCAATTTCTTGAAGGTTAATTCAAGGTGATGAGCATATATGACTGATGTCTTATTGTTGTAAATTTCATATGGATTCATATTGGAGCTTATTTGAAGTGTAGAATGAACTGAACAGGGACTCTATATTTTGTAGTTTTTAGAAGTAGTTTTCAATTTGCAAATTGTGCAAAACAATTTCAAAGGAGGCTTCATAAAACACTAAAATTACCCCTAATATTTCTTATTTCTATAAATTTTGGTTAATGTAGAGGCACTCATAACTAGAGGCAACAAATTTTTTGAGATTGACTTGATTTTATTAGATTTAATGTATTATTTCTTTTGCCGATGGAACCTCACAATTTCTCTTTTTATTTCCGTGTAAAACTCTAATACATTTTTGTTATGCGCGTTTTACCTGCATTGTTTTTTGTCTACTTTTGTATACCTTATGATGTGTAAGTCCATGTCCACGAGACATTCATGAACTAAACGTTATGCTAAATGTTACATGAAATGTAGCATGCCTAGATAGATAAATGTAAACAATAAGTAGACATGAGTAGTGCTATTCTTGCATAGGCGCGAGAACTTCCCATATAGAGGTGTCAAACGAGTAAACTCAGCACAGCTCGACTCGTTTAATTTTAATTCGCGAGCTGGTTCGAGTTAAAAAAAATTTTTAGCAGACTCGTTTAACTCGTTAGGCTCAGTGAGCTGGAGTTTTTCAGGGTTGACTTGGTCGACTCGTTTGTCACCTCTAATTGCAAATGAGTGACAATTAGATTTAGATAGGTGTCAATCTAGTTATTATGTTTTAGTTTCTAATGATGTAACAATCAAATATTTGTAATAATATTCATGTGATATTTTTTATTAAATCATCTCAAATAATTTTTTTATTTAAATACATGTCATTTTATATATTAATAAAACAAGAGTAATGTTAGGTGTACTTTCTTAAAAAACTCGATGACGTGTCAAATATTTATTAATGTAATTAATATAATAAGTTATAAAAAGCAGCGCTTTTAAGTACATCAATAATTATATGACAAGTCAACTTGTTTTTTAAGATAGTAAAAGAAGAAGTACGCAGACATTATTCATAAAATAATTTTGTTAACTAAATGATTAATTATTATATTTTGACATTATAATAAAAAATAATTATTATAATTTTAATAATTAATTTTTTTTAAATAAACATTATATTTATGTAAATTGAAAACATATATGTATATCATTCGTTAAGACTCGTTAAGCTGACTTGGTTCAGCTCGTATAACATTGGCTCTCGAATTGATTTTTTTTTTCAGACTCGTTAGTCTCGTTTCATTAGACTTGATTTATTTAATTCTTTAGTATTCGTCAGTCAATTTTTGTAAGATCAGTTCTGTTTGGTCAACTCATTTGTGATATATGTCTCATATATGGTAAATTTGTGACGCAAACAATTTGAAAAATACAATTAAGTTGAAAATGGTATGAACTCAATAAACATGTATGGGATGTGTTAAACTATGAATTCAAAATTATATTCTACCCTAAACAATATTAATTACTATGTTCATAATCCATAAACGTTACATTAATTTAATGAATTACGGGGAAAAAAAGCCCATAATTAATGATACTAGTAATTAAAAATGACTTCAATGACAATGACAAACTGCTATTATTAGTAATTTTCCTGTCTTCTGTTAAGGTTAATGTCATTGTCTCGAACTCGGTTATATATTTTACTAAACACGTCACTTAATATTCTGACTTGTTGACTAAAAACAATCAAAAAGGGAATACAAGCGTTTGCAATTAGCATCAACTTTGATTAAAATCACTTGAATAATTGTAACTCCATGTACCTTTTAAGCATGATACCATGAGGTACATTGTAAACATCAATAATTAATTAATCAAGGACATTAAACATGAGTAATTAATTACAATTAAGTGCCATTATATCTTATAACTATATCACTAATGATATTCAAAGATGATATAGCTAAGATAAACTTACTAGTTTCTAACGTAATGGAAATATAAATCATTTCCTAAATGAATTAAATTAAGGGAAATGCACTCAAACATTAATTAATTAATTAGAGCGTAGTAATTGTCTTTTAACACCGCTCAAAACCCAAGGCATTATCTAGCTTTCAAAAGGGAAGACTTTTACTAACCATTGGAAATTTGTTAACCTAACCATGGTTAAGATATTTTCACCATGGATTAAGCTGGTATATTTATAGTGAATCATGGGTAACAAGATGCTGCTCAAGTAATAACGCGCAACCACTTTTGCCAAGTTATTTTCTCAGAAGCGAAACAAAAGGGAACATAACCCGGAATTTGTAACAAGGATCAAAGAGGCGAGGAAACTTCTGGTGGTTTTTTCTCAGGTTTGGGATGGCTTCTGAAGGGTGTTTGGAGTGCGAGAAAAATGATGGTTTAAGACTGAGTTTAAGCTTGGGATATGGAGGGAGTGACAGGTATTCCTTAAAAGAGCTGAATCCCATTCACCCTACTCTAAGCTCTCGCCATGGAACAAGTTCTTTTCATCAAACATTTCACTTATGTGGTAATCTCTCTCTTTCTCTCTCTGTGTTCTTCCAATTTCTTTGATTTTCTTTAAGGAAAGTGATTGCTACAGATCCAGACTCCAACATGGGGTAAGTTTTGACGGGATTGGACGTGAGAAGGGTGTCAACAGAGGATGAGGAAGAAAAAAATGGAGTTTCTTCTCCAAACAGTACAGTATCTTCAAGCATCAGTCTAAAGAGAATCAAAAGAGAGAAACTCTTCGACCCCGACGCATCAGTTAGGAAGAAGCTTAGGTTGTCAAACTATCAGTGTAAGGTGCTTGAGGATGAATTCAAAGAACATGACACTCTTAACCTGGTGAGCAATCTCCTAATTGTCTCACAAAAAGCTGTTGTCGTCTTAATGGGGAATCGTTTTAGGATCGAATTCACACTTTACTAATACAAAAAGTTTAATATTTAATTATGTTTTTAGTTTCTTAGAGGCAAAAGATGGAACTGGCAAAGCAACTAAATCTAAGGCCAAGACAAGTGGAGGTTTGGTTTCAAAACAAGAGGGCAAGGTGAGCAATAATTTGATAATTCATAGACATCGTAATAGAAACATAAACATGTGATTTTGATTAGATTAATGAACTCTAAGTTGTTGCAGGATAAAGTTGAAGAAAATAGAGGTAGAAAGTGCGAAGTTGAAGAGAAGGCGTGAGAATCTTACGATGGAGAACATGAGGCTGCAGAAACAGTTGACGGAGCTGAGAGCACTCAAATTTTCCCCTCAGCTTTACATGCATATCAACCCTACAAAGACTCTGAGCGTTTGCTGTCAGTGTGAGCATCTTTCTCTCTCCTTATCTTCCTAATCGTCAGAGAAGAGCCTCTCAAACTTAGTATCCTGATTGAACAAGTATCACTGTCATAATAACGAAGCCGGAAAACAATACAGATGTAACTATCAAAAAAGCATATCCATACAAAAATGCTTGTTAAAATTCTGAAACAAGGAAGAAAAAGATAATTGCACATAAATCTAGGAAGCTTTTTATTTAAGGTTGATACAAGAATAATTTGGATCTCTAAACTTGTAGGTATACACAAGTTGTTTTCATTCTCTTGGTTACAAAGAATATATTAGACGATTCATCTTTCTATTCTCTTTTTTTTCATCCTCTTTATTTTTTTGATGATTTTATCCTAACCTGACCGTGAAATGGATGAAAAGAAAATGTATTGGTGTTGTTCATAGTTCATCGTGCATGGCTCTCTCCAATGGCACCTCCAATCCATCAACTGCATTGTTTTGGAAATTGATTTGATTTACACCATCTTCAACAACTCTAGGTCTAAACTCTGGTTCTCTAACCATGCCAACTTTAATGGCAGCAGTGACTGTTCTCTGTAACTTGAGTACTCCAATACGCTTTGAAACAACATATAAAACTACACAAGTGAAGCAAAACACTCCCATTGCAAGTATAATCCTGTCCAAAACTACCAATCATTATCTTTTCAAGATAGAAATAAAAAATACCAAAGTCTTTGTTTTTCCCACCTGTCAATGACATCATGTTGTTGCATTGTCGATAGCAAGTTTCTCGTTCGCATCAACAATGAGCGGTGACCCTTGTATTCACTTCCTGCCTTCTTCAATACTCCCGTTGATTCCTCTAACAGAATTCAATACATCCAGAAAAACAATCCCTCACACCGCTATATAACTTTAAATTATTTGGAATTCAACTGTAAGCATAATATTTTAATCATCATTTTGGAGACCTAAGGTTAGATAAATTTATATCCATCATTTAAGATTCTTCATTCTTGCCAAACATCTAAGTAACCCGATAGCAGATTCTTTAACTGCAAGGACTGGAACAAGTATATGTATTGGAGTGTTGCTCATGTACAGCAACTCATCTCCAACGGCATTTCAATTCCTTTATTATTTCTCATTCGCTCTGTCGTATAATGTCAAAGAGACTGTTTTTATTCTAAAAGAGGGGATACTTTGGTACGTTTTTCAACAGTAGGAGAGAGAGAGTTTCCAACATTTTAAGTCTAACAGGAAACAAAATAAATAAGTTACATTGAACTATTTACTTAATGCTGAGTGCGAAATGTTTTATTATATCAGGATGATAGGAACTCACCAAAAGTCATTAGCATGCTTGTACTTCTTTCCACCTCCTACATGTCCAGAATTCAATAAGACAATACGTCAATTATATGATTAACCAAAAATTTATCAAGAAGTAGAATAAAGCAATATTTCAAGAAAAATGGGAAATAAAAAACATAATTGCAGGCCTGTAACCTGAACCATCAACTGACGAGTTCGGCGAAGGCTCTCTGTGATACTTGCAGCAGCAGAAGTCATTCCAGCCTTTGTTCTGAAAAGGGTGAAAATAGTAGAATCACCTCCTTTTGCTTCATTGCATTTACATTATGAGGAATTTGAACTTACTGTAAGTTGCGGCGACGAATTGTAGACTCTTCTCCCCCACCAAGAAGGAGCTCCCTCTACAATGTAACGGATAGCTTACAACTCTCAGCAAAATCACCTATTTTAGTATATTGATTATATTTTCGAAAGCACATTTGGAGTACTTACGGCATTCAAAAAGATATAAAGACGCCATTTCTAATCAAATACAAAGTACGAAGTAATTGCTGCATATGAAAGCGCATAATGAATACCTCTTTCTGAGCGGCTTTCTTCAAGTTGGTCTTCGCTTGCAAATTTGCATATCTCAGACTCAATCGTAATCTGGTAACAGAGATAATGAAACAGCCATCATAACGAAATAATAATAACTGTAGTATGTTTCAATTTTATTTCCTGAAGAAAAATTATCATTCATTTCTACTACAAATGCATCATTATCGAATGAAATTTCTAGAAAATTCACAATCGTCAACCTTGATTTTTTATTTTTCAGGAATAACTAGAAAGCCAGTAAAGCTACAGTAATCGGATTAGATGTATTCAGAATTTTCAAACAAATCGCCTATTAATTGAAACATAAGAGTGAAATTACTACTTTTGGGATAGGTCTTTCCAAGATTCAAGAAGTGATTGAGCAGCTTCAACTTCAGAGACAGTGAGCATTTGAGGAGCGAGAAGATCGAGCTTGAATTGCAAAGAAGACATTACAGCCAAGCCATCTTGAGCAAGCCCATTCAATCTCGGAAGCGAATTATCCTCTTCGATAGACCGACCTTTCTTCCCATACTCTTCGATCGCTTTAATTCGCTCTAGGGTCTGATCGTACGCTTCCTCCCACTCCTTCCTCACTTTCCCCACCTCCTCTGAAACCTTGTCCATTTCAAAGATCTGAACTATCACTAAACAACCAATCGATTAAGCTACGTTTGGTTACCGAGAAAATGCTGGAAGAGTATCGGAAAGGCAATAGGGTTTTCGTAATCGTAGAGAAAAACAGCAAATTGAAGAATTCCCACCGGCCGACGGGGTGAGCAAAAAAAGGTAGGGATTTTAAAAAATAACCCCTTCAAAATCTTATTTACTATTGACCCCCTTCTGTGGTATCCCTCTTAATATTGCATCACTTCTATTTAGTTCGTGCAACTTCGTTTTTTTTAGAAAAGTTTAAAAAACCCTTTAAACTATTGGGTGAGGCACATACCGACTTCGAAATTATATTATGTAGGGATACAAATCAGTTCTTAAATTATCTTTAAGAAATAAGTCAACACTTATCGTCATGTTCTGTTAAATGTACTCGTTGTCGCTCTCGTTTCAAGTGCGAGGGATCGTGTTTAAGTGAGGGCGACTGTTGCAGTTGACCTCATTTGGGCCACAGTCGCCCTCGCTTATTAGGGTTTTAATTTTCATTTTAACATGCGGTCGCCTGCTCTTAATCTGCGATCAACCGCACTTAAACACAGTCACACGTTCTTAGAACGGGAGCGATTGCGAGTGAATTTAACAGAACATGACGGTAAGAGTTGATTTTTTCTTTGAAAATAGTTTAATAACTGATTTATACCTAAACATAGTTTAAGAGTTAGTTTATCTCCGATTTCATAGTTTAAGAGACTTTTTAGACTTTGCCCAAATTTATTCTTTAAATCTTCGTCTCAGTCCACTAACACTATTTTGTTGTCAAATGAAGTAGGAGGATACCAGTTAATACTTAATTGATTTAAAATTATTGAAATCAATTTAGTTAGTTTTAAAGAAACAAAATTTCTTAATTAATTAAGTTTAAAAATAAACGGAGACAATAGTTTTTATTTTTACTCTTGATTTGTCATGAATTATGTTTCTAGCCCCTTTTTTAATTTCTAATATTTTCTTTTATTTTAAAGTAATATGATTATATTTGAATTTGAATTTTGACTTATTTACGATATTGTCGTTAATGAAATGACTATTAGAATTAGGTTTTGACTTTTTGGTCATATAGTTTTAGTTTTGGTATTAAAAAAACTTTGAACTTGCTTTCTAGATTTATCACTCGTAATCTTTTCATATTTTTTAAATGTGGCGTCTACAATATTTCTTGTAACACCCGACATTTTTACAGTCATTTAATCGTCTCTAAATTTATTTGAATGGAATTATTTAGCTATTAATATAAATATATTTTAGAATTTTAATGTCGGGAATTCATGAGTTAAGAAAATAGAGCGAAATCGTGGAAGTTAAAAAGGTCAAGAATTTAAGCGGAATTCTGAATCGAAACCTGAGCGTTCTCTCTCTCTCTCTCTCTCTCTCTCTCCCTCTCCCTCCCCCTTCCCCTTCCCCTTCCCCTTCCCCTTCCCCTTTCCCCTTCCCCTTATTTCTTTTCCCGTTCTCTTTTTTCCCCTCATCTCCTCTCCTCTCTGCTCCCTCTCTTCCAGACGACGAGCGACGATTCCCTTTCCTCCACGTTGACGATTTCCAACCTCCGTCTCCTCCGGTTTTCTTCCAATTATTCAATTAAGGTAACCACATACGTTAATTAACGAGTTTAGGTTAGTTATACGTTAGTTTTGTTGAAGTTTTAGGGTTAGGGTTTTGGAGAAAACTCGTCGATTGTATACGAAATCATGCTAGAATGTTATTTAGAGGTTTGAATTGATAAATTAAGAAAAAACTAAGCATGTTCGACCAAAAATAGAAATTCGATCGAAAATCGGCACGTTTTAGGGCACCCATGAAATTTCAAGTTATGCTATTGTTTTGGACTTACTTTTGTAATACCCGGCTTGTACGGATTTTGGGTTTAATATATTATATTGATATTTTTGTAAATATGTTAAATCAGGTCTGTTTTACGAAAAGAAAGCGTGGTTACGATCCTAACGAATAATAAGAATTTTAAAGAAATTACGAGAATTTTTGGAGTCTAGACGCTATATTCCGAGTAAATACGTTTCTCGTAACGTGAAGGACGTTTAGTAAAAAATAGTAAACGAAGTCCGAATTGCGAACGGACAGTTTTAATAAATCCCGAATGATAAGTTGGGTTTGTTGGAGGAATAAGAAAATTTGGAGAATCCAGGTTATTAACCGATTTACGAAACGAAACACAAAACTAATATAAAAACAAAGTAAGGGCAAAATGGTAATTTTGCCAACCAAATTTTAATTAAAAACATCACAGCCCTCCTCCGCCGAACACATTTCTTCTTTGGTTTCCTTCTCTCCCTTGCGCGACAAACCCTCTCTGGCCGTCGATGATTTTCCTCCTCCGACCTCCAATTCGCGCTCCGTTCGTCTCGTTTCCTCCGTGTTTCTCCTCCTCTCGCAACCCTAGGTATATATCTATAGTCTTAGAGCGTTAAATTGAGGATTTCGGGTTGTTTAATGTTAGGGTTTTCGTTAAAGTTTGTGTTAAAAACACGAATTAAGGTTCGTAATTAATAGGTTTGCCGTGTTTAAGGATATAAAGGACGTATTGAACGTTATGGGACGAATTTGATTAATTTAGGTCGAATGTTAAAAATTGTGAATTTTCGAGTTTTTGGGGAAAACTCGTTAATTGTGATTTTAAACTAATAAACGTTAATCGTTGTTTAAATACTTCGATTTGTCGAGTTAAGATTTTAGGAAAAATCCTTTAGTTAAGGTTTTTGTTGAATTTGGACGTTTAGAAGTTTAAATTCGTTTTAACGATAAACGTTGTGAATTGCTTATGTAAACAGTGCTCGTGGACGGAGTTTGAGCTGCTTTGGACATGAGGTAAGTTCTCGTGATCTTCTTTGGCCGATAGGCCTACACCGTACGTCAAAGTCGTCTCGAGGAATTTTGGTGACGTGTTTATTTAATCGCTTTGGTTTGGGTAGTTAGGGTTCGAATGAGTTATAGGTTGATTGTTGTGTTTTGATGGTATTGTTAGCGTCTTGATGGTACACATTATTGTTTGTTTACTTTAAGATATTGAACTGTTCACGCATCACTTGTTTTAAAGAAAAGCATGAAAATGAACTTCCGCACAGAGTTTTAAAGATAATGTAAAGCATAACATTGGCCGAAAGGCATATCGTTTATTGGTCACGCGAGGTGGGGCTCAGGCACGGCTATACGTGTTGTAAGCGTGTACCCCCCTCCTCTAGCTGGAAAGAGTAGTCCGCCCGCTGGATGAGCTCTCTCTGGCTAGAGGGATAGGATTTCGGTGACACCTATTGAGCATTGCATAGTAAAGAAAACATACCTGATTAATGAACTCATACGCACAACATGCATCGCATTTACGTAGAGCTTACTGGGATTTCATCTCATAGTGTGTATATGTATGGTGTAGGTGATCTAGATATCGAGGCAGGTGAGGACGATGTCCCTCCTCCTGAGGCATGAGTCCAGTTGACGGAGGATGGCTGCGGTGATGTGCTGGCGCAGTCGAGGCTTATCCAACCCGTGGGGACAGTATGTATAGATTTTGAGGGCTTTGAGACATTTTGGGCTGTTGGTTGTATAGACATTATAGGATGTTTAGTACTGGTAGTTGATAGGTTTATGTTCAACGTTTCAAACGATTTAGTAAACTGTATTTGGAAATGTTTTGTTAAACTGTTAATTAAATGTTATGGAAATGTTTTGGATGGTATTAGGAATGTTACGGGTATGACCGATTTTTAGATATATCCACGCAGTTGGATTTCGCAAAGTCCGCTGCAAGTTGGTTGAGTTTAGAATACATTTTTGTTGAGTTAAGTTATAATTTCATTGTTATTGAGGAGAAAGTGGTGTGAAAATGCAGGTGGTTTACTCTTTGGAATTGGATTCCAGAGAGCTTGCATTTTGTGTTTTGCTCTCTGGAATCCAAAATTCCAGAGAGCCCTTGTGAGAAAGAAGTAGTGGAGCGAAGGCCAGCGATCGGGCGCGAAGGCCGCGATCGCTGCCAGCGATCGGTCGCTGCTTCCTTTTTCGGGCAGAATTCCAATTATGCCCTCCCCTTTTGTTTTACCTGAAAATAGTTTTTAAATTAAGTTTTATTTAATAGTATTAATTGTTTTAAATAGTTATTTTAATTGTTTTAAAGTTTGATTTTAAATGGTTTCCAAATAATGCTAATGATTTCAATTCCGATTTAGTTTCCGCATAAAGTGTGAAATAAAACGAAAAATTAATACGGGTAAAAGGGGTACAGTATTAGGGTCGCTACAACTTTTTTATAAATTAATGATTCTATGATAAACTAGACGTAATAAGGATTCCGAAACATACTCTATGCATGCAACCAAAATAAATCAATCTCCATCATAATTATTCAGCTATCTCCCCCTTTGACAATATAAAAAAAAATAAACAGAGAAAAAACAGTCAACTTCACAATATTTGTATATGGAAGATGTAATACTCGGTTTTACGGGATTTTAATATTTTAATGTAGATGGTATTTTTATAAATTATGTCAAATCAAACCTGTTTTACGCACAGAAAGGTTTGTTGGAATCTGAATAATTAATCTGGATTTTAGGAAAAATATGGAAATTTTAGAATGTAACGCCGAATTTTAAAGATTTTACGTTTCTCGTAAAGTAAAAGAGATTTCGGTAAAAATGGTAAGCGGGGTCCGTTTTGCAAACGGACAGTTTTAATAAAGCCCAGATAATAAGTTGGATTTATTGGTGAAATAAGGAAATTTGGAGAAACCGAATCGTTGACCAATTAACGAGACAAAGGACGAAACAATTATAAAAACAAAGGAATTACGAAACGGTAATTTGCATGGTCAAATTAAATTAAAAACAACATTTTCTCTCTTCCTCCCTAACACTTACGCAAAATCCCTCTGCACTTTCTCCCCAGGCGATTTTTCATCGCCTCCCTCACGGCATTCTCACTTCCGACGCCGGTTCTTCCTCCGATCAACCTCCGTTCTTCACGTTTTCTCCTTCAATCCCGACCTAGGTCTTGATTCTATAGTTGGACGGTTATGTGCAGCAGGATCGAAATTATGCTGCAGCGCCGAGATCGATCGCTGCCTCATGTGCAGCGATCGGTCGCTGCTTCCTTTTTCGGGCAGAATTCCAATTATGCCCTCCCCTTTTGTTTTACCTGAAAATAGTTTTTAAATTAAGTTTTATTTAATAGTTTTAGTTTATGTTTTAAATGATTTACTAACGGACTTCGATTTCGATTCCGGTTTCGGTTTCGATTTCAATTCTGGTTAACGTCAAGTTTTAAAGTTTATAAAATGTAAAGATAAAAAAAAAAATATATATATATATAATATGGGAAATACGGGTACAGTATTTGGGGTGTTACATTATGTTCGGTTTTCACGAAGTTAAACGGTTAGGGTTTCGTATAGGGTTTTTCGCGAAATAGTCGGGTTATACTAGAAGTGGCTAGGGTTGCCCTATTTGTGACCTTTGTGAACGTATAAATGGGCATTGGAAGTAATTGGACGAATTGATGGTCGTTAATGTTAATTTTAGGTTGTTGGAAAACTTAGATATCTCCATTAATGGAGTTTTGGCTATTGGTGAGCATACGTTGCTTGATGAAATGCCCGAGAGAGTTGAATTGGAGTTTTAGGAGGTTTCCTTAGTTAAGGTTTCGTTAATTTTGGACGTTTAGTAGTTTAAACTCATTTTAATGTCTATAGTTATGAATTTCCTTAGGTGAACGACGCTCGTGGACAGAGCTTGAAGTTCAGTGCACGCGAGGTAAGTTCTCGTGACTTACTTTGGCCGATTGGTCTACACCGTACTTCGAAGTCGTCTCGAGGAACCTTGATGATTGGTTTGTTTAAATTGCTTTGGTTGGGTAGTTAGGACTAGTTGCTTTTTTATAAATTTTGTTATTTATCGTCTTGATGGTACATATGTTGTTTGTTTATCGTCTTGATGGTACACATGTGGTTGTTTACTTTATGATATAAATTGTTCACGCATCACGTATTTTAAAAGAGCATGAAAATGAATTTCCGCACTATGTTTTAAAGAAAACGGCGATGTGGCCCGAAAGAGGACTATCGATCTATTGTGACGGACGAAGGGCCTTGTCACAATACTGCATCTAATAAGAACCCATGTATGTATATAGTCATGTGAGGTGGGGCTCAGGCATGGCTGTACGAGTTGTAAGCATGTACCCCCCTCCGCTAGGTGGAAAGGGTTGTCCAACCACCGGACGTGCCCTCTCCATTTAGCGGGTTGAGATCTCGGTGACACCTCACGACGTAATGATAAGAAAATGTTGCATGATTTATGAACTCATATGCACAGCATGCATTGGCATTTACGAAACTTGCTGAGCCTTTAGCTCAGAGTTTTTCTATATGATGTAGGTTGACTTGAGACAGGTGAGGACGACGTTCCTCCTCCTGAGGCATGAGTGCGGTTGAAGAAAGATGGCCGCGGAAGTGTGCTGGCGCAGTCGAGGCGTTTCATGACCCGTGGGGACGTATGTAGGTATTTTGGATTATTTTGGGTGGAAAAAAATGTTTAGGTAAAATATTTGTACCGTTAGAAACATTTTAGGATTTTTGGATCTGGATTAGTTGATAGGTTATGTTTTGACGCTTTTAAACGTTTGAAACTATTTTACAAACTGCTTTTGGAAAGTTTATTGGAATTGTTGGTGGTTTAAAACAGGAGGAATCGTCGATTTTTAAACATACCCACACAGTCTGTTTTTATGAAAGTTTAATGTGCGTTTGGGTCGTTTAATTGTTGGTCGATGAAATGGAAACGAATAAGTCATGAGCAATGCTAGGAAGAAGTGTTTTAAATTTTGAGATGAGTTTAGGAATTTATGAAATGTGTTTGGAGGAAAAAGATGAAGTTGATAGGAAGTGAAGGGAAGTGAGGCACGTTCCCTGGAAATCAAATTTCCAGGGAACCTGGCGATCGATCGCCAAGAGTGGCGTTCGATCACCAGGTGTGATCGCCACTCCCTGGAAAAATCCAAGGAGTGTGGCGATCGATTGCAGGGGCGATCGATCGCCATAGTGATGGGCGATCGATCGCCCATCACTATTTTCAACAGGCGATCTGAGCCCCCGGGTTTTAAAAACGGTTCTGTAGACTGCTCGACTGCATAGCCACTACGCGGACATCCTTCCTCAACTGTAAGTATGTTTAATGCTTTATTTGATTTCGATTTCTTAAAGATATTTGCTTTAACCTTTATAGGAGTTATATAAATATAGTGCGTCGAGGGAATGATCGGGACGATAGAGATGATACGATAGATCAACTTAAGGGATTCATTGCCCAACAGTCCCAACATATGGAGCGACAGGCGCAACAAATGGAGAGACAGTCCTAGCAGCTGGGCACCCTAATAGACCGTGAAGGTGCTAGAACTCAGGAGGCAGTAACTCCTAGTAGTCGAGGAATGGAAAGGTTTCAGAAGCTCCAACCTCCTGTGTTCAACGGGCAATCTACGAATCCCTCTTCAGCCGAGGAGTGGATTCGAACCATGGAGGATATGCTGGCCTGCGCAAGTATTGAGGACGGACAAAATGTTGCATTGGTGACTTACCACTTAGCATTGGATGCCCGATTTTGGTGGGATTCCATCAAGGCAACCACCGATGTGACGATTATGAGTTGGAAACGTTTCAAAATGGTATTTTATGATAAATATTTCAGCCATACAGTACGGGAGGCAAAAATGGTGGAGTTTATACAACTGCGGTAGGTTGGTTCTATTGCTGAGTATGTAAGGAGGTTTGAAGCACTGTCCCGATTCGCACCACGTCAGGTCAGTGTTAATGAGGACAAGGTACGCAGATTTTTACAGGGGCTTGGTCAGGAATTTCATAAGAGTCTTACCATATCAGGGGTGCGGAATGTATCATGTGATGAGATTTTGGCCAGAGCACTTGAGATTGAGGCTGTTGATCAAAGTTATGTCAAACCGAGGGAGCTAGTGTAACAACCCCTTATCCCAGCAAGATATTGTCCGCTCTGGGGATTGGGCCGCAGCCCAATATCCTCCCCTCACGGCTTTGTTTGGCGAGGACTTCCCAGTCGGTCACCCAACCTGGTACTACTCTCGCCGAAGCTCTCTTAACTTCGGAGTTCTTCTGGGATCCGTTGTCAATTGAGCTCCAAAACGCGTCTTGCTATTTTGGGAGGGTCTCTTTACATATGTTTCATTTCCACATACTTCCCCAAGCGATGTGGGATTGTGACGACCCCACTTTCAACGACCGAACCCTCCGGCCCAACTCTCAGGGATCCGCGGAGTTTTCGTTGAACCCTCCGGCCCAACCCTCTGGGATCCGCGGAGTTTTAACCCATCTCTGACCCCAAACAATCGGGCACGCCTCTGAGGCGGAGAATGGGTGGTTCCACCACATACGCGTCAAGTTGGGTCATCACAATCACCCCCACTTGGGGGCCCAACGTCCCTTCGAACCCTTGTCCCACCAAGATATTGTCCGCTCCGGGGATTGGGCCGCAGCCCAATATCCTCCCCTCACGGCTTTGTTTGGCGAGGACTTCCCAGTCGGTCACCCAACCTGGTACTACTCTCGCCGAAGCTCTCTTAACTTCGGAGTTCTTATGGGATCCGTTGTCAATTGAGCTCCGAGTCTTGCTATTTTGGGAGGGTCTCTTTACATATGTTTCATTTCCACATACTTCCCCAAGCGATGTGGGATTGTGACGACCCCACTTTCAACGACCGAACCCTCCGGCCCAACTCTCAGGGATCCGCGGAGTTTTCGTTGAACCCTCCGGCCCAACCCTCTGGGATCCGCGGAGTTTTCGTTGAACCCTCCGGCCCAACCCTCTGGGATCTGCGGAGTTTTAACCCATCTCTGACCCCAAACAATCGGGCACGCCTCTGAGGCGGAGAATGGGTGGTTCCACCACATACGCGTCAAGTTGGGTCATCACAATCACCCCCACTTGGGGGCCCAACGTCCCATGGCCACATTTCCGGTTGGGTATAGGCTCTGATACCATTTGTAACGAACCCTTGTCCCACCAAGATATTGTCCGCTCCGGGGATTGGGCCGCAGCCCAATATCCTCCCCTCATGGCTTTGTTTGGCGAGGACTTCCCAGTCGGTCACCCAACCTGGTACTACTCTCGCCGAAGCTCTCTTAACTTCGGAGTTCTTCTGGGATCCGTTGTCAATTGAGCTCCGAGTCTTGCTATTTTGGGAGGGTCTCTTTACATATGTTTCATTTCCACATACTTCCCCAAGCGATGTGGGATTGTGACGACCCCACTTTCAACGACCGAACCCTCCGGCCCAACCCTCAGGGATCCGCGGAGTTTTCGTTGAACCCTCCGGCCCAACCCTCTGGGATCCGCGGAGTTTTAACCCATCTCTGACCCCAAACAATCGGGCACGCCTCTGAGGCGGAGAATGGGTGGTTCCACCACATACGCGTCAAGTTGGGTCACATTTCCGGTTGGGTACAGGCTCTGATACCATTTGTAACGAACCCTTGTCCCACCAAGATATTGTCCGCTCCGGGGATTGGGCCGCAGCCCAATATCCTCCCCTCATGGCTTTGTTTGGCGAGGACTTCCCAGTCGGTCACCCAACCTGGTACTACTCTCGCCGAAGCTCTCTTAACTTCGGAGTTCTTATGGGATCCGTTGTCAATTGAGCTCCGAGTCTTGCTATTTTGGGAGGGTCTCTTTACATATGTTTCATTTCCACATACTTCCCCAAGCGATGTGGGATTGTGACGACCCTACTTTCAACGACCGAACCCTCCGGCCCAACCCTCAGGGATCCGCGGAGTTTTCGTTGAACCCTCCGGCCCAACCCTCTGGGATCCGCGGAGTTTTAACCCATCTCTGACCCCAAACAATCGGGCACGCCTCTGAGGCAGAGAATGGGTGGTTCCACCACATACGCGTCAAGTTGGGTCATCATAGCCAGCTAAGGGCTTCTTTCATGAGTTCCACCCTCAGCCCAGGAATAGAGGCTGGCAACCGAGAGAACAGCCACAGCAACAACAACGAGGCGTTAAAAGGCCTTTTGAGGGAGGCAATGATCGAGGAAAAGGGAAACAGGTGCAAGGGGCTCCTCCGACACCTCTGTGTCATAAATGCCAAAAGGAACACAGTGGCCAATGCAGAGTGGCCACAAATATGTGCTATCGGTGTGGAGAAATTGGCCATTACGTCAAAGATTTCCCGAAGCCGGGCGGAGATCAGAGAAGGGTCATGCTGAGGATCTTTGCCTTTATAGAGCCTGGTGATGTCGACGACGAGGCTCAGCCTTCTGTGATAGCAGGTACTATTTTGATTATGGGTATAACTGTATTTTCTTTGATAGACACGGGGGCTACGCACTCTTTTGTCTCCACTGCTTGTGTGTCTAGACTGAAGCTTGTGCTTGAGTTAGCCGAATGCGAATATAGTGTGATGCTACCTTCAGGGGAGCGTATGCAGTCAGGTCAAGTTGTTCAGGGCAATATTGTCTCAGTTGGGAACAATACCCTCTATGCTTGCCTGATTGTTATGGGCATAGAGTTCTACGATCTTATTTTGGGGATGGACTGGCTTTCACAGCACTTTGCCACCATTGATTGTCGATCCGAGATTGTGACATTTCGGCCCCTGGATAAAGCTGAATTTGCTTATCAGGCGATGAATAGGTTGAGTGGGTTTCCTACCTCCTATTCTATGAAAGCCCAAGAGCAGTTTAAAGGCGAATGTTCATTCCTCATGGCCACAGTGGTGGATACTCAATTGCTTAAGGGAGTAACGTCAGATGACATTCCTATTGTTAGTGAATTCTCTGATTTATTTCTTAACGATCTTCCCGGACTACCGCCGAACCGAGAGATCGAGTTTATAATTGATGTTTACCCGAGTACGGAACCTGTTTTTAAGAACCCGTACAGGTTGGCGCCAGCTGAGTTGAGAGAGTTGAAAACTCAGCTTGCGGAACTGCTAGATAATGGTTTCATCCGACCCAGTTTTTCTCCCTGGGGTGCGCCCGTTCTGTTCGTTAAGAAGAAGGACGGGACTCTCCGGATGTGCATAGATTATAGAGAGTTGAATAAATTGACGGTGAAAAATAAATACCTGTTACCCCGGATAGATGATTTGTTTGATCAGCTGCAAGGTGCCCGAGTGTTTTCCAGGATTGACCTACGCTCGGGTTACTATCAGTTAAAGGTCCGAAAAGAAGATATTCCAAAGACAGCGTTCCAGACAAGGTATGGGCATTATAAATTCCTTGTGATGTCTTTCGGGCTTACTAATGCTCCTGCAGCATTTATGGACTTGATGAACCGTGTTTTCAAGGAGTATCTGGACAAGTTCGTCGTTGTTTTTATCGACGACATTTTGATTTATTCTAAGACGAAGGAGGAGCATGAAGAGCAATTACGGATTGTTCTAGGGATTTTGCAGCGACACCGGCTGTATCCAAAGTTCTCCAAATGCGAATTTTGGCTGGATAGGGTCAGTTTTCTTAGCCATATTATATCGCAGGAAGGGGTTTCTATAAATCCGAGTAAAATTCAGGTGGTCAGAGATTGGCCACAGCCTAAAAAAGTACGTGGGGTGCATGGATTTCTCGGATTGGCTGGATATTATCGGAAGTTCATAGAGGGATTTTCGAGGATTGCAGTTCCTCTTTCACGCCTGACTCGGAAGAATGAGAAGTTTGTATGGTCGGCTGCTTATGACGGGAGTTTTACGGAGTTGAAACAGAAGTTGACCACAGCTCCAGTACTGACACTACCTGTTGAAGGTAACAAATTTAGTATTTATTGTGATGCATCTGGAGTTGGACTCGATTGTGTATTGATGCAGGAAGGAAAGGTTATTGCATATGCTTCTCGACAGTTGAAGCCGTATGAGCAGAACTATCCTACGCACGACCTGGAGTTAGCGGCCATGGTCTTCACACTGAAAATATGGAGGCATTACTTATATGGGCAGCAGTGCGAGATATTTTCGACTACAAGAGCCTGAAGTATTTGTTTACGCAGAAGGAGCTTAATATGCGGCAACGCAGGTGGCTTGAATTTTTCAAAGACTATGAGTTCAATATTAAGTACCACCCAGGAAAGGCGAACAGGGTTGCCGATGCCTTGAGAAGAATGCCTTCTACGAGTCAGCTTTCGCTTGCAGCGATGTCGACTACATTGAGATCTGAGATTGAGAAGTTCGATGTAGAGATTGTGGCAGAGTTGTCCAGTATGCTCACCAACATTTCTCTCAAGCTGACTGTTCAAGATAAGATACGCGAAGCTCAGCAGAAAGATATGGAGTGTGAGGAGCTTCGATTGAGCATGACGTTAGGAGACTCGTCGGATTTCCATTTATCGGATAATGGTATTCTAAAGTTCAGGCATAGGTGGTACGTGCCTAACGACGAGGATCTAAAGAAGGAGATATTGGCCGAGGCGCATTCTTCAGCTTACTCTGTGCATCCAGGAAGCACCAAAATGTACAGAGACTTGAAGCAACATTTCTGGTGGCCGAACATGAAGAGGGAGGTCGCCAAATACGTGGAAACCTGTTTAGTTTGTCAACAGGTAAAGGTAGAACACCAGAGGCCGGCTGGAACATTACAGCCACTGCCGATTTCGGAGTGGAAATGGGAGCAGATCTCCATGGATTTTATTGTGGGGCTCCCGAGGATGACGAAAGGTCTTGATGGCATCTGGATGATTGTGGACTGATTGACAAAGTCGGCTCACTTCTTATCAGTGAAGATGACGTCTTCTATGGATCACCTCGCCGAGCTTTATGTGCAGCAGATTGTTAGACTGCATGGGGTGCCAGTTTCAATTGTCTAAGATCGAGATCCGAGATTTACATCGAAGTTTTGAAAGAGTCTGCACAAAGCTATGGAGACTCATCTTAATTTCAGCACGGCATTTCATCCTCAGACTGATGGTCAGACAGAGAGGACGAATCAGATTTTGGAGGATATGCTTCGAGCATGTGTGCTGGAATTTTAGGGATCGTGGAGCAGGTATTTGCCATTGATCGAGTTCTCTTATAATAATAGGCTACAATCGGCATGGCTCTGTATGAGGCCTTGTATGGTCGAAAATGTAGATCTCCGCTATATTGGGACGAGGTTGGTGAAGCTAGTATTGTTGGTCCCGAGATTCTACAACAAACGGCAGAAAAGATTGTCGTTATCAGACAGCGTATCGAGATAGCTCAGAGCCGACAGAAGAGCTATGCTGACACGAGACAGAGGGAACTGGAATTCGAAGAAGGTGATGAGGTTTATTTGAAGATTTCTCCGTTTAAAAGTATTATGCGGCTTGAAAGAAAGGGCAAGTTAAGCCCTCGATATGTGGGGCCTTTCCCTATTTTGAAGAAGATCGGGAAGATGGCGTATCGACTGCAGCTTCCGGCCTCAATGGAAGGTATCCACAATGTATATCACGTGTCTATGCTTCGAAAATGCTTGCGCGATCCATCGCATATCGTGGAAGCAAGAGAGATCGAGGTGCAGCCTACCTTGACTTATGAGGAGAAGCCAGTGCGTATTTTGGAGTCTTCCATCAAAGTATTGCGCAACAAAGAGATTCCGCTAGTTAAAGTCCTATGGCGGAACCATGAGGTGGAAGAGGCTACTTGGGAGCGACAGCAGGATATGATGGCTAAGTATCCTGAATTATTTATGTTAGCAAATTTTGAGGACAAAATTTTAAATAAGGTGGATGGAATGTAATACCCGGCTTTACGGGATTTTAATATTTTAATGTAGATGACATTTTTATAAATTATGTCAAATCAAGCTTGTTTTACGCACAGAAAGCTTTGTTGGAATTTGAATAATTAATCTGGATTTTAGGAAAAATATAGAAATTTTAGAATGTAACGCTGAATTTTAAGGATTTTACGTTTCTCGTAAAGTAAAAGAGATTTCGATAAAAATGGTAAGCGGGGTCCGTTTTGCAAACGGACAGTTTTAATAAAGCCCTAGATAATAAGTTGGATTTATTCGTCAAATAAGTAAATTTGGAGAAACTGAATCGTTGACCAATTAACGAGACAAAGGATGAAACAATTATAAAAACAAAGGAATTACGAAACGGTAATTTGCATGGTCAAATTAAATTAAAAACAACATTTTCTCTCTTCCTCCCTAACACTTACGCAAAATCCCTCTGCACTTTCTCCCCAGGCGATTTTTCATCGCCTCCCTCACGGCATTCTCACTTCCGACGCCGGTTCTTCCTCCGATCAACCTCCGTTCTTCACGTTTTCTCATTCAATCCCGACCCTAGGTATGATTCTATAGTTTTGGAAGGTTTATGTTTGGTTTTCATGAAGTTAAACGGTTAGGGTTTCGTTTAGGGTTTTTCGCGAAATAGTCGGGTTATACTAGAAGTGGCTAGGGTTGCCCTATTTGTGACCTTTGTGAACGTATAAATGGGCATTGGAAGTAGTTGGACGAATTGATGGTCGTTAATGTGAATTTTAGGTTGTTGGAAAACTTGGATATCTCCATTAATGGAGTTTTGGCTATTGGTGAGCATACGTTGCTCGATGAAATGCCCGAGAGAGTTGAATTGGAGTTTTAGGAGGTTTCCTTAGTTAAGGTTTCGTTAATTTTGGACGTTTAGTAGTTTAAACTCATTTTAATGTCTATAGTTATGAATTTTTTTAGGTGAACGACGCTCGTGGACAGAGCTTGAAGTTCAATGCACACGAGGTAAGTTCTCGTGACTTACTTTGGCCGATTGGTCTACACCGTACGTCGAAGTCATTTCGAGGAACCTTGATGATTGGTTTGTTTAAATTGCTTTGGTTGGGTAGTTAGGACTAGTTGTTTTTTTATAAATTATGTTATTTATCGTCTTGATGGTACATATGTTGTTTGTTTATCGCCTTGATGGTACACATGTGGTTGTTTACTTTATGATATAAATTGTTCACGCATCACGTATTTTAAAAGAGCATGAAAATGAATTTCCGCACTATGTTTTAAAGAAAACGGCAATGTGGCTTTCGGGCCAATCGATCTATTGTGAGGGACGAAGGGCCTTGTTACAATACCGCATCTAATAAGAACCCATATATGTATATGGTCATGCGAGGTGGGGCTCAGGCATGGCTGTACGAGTTGTAAGCATGTACCCCCCTCCGCTAGGTGGAAAGGGTTGTCCAACCGCCGGACGTGCCCTCTCCATTTAGCAGGTTGAGATCTCGGTGACACCCCACAACGTAATAATAAGAAAATGTTGCATGATTTATGAACTCATATGCACAGCATGCATTGACATTTACGAAACTTGCTTAGCCTTTAGCTCAGAGTTTGTCTGTATGGTGTAGGTGGTTTTGAGACAGGTGAGGACGACGTTCCTCCTCCTGAGGCATGAGTGCGGTTGGAGAAAGATGGCCGCGGGAGTGTGCTGGCGCAGTCGAGGTGTTTCATGACTCGTGGGGACGTATGTAGGTATTTTGGATTATTTTGGGTGGAAAAAAATGTTTAGGTAAAATATTTGTACCGTTAGAAATATTTTAGGATGTTTGGATCTGGATTAGTTGATAGGTTATGTTTTAAGGCTTTTAAACATTTGAAACTATTTTACAAACTGCTTTTGGAAAGTTTATTGGAATTGTTGGTGGTTTAAAACAGGAGGAATTGTCGATTTTTAAACATACCCACGCAGTCCGTTTTTATGAAAGTTTAATGTGCGTTTGGGTCGTTTAATTGTTGGTCGATGAAATGGAAATGAATAAGTCATGAGCAATGCTAGGAAGATGTGTTTTAAATTTTGAGATGAGTTTAGGAATTTATGAAATGTGTTTGGAGGAAAAAGATGAAGTTGATAGGAAGTGAAGGGAAGTGAGGCACGTTCCCCGGAAATCCAATTTCCAGGGAACCTGGCGATCGATCGCCTAGAGTGGCGATCGATCGCCTAGAGTGGCGATCGATCACCAGGTGTGATCGCTTGGCGATCGATCGCAGGGGCTATCGATCGCCCCTCAGTATTTTCAACAGGCGATCTATCGCCTGTTTTGGGCGATCGATCGCCCCTATGTATTTTGGGACAAATGTCCTTTTTGTCCCTCCCTCTTTGGCCGATGAATCAAATGTTTTTTTATTATTGTTTTATAATTTGTTTTACGTTTAATTTAATGATTTTAAGTTTTTTTTAAATGGTTTAAAAACATAAACTTCAACGATTTCGATTCTGATTCCGATTTTAAAAGTTTTAATTCCGCCCAAACGTTACGAAATTTATTTAGAATATAAGTAGGAAAAAAAATAATATGGGAAAATTATGATACGGGTAAGGGTTGCTACAGAAGAAATTTTAACGATTGAGTCTGTAAAATTGTTCACACAAAAAAATGTTCTTATTTAATCTAAGTCCAGAATGCGCTTCCACAACTCCTTCCTAATTGAAGGAGGCACTTCATAGTTCATATTGGCATGAGGAACTATCAGTGGTTCAATATCGGGAGTAGAAGCAGAAGAAGCAGAAGGCTGAAATGGACCTCGATACACCACCAAGTCCATACATAGTGGAGGCTCTACCGGGGAAGCAGCCTGAGATGCATCCATTGAACTTGATGGCTCGGATGGAGACTTGGTGGTAGGAGAAACAAAAGGATCAGTGAACCGCAGCTCAGCATCCTGAAGATCCAAGGGCATTGAATTCACTTCCTCGGGTCTGAAGATTGGAGGGAGGAAGTTTGCAGAACAAGCTTCTGAGAAACAAAGAGGACTAAATTGTTCTGGTTGAAGAGCTTGGATGTCAGACTGCATAGACCGAAGGGCCCTTGAGAGAGAGTCTTCAAGTCTATCCATTTTGGAAGCCAACCGATCGTAAATCAAGTCAAGGTCCTTGCTCAAGTCCACTTTGGTTTGATTGAGCAGATTTTTATTTGCAGTCTCAAGATGTTCAAGTTCGGACAGGACAAAGGCCTCAAATTGATTGTGGTGGGAGGTATATTGGGTTTGGAAAGATTCAAAACCAGTCCCTAGGCTGGCAATGCTTGCCCTTAGCTCATCCTGAAAATCTTCAGAAATAGTATTCCTCACTTGTGAAGTAGAAGGACGTTTGGAGTGAGGAGGAACACGAGCAGGTAGAGGAGGGAGCTGAGTAGGAGAAGGAGCTGGAGTTGGACTGACTGGAGGAGGTGTGCAGGTTGCAGCAACTTGGACTGTAGGAGGTTCATGTTCACTTATTGGTTATGGAAAGGGAATTTGCTCATGAGGGACCTCCTCTGGAGCTTGAAGAAGAAGGACTGGAGAAGGTGTAAGCTCAAGAATAAGAGTGTCATCTTGCACACTTGTACCCTCACTTTCATCTGAAAGAATCATCCTACTGGATGGACCCCTTCGGCTATCTTTCGCAACAAACACCCCTTGATCATTCCTTGTTATGCCCATTCGTAATAGGGTGGAGGTAGAGAAGAAGTCTGAATTCTTTAAGGATAGGGGCTGGTCTGACTCAGGATATCGAATCCCAAACCGATGAAAAATCTTCATGAGTAGAAGATTGTAGGGCAAGGACTTAGAGCCACTGGTAATAACTTGCAGAATTTGGTTCAATATGATGAAACCGATGTGGAATTGTTTACCCTTAAAGAATTGATTGAGCAGAAAGAGATCCATGCCACTTACATGATCTCTATGTCCTTCTACTGGAAGAATGTTGTAATGAATCATCTGGTGAACAATTCTAGCTCTAGGGTTCAAGTCTTTGCTTTTTAGTTTGAGGGGAGCATTATTGGGATCCTTGGCAATCAATTGAAGTAAATCTTTGCCAGCAGGTTTTGAAAGAAAAGACGGAGTTGTTGTGGCCTCATAAACCCTTCGGGTGACATTTAAGAACTCACAGTGGAGGATTTGATGCATTATGTCCTGAGTGAGCTCAATCTGGCGACCATAGACATAACTCCGAAGAACTAGGGGTTTGGTAGAATGGTTCAGATTTGCATAAAACATTCGAATGGGGGTTTCAAAAAAGGTGGCTTCAGAAACAAATAAACCTATCAGCCCCAACCTTGTTAAGGGTTCTTCTAAATCACGACCAGAAAGATCCTAAAAAATAATCCCTCTGGAACGAATGATAGGTTTGAATTCATAATCTTCGTAATACCTTTTAAGGGCATCATAATTGAGGAACTCGTGACTCGGCCAAACGAGAGATGGAGGGTCTGAGGCCGAATGAGCATCTCTAGTATGTGAAATCTTTTGCTTCTTCCTAGAGAAGACTTGAGGTGCGTGGGAAGACGAAGATGTCATTGAACAGAGGTAGAGATTTCGGTGTCGGAGAGCAAAGAGGAATAGGAGTCACAAGACGAATGACAGAGCACGGGAAGTTCAAAAAGTAGGGCATCTGAAACAGAAAAGAAGGGTTTTATAAAACAGACGCTGACGGTCCATTGACACGACCATCGACACGTGTCAATAGTCACTGACAAAGTCCATTGCCATCGTCCATTGACAAAGTCCAATGCCAACGTCCATTATATATCGTCCATTCTTATTAACCTTTATCAACGTCCACGGTCAACATCCATAGTGACCATGTTTTCTCAGAGAAGGAACTTGTGGAGATCGTCCATTTAGACAACATTGTTAACGTCCATTTTGACAACGTCCATGCCTTCATTGACCAATCTGCACTATTAATCAATATTCTCCAACAGAAGAAGAACCTCAGTTTTTCTCAATCCGAATGAGACATAACCTTATTCTTATATTATTGAAGGTCTTTTCATCCAGAGACTTGGTAAAGATATCTGCTAATTGATCTACAGAATTGACAAATTCTAAAGAAATATCCCCTTTTTGAACATGATCTCTAATGAAGTGATACCTAACCTCGATGTGCTTTGTTCTAGAATGTTGGATGGGATTCTTGGAAATATTTATGGCACTAGTGTTGTCACACCGAATTGGAATCCTATCATAGAAAAAATTATAATCTTCAAGAGTTTGCTTCATCCAAAGCATTTGGGCACAGCAACTACCAGCAGCAATATATTCACTCTTGGCAGTTGAAAGTGCTACAGAATTTTGTTTCTTAGAATACCAGGACACTAGAGATTCTCCTAAGAATTGACAAGTTCCACTTGTGCTTTTCCTATCTACTAGACTCCAGCATAATCAGAATCTGAATATCCTATCAGATCAAAAGAAATACCCTTCGGGTACCATAAACCTAAGTCATGTGTCCAACTTAAATATTTGAAAAGTCTTTTGACAGCAGTTAAGTGAGATTCCTTAGGGGTAGCTTGAAATCAAGCACAGAGACAGACACTAAAGAGAATATCTGGCCTACTAGCAGTCAGATATAACAGAGATCCAATCATACCACGATAGTTTTTAATATCAACACTTATTCCGTTTTCATCTTTGTCCAATTTGGTAGTGGTGCTAATGGGAGTTCTAGAGGATTTAATAGATTCTAAACCAAATTTCTTTAGGAGCTCCTTAATGTATTTTTCTTGACAGAAGAAAATGTCATCAGGAGTTTGACTGATCTGGAATCCTAAGAAGAATTTTAGCTCTCCCATCATACTCATTTCAAATTCACTTTGTATTTGGGAAGAAAATTCATTACATAGAGAGATATTAGTTGATCTAAAAATAATGTCATCGACATAGATTTGAACTAAGAGAATATCTTTGTCCTTTTGCATGGTAAATAGGGTTGAATCAGAATTACCCTTTTTGAACTTTCTTTCCTCGAGGAAATTTTTCAACTTATCATATCAAGCTCTAGGAGCCTGTTTAAGTCCATAGAGAGATTTCATAATTTTGTATACATGGTCAGATTTCTCATAATCTTCAAATCCTAATGGCTGCTCCACATAAACTTCTTCCATGATATAACCATTTAAAAATGCACTCTTTACATCCATTTGAAAGAGTATGAAGTTTTTGTAGCAGGCATATGCTAAGAGCATCCTAATTGATTATAATTTAGCTACGGGTGCAAAGGTTTCCTCAAAGTCTATTCCTTCTTCTTGATTGTAACCTTTGGCAACTAGCCTAGCTTTGTTTTTAATAACTATACCATTTTCATCCATCTTGTTTTTAAACACCCATTTTGTTCCTATAATTGGATGATCAACTGGTTTTGGAACAAGTTCCCAAACATTGTTCCTTTCAAATTGGTTTAGTTCTTCCTGCATAGCCACAATCCAGTTTTAATCCTGCTCTGCTTCCTCGAATTTCTTAGGTTCAACTTGTGAAATAAATGCCACATTGGCACAAAGATTCCTAAGAGAGGATCTAGTTTTTACTTCTAAGAAAGGATCACCTAAAACTTCATCTAAAGGATGATTTCTCACATACTTCCAATCTCTAGGCAGAGCTGCTAATTCATCCTTGACAGGAACAATATCTAGAGAGTTTTCTCCTTGAAGGACTTCAGTAGATTTATCTAAGGAAAGAGAATCCATTTACTTTCCTAAGGTATCATTCTCATCCACAGTGATTGTAAGTTGTGGAGTCTCATCGAAATTGACATGCACAGATTCTTCTACAACTAGAGTTCTCTTATTGAACACTCTATAAGCCTTACTGGAGAGAGAATAGCCAAGAAAGATTCCAAGATCAGATTTGGAATCGAATTTTCCTAGGTTATCTTTAGTGTTAAGAATGAAGTATCTATAACCGAAGGCTCTAAAGTACTTAACAGAAGGAGTTTTTCCATTCCAAAGCTCATAAGGTGTTTTATCAAGAATAGGTCTTATGGAGACCCGATTAAGCACATAACAAGTTGTTGAAACAGCTTCTGCCCAGAAATACTTTGGAAGAGAGTTCTCATTAAGCATGGTCCTAGCAAGCTCTTGGAGAGACCTATTTTTCTTCTCAACAACACCATTTTGTTGAGGGGTTCTAGGAGAGGAAAAGTTGTGCTCAATTCCGTACTTGAGGCACAAGAGTTAAAATTTTTCATTTTCAAATTCTCCACCATGATCACTATGAATAGTAACAATGGTGAGTTCTTTTTATTTTTGAACTCTTTTTCTAAAGCTAGAGAATGTATCAAAGGTTTCATCTTTGGACTTAAGAAAGAATACCCATATGAACCTAGAAAAATCATCTACAATGACAAAGGCATAGAATCTACCTCCTAAGCTGGCTACATTAGAAGGACCGAAGAGGTCCATGTGAAGAAGTTGGAGAGGCTTAGAAGTAGAGATTGCATTCTTTGATGCAAATGAGCTTTTGATCTGCTTGCCCATTTGACAAGCTTCACAGACCTTATCCTTCTCAAAGGATATCTTAGGAATCCCTCTAACTAAATTATTCTTAGTAATCTTAGCTAATGTATCCATCCCTACGTGTCATAGTCTCCTATGTCAAGTCCAACTATGTAACGCCCCGAGTTATCTGAACCCGGTTCGTTACTCATGAACCCGTAACATGACTAAGAAATTTGGACAAACTTTAAAATTTCTCACCAAGGTCAAAATTTGACATTTAATAAAAACTCCTAACATTAAAAACTTGCAGCGGAAAATCATTTAAGCAAAATAGAGTCAAACCAAAACTGTAAAACGATGTTTGAGCAAACGGTTAAAAATACAATTAAATAGTCGACCAAAAGAAATAAAAGCAAGCAGCATAAATACTTAAAAGTCAAACTTATCTTCTGCTGAACAAAGTCAACGGAAGAGGCAGAGACAAGTGGTCTCAGCAGCAGATGTAGAAGACAGACTACATCTTCCGCTCACAAAACGACAACGTTTTGCACTCACGTCTTCCGATCGCTTTCACAAAACACCTCTACCGCTCAGACAAAATTATTCAACATCCACTGATAGACATTTACACAATGCCCACCAGTCACTAAACGACAAAATTATTCAACATCCACTGATAGACATTTACACAATGCCCACCAGTCACTAAACGACAAAATTATTCAACATCCACTGATAGACATTTACACAATGCCCACCAGTCACTAAACGACAAAATTATTCAACATCCACTGATAGACATTTACACAATGCCCACCAGTCACTAAACGACAAAATTATTCAACATCCACTGATAGACATTTACACAATGCCCACCAGTCACTAAACGACAAAATTATTCAACATCCACTGATAGACATTTACACAATGCCCACCAGTCACTAAACGACAAAATTATTCAACATCCACTGATAGACATTTACACAATGCCCACCAGTCACTAAACGACAAAATTATTCAACATCCACTGATAGACATTTACACAATGCCCACCAGTCACTAAACGACAAAATTATTCAACATCCACTGATAGACATTTACACAATGCCCACCAGTCACTAAACGACA
The DNA here is from genome assembly GCA_022432975.1 of Begonia masoniana. Lineage (NCBI taxonomy): Eukaryota > Viridiplantae > Streptophyta > Magnoliopsida > Cucurbitales > Begoniaceae > Begonia > Begonia masoniana. The sequence continues at coordinate 39,421,038 of CM039503.1, read as the reverse complement.
AAATTATTCAACATCCACTGATAGACATTTACACAATGCCCACCAGTCACTAAACGACAAAATTATTCAACATCCACTGATAGACATTTACACAATGCCCACCAGTCACTAAACGACAAAATTATTCAACATCCACTGATAGACATTTACACAATGCCCACCAGTCACTAAACGACAAAATTATTCAACATCCACTGATAGACATTTACACAATGCCCACCAGTCACTAAACGACAAAATTATTCAACATCCACTGATAGACATTTACACAATGCCCACCAGTCACTAAACGACAAAATTATTCAACATCCACTGATAGACATTTACACAATGCCCACCAGTCACTAAACGACAAAATTATTCAACATCCACCGATAGACATTTACACAATGTCCACCGGTCACTAACGACAAAATTATTCAACATCCACTGATAGACATTTACACAATATCCACCGGTCACTAAACGACAAAATTATTCAACATCCACTGATAGACATTTACACAATGCCCACCAGTCACTAAACGACAAAATTACTTAACATCCGCCGATAGACAAAACAAACATCGTCTACCGGTAGATTACATCTTCCGATAGACTTAAACACTTAACATAGAGCAAATCTGAATATTAAAAGAGCTTATGCATTTCACTGAAATCATTCAAAAAACATAAATCCCCAACATTATAAAAATCCCAACGTGATACTTAGAACTAGACAGATTCACATTTACATAATCAGGAGAGAAGAAATCCCTAATGTGAGTTTAAAAATATTGAAACAACTACTATCAGTAAAATCCCAACGTTTTTCATTTGACACTTAACTACTGAGACTTCACATACAGACATTGGTTAAACCGCCTCATCAGAACACCAAGTCGACGCATGATTGTGCTCCCCCAACCGGCCTAATCCTCAATATGTTCAGAGAACACACCTTCAGAAGCTTCTTCACCTACATCACAAAACTCAACTATTAGCCTAATGCTAAGTAAATGAAGCAATAATGAAATGATATGCTGAAACATAAACCCTGATTATGCGGTTTCTACTTTCTCAACTCTATTGCATTCACGTTCTTCATATGCTGATCTCGATGTTCCATTGGGAGTGAGATCAATTCTCCCAAAGTTATAAATCCTCTTCATCAGTTAAGGGGCAGATTAGTTCCCTTAATAGCTAACGTGATCCCCAAATTCCCTTGGGAGTGGGATCAACGCTCCCAATGTAATAAATTCACTTCATCAATTAAGGGGTGGATTAATTCCTTTAATAGTTAATATGATCCCCAAGTTCCCTTGGGAGTGAGATCAACTCTCCCAATGTAATAAATCCCTTCATAAGTTAAGGGGCAGATTAGTTCCTTTAATAGTTTATCAGTTGCATTCTGTTCATTCCTCACCATGTCATTTCATATAAACTCATTTTTTTTTTTTTGCATACTTTCAAAATATGATGCATGACTTATAAACACATTCAAGCATACATAAATCCTACTGTTTTGTGATGTAGGCCCGGAGGCACATGCATACTTCACTTACCCGGTCTCCTGGAAATCGCTCAGCTGTAAGCTACTTTAGAAGCTCGCTCACCTAAAGTCATAACAGCACATTAATCAAACCTTCACTAAACTTCACTAAGAATCAATCAGAGATTTGAGGAGCCAGTTTGAAACCCTGCTACCCGTGCATTCCCTTTTTATCCCCAAAACCCGAACCTATTCTCAATCGCAGCATCCTAGAAATTTCTCACATTGTACTCTCTCAGCTACCTAATTGCTAAAATGCAAGAAAACGAGGGAAACTTACCTAAGTTGAAGGAGAATCGGGCAAGAGAATCGCCTAGAGAGTTCTGCTAGAGAGCTGATGGCCGAGAGAGAAAAGGTAAACAGAATAGTGGCGGCTACAGTGCATTAAACCCAAATTCTCTTTCCTTAAATACGTTATCCACTTTTAAACTGCTAATTACCCTTTTGTCCTTGCCTAGTCATTAACTAACCCTACTTATTTTATTACCAATTTAAGTGTATGCCAATAATTAAAAGAATAGGTTCGATAGAACCGAGTGTTACAAACTATCAACCAACAGATTCACAGCAAGGCATTTTTCATCAGTTCGTTCAAAATTCTCTAAATCAATAATATAAACATTTTCTTTTCTATAGCGTTTGAACAGAATTTTGCTATTCAGACTATCTTTAATCACACAAGCATCAGATTTAAATGATACTTTATATCCCTTATCACATAGCTGACTGATGCTTAACAGATTGTGCTTTAACCCTTCAACTAATAAAACATTTTCAATGATGGGGTTAGAGCAGTTACCTATGTTACCGATGCCAATAATCTTACCATTTTGGTTTCCACCAAAAGTGACATTTCCTTTCTTCTTGTTGATAACAGCAAATTTGGTTGAGTCTCCTATCATATGCCTTGAGCATCCACTGTCAAGGTACCACTGGTATTTCTAGGGAGAACAATCAACCTGCAAAACAGAAGATCAAGTTGTCTTCTTTGGTACCCAAACATTTTGGGTACTAGAGTTAGGTCTGGTTCCCTTAGGAACCCATTGAAGTTTACTACTTGATTTTCAGCTAAATTTCAAAGGACATTCATATGATTTATGTCCTATTTCATTACATGCATGACAGGTAGTTGATTTAACAAAGAAATTTTTATATGCTTTCTTTTTATTAAATTTTTCATATCCTAGGCCTGCCCTATCAAAAGTTACTCTTTAACTACTAATAGCATATTTAAGTTCTTACTACTGTTAGTAAATTTCAGAACAATATTATTTAAGATTTCATTTTTACTTTTCAGATCACTAATTTCTTTTTCATGTGAGTCAACTTCTTTTGCATGCTTTTCTACTAAACCTGCATTGTCCTTTTTCAACAAATTGTATTTAGTTTTTAGCATCCCAAATTGCTTTACTAGATCATTAAAAGCATCAACTAAGTCTTCATCCTCAGTTTCACTATCACTAGAGGAAACACTAACCTCATTTTCATGTGCCATGAAGCAGAGGTTGGCTACTTCCTCATCTTCTGAAGATGTATCACCCTCACTGTCATCCCAAGTGGCCTTTATGGCTCTTTTCTTGAGTTTCTTGGGATTCTTAGCTTGTGGAGTCTGCTTTCATGTGACCCGGCTTTCCACACCCAAAGCATGTGACTTCCTTCTCCTTTTGAAATTTCTCAACCTTTGGAAATCTCCTTCCTTGCATTCTTTTTCTTTGGAGGAATTTGCTGAACCTCCTTGTAATGAGGGCAATGTCCTCATCATCATCTTCCTCCTTGGATTCTTCTTGTTTGCTGGAGGAAGCCTTAAGCGCTATATCCTTCTTTTTGCTGATCTCTTTCTCTTTGAGATCTTCATGGTTATCTCATGAGTCATTAGAGAGCCAATGAGCTCTTCAAGCTTGAGCACCTTGAGATCTCTAGCCTTTTGTATGGCTGTCACTTTTTGTTGTCATGCTCTCGGTAGGCATCTCAAAATTTTTCTTACCTGTTCTTCGCTAGAATAAATCTTACCAAGCACTTTTAAGCCATTAGTAATGTTAGTAAATCTAGTAAACATTGAACTAATGGATTCTTCTTTTTCCATAGAAAATAATTTATAATCGTGAACTAACATGCTCAATTTATTTTCTTTTACTTGGTTGGTTCCCTCATGTGTGACTTCTAACAAATGCCATATCTCCTGTGCATTATCACACCCTTGAACTCTGTTAAACTCGTCTCTTTTCAGTGCACAGTATAAGGTGTTGAAAGCTTTAACATTTAGACTCAAATTTTTCTTATCGAATTCTGTCAATTCATTAGGAGCCTTAGGAACACTAGTTTCGTTTACAGTTTTCATGGCTCTAAATGGACCATGTTCTATAATATTCCATATATCATAGTTCATAGCCTGAACAAAAATTCTCATCCTATACTTCCAATAGACATAGTCATTTCCATCAAAGAATGGAGGTCTAGTAATAAACTGGCCTTCTACGTGTGGTATGTTAGTGTTGAATGTCATTTTAACTGTATCACAGAAAATTTCTAATTCACAAATATGACAATATTTGGCAACCTCGCTCTAAAAGTTTTTCAATTTATTACTTACTGATTAAAATAAAAAGAAAGAGAGAAAGAGAAAAAAAAAAACAACACCGAGAATTTTTACGTGGTTTGGCCAAATACTACCTACATCAACGCTCCAAGGTTTCCCCCTTGAAGATCCTTAGCTTCTCCTCAACGAGAATTCCAAATCGAACTTTACGGGCGTCGATCTACAGCCTTACAATTCTAGATTGAACTTCACGGGCGTCAATCCACTGCCTTTAAGATTTTACAGATTTGAATAGTTTGAGCACAAAAGCTACACTCTCTCAAAACTGAATCTCAAGTTTAAGAGTAGAGAGATGTAGAAGAAAGTACAGAGTAGTGCAAAGTATTAGCTCGTCAGAATTCAAAAATATTTTCTGCAAAAGTTGTTCTCCCGAGCTTCTTTCTCCCTTTTTATACTATGTCTGTTATTGGCTTCAATTTCTGAAGGCTTCTCATCTGAATATGGAAATTTATGATCGTGGACGAAAGTCTTTCCTTTGATCGTGGACGAAAGTCTTTCCTTTGATCGTGGACGAAAGTCTTTCCTTTGATCGTGGACGAAAGTCTTTCCTTTGATCGTGGACGAAAGTCTTTCCTTTGATCGTGGACGAAAGTCTTTCCTTTGATCGTGGACGAAAGTCTTTCCTTTGATCGTGGACGAAAGTCTTTCCTTTGATCGTGGACGAAAGTCTTTCCTTTGATCGTGGACGAAAGTCTTTCCTTTGATCGTGGACGAAAGTCTTTCCTTTGATCGTGGACGAAAGTCTTTCCTTTGATCGTGGACGAAAGTCTTTCCTTTGATCGTGGACGAAAGTCTTTCCTTTGATCGTGGACGAAAGTCTTTCCTTTGATCGTGGACGAAAGTCTTTCCTTTGATCGTGGACGAAAGTCTTTCCTTTGATCGTGGACGAAAGTCTTTCCTTTGATCGTGGACGAAAGTCTTTCCTTTGATCGTGGACGAAAGTCTTTCCTTTGATCGTGGACGAAAGTCTTTCCTTTGATCGTGGACGAAAGTCTTTCCTTTGATCGTGGACGAAAGTCTTTCCTTTGATCGTGGACGAAAGTCTTTCCTTTGATCGTGGACGAAAGTCTTTCCTTTGATCGTGGACGAAAGTCTTTCCTTTGATCGTGGACGAAAGTCTTTCCTTTGATCGTGGACGAAAGTCTTTCCTTTGATCGTGGACGAAAGTCTTTCCTTTGATCGTGGACGAAAGTCTTTCCTTTGATCGTGGACGAAAGTCTTTCCTTTGATCGTGGACGAAAGTCTTTCCTTTGATCGTGGACGAAAGTCTTTCCTTTGATCGTGGACGAAAGTCTTTCCTTTGATCGTGGACGAAAGTCTTTCCTTTGATCGTGGACGAAAGTCTTTCCTTTGATCGTGGACGAAAGTCTTTCCTTTGATCGTGGACGAAAGTCTTTCCTTTGATCGTGGACGAAAGTCTTTCCTTTGATCGTGGACGAAAGTCTTTCCTTTGATCGTGGACGAAAGTCTTTCCTTTGATCGTGGACGAAAGTCTTTCCTTTGATCGTGGACGAAAGTCTTTCCTTTGATCGTGGACGAAAGTCTTTCCTTTGATCGTGGACGAAAGTCTTTCCTTTGATCGTGGACGAAAGTCTTTCCTTTGATCGTGGACGAAAGTCTTTCCTTTGATCGTGGACGAAAGTCTTTCCTTTGATCGTGGACGAAAGTCTTTCCTTTGATCGTGGACGAAAGTCTTTCCTTTGATCGTGGACGAAAGTCTTTCCTTTGATCGTGGACGAAAGTCTTTCCTTTGATCGTGGACGAAAGTCTTTCCTTTGATCGTGGACGAAAGTCTTTCCTTTGATCGTGGACGAAAGTCTTTCCTTTGATCGTGGACGAAAGTCTTTCCTTTGATCGTGGACGAAAGTCTTTCCTTTGATCGTGGACGAAAGTCTTTCCTTTGATCGTGGACGAAAGTCTTTCCTTTGATCGTGGACGAAAGTCTTTCCTTTGATCGTGGACGAAAGTCTTTCCTTTGATCGTGGACGAAAGTCTTTCCTTTGATCGTGGACGAAAGTCTTTCCTTTGATCGTGGACGAAAGTCTTTCCTTTGATCGTGGACGAAAGTCTTTCCTTTGATCGTGGACGAAAGTCTTTCCTTTGATCGTGGACGAAAGTCTTTCCTTTGATCGTGGACGAAAGTCTTTCCTTTGATCGTGGACGACAGTCTTTCCTTTGATCGTGGACGAAAGTCTTTCCTTTGAAAGTGGACAACAACGTCTTCTCTTGGAGCGTAGACAATAAGATTTGTCTTGATGGTGGACTAATGAAGCTGACTTAAAGTCACCTGACTTTCACGTGGCATTTTGGACGACTGATTTCTTCTTGTAACACCGGGCAATTTTGCCTATGTAATTTATTCCACAAATCATTTTATGTGAGATTAATTTGATATTAATATAAAGAATGATTTGTTGGAAACCAAATCGACAGGAATGGTATTAAATTGAAATGTGGAATAAAAATCAAACTATGATCAACTAAACAAATCAATTTGGTTAAAAACCAATGGAAGGGCAATGTAGGTAAACAATTAAGGTGGTTGGGAGGAAGCAAGTGGATGACTGACACTTGGCAACTTGTTGAAGAAGACAGGCCTTCTTCCTTTCTTCCTCTCTTCTCTTCACTCCTTCGTGAAAACACTTCCCGGTTTTCTCTCTTCCAGACGAAAATCATCCATCGAAGCACCTTTGATCATCCTTGATTTTTTCATCTATTCCTGCCTAAGGTAAGCATCTACTTATGCTAATGTGTTTGGATAAGTTATAACGTGAGTTTGCTAAAGTTTAGGGTTGAGATATTTGGAGGAAACTCGCTGTTATTGCATGAAAACATGTTGGTTTGTTTTCTAAAAGTTTGAATGGAGTTAGGAGCATATCCTGCAAGTTATTAGTTAGCATTTGCAGCTTTATTGATTTTCTTTACATACATGTTACAGATCCGCGCATTTCTGAGACGTTCCAGCTTGCTGCATCGCGGATAACAGGTTGTATATATATATATATATATATATATATATATATATATATATATATATATATATATATATATATATATATATATATATATATATATATATATATATATATATATATATATATATATATATATATATATATATATATATATATATATATATATATATATATATATATATATATATATATATATATATATATATATATATATATATATATATATATATATATATATATATATATATATATATATATATATATATATATATATATATATATATATATATATATATATATATATATATATATATATATATATATATATATATATATATATATATATATATATATATATATATATATATATATATATATATATATATATATATATATATATATATATATATATATATATATATATATATATATATATATATATATATATATATATATATATATATATATATATATATATATATATATATATATATATATATATATATATATATATATATATATATATATATATATATATATATATATATATATATATATATATATATATATATATATATATATATATATATATATATATATATATATATATATATATATATATATATATATATATATATATATATATATATATATATATATATATATATATATATATATATATATATATATATATATATATATATATATATATATATATATATATATATATATATATATATATATATATATATATATATATATATATATATATATATATATATATATATATATATATATATATATATATATATATATATATATATATATATATATATATATATATATATATATATATATATATATATATATATATATATATATATATATATATATATATATATATATATATATATATATATATATATATATATATATATATATATATATATATATATATATATATATATATATATATATATATATATATATATATATATATATATATATATATATATATATATATATATATATATATATATATATATATATATATATATATATATATATATATATATATATATATATATATATATATATATATATATATATATATATATATATATATATATATATATATATATATATATATATATATATATATATATATATATATATATATATATATATATATATATATATATATATATATATATATATATATATATATATATATATATATATATATATATATATATATATATATATATATATATATATATATATATATATATATATATATATATATATACCTTCTTGTCCAGTGAAATGTAATGTAATGTAATATTCATGTATTTGAAAATGTTCATGCATAGCATATACACATGCATTCCATGTTCTTACTGAGCTCTAGGCTCATAGATGAACTCCCTGTTGTAGGACGGATACTCAGATGAGGACTTTGGTGCCTCAAAATGACGAGCTGATGTAGTTGGAGGACGAGCTCACGGGTTTGGCTGCTGCAGTCAGACAAGAGTTAATCATGTGAGAATGTGTTTCTTTCTGAAGTTATGTCTAATTCTGTACCATCTTGTGAAGTTTTAAAAATTTGAAATATAGATCCAAATTCTGTACATTTTGTGGTTGTAAAACGATGTATGGAACCTGTATTGATGTTTAAAACCTCTGTATTTGACAGTATATATATATATATATATATATATATATATATATATATATATATATATATATATATATTTTGAATCATTCTGGAACTGCTTGAGTTTCTCTGTTGGTCTGTGCATGGATGGTTTTTTTTTTTTCTGGTTTTAGAACTATCCATGCAGTTTGATTTTCTTAAGTTTTTGTCGTGTTTTCTGATATGTTCAAAAAATCATGTTTGAAATAGGTTTCTTATGTCTTAAGGTTGAAACGTTTATGCTTTCTGTTTTTATGTTCCCTGTTTGTATGTCTTCCTGTTAAAAGTTGTCATCTTCCGCCTGACGTCATCCACATCTTCAGCCCAGTTTAACCACATCTTCTGCCTGATGTCATCCACATCTTCAGCCCAGTTTAACCACATCTTCAGCCCAGTTTAACCACATCTTCTGCCTGATGTCATCCACATCTTCAGCCCAGTTTAACCACATCTTCTGCCTGATGTCATCCACATCTTCAGCCCAGTTTAACCACATCTTCTGCCTGATGTCATCCACATCTTCAGCCCAGTTTAACCACATCTTCTGCCTGATGTCATCCACATCTTCAGCCCAGTTTAACCACATCTTCCGCCTGACGTCATCCACATCTTCAGCCCAGTTTAACCACATCTTCTGCCTGATGTCATCCACATCTTCAGCCCAGTTTAACCACATCTTCCGCCTGACGTCATCCACATCTTCAGCCCAGTTTAACCACATCTTCTGCCTGATGTCATCCACATCTTCAGCCCAGTTTAACCACATCTTCCGCCTGACGTCATCCACATCTTCAGCCCAGTTTAACCACATCTTCTGCCTGATGTCATCCACATCTTCAGCCCAGTTTAACCACATCTTCTGCCTGATGTCATCCACATCTTCAGCCCAGTTTAACCACATCTTCCGCCTGACGTCATCCACATCTTCAGCCCAGTTTAACCACATCTTCTGCCTGATGTCATCCACATCTTCAGCCCAGTTTAACCACATCTTCCGCCTGACGTCATCCACATCTTCAGCCCAGTTTAACCACATCTTCAGCCCAGTTTAACCACATCTTCCGCCTGACGTCATCCACATCTTCAGCCCAGTTTAACCACATCTTCAGCCCAGTTTAACCACATCTTCTGCCTGATGTCATCCACATCTTCAGCCCAGTTTAACCACATCTTCTGCCTGATGTCATCCACATCTTCAGCCCAGTTTAACCACATCTTCTGCCTGATGTCATCCACATCTTCAGCCCAGTTTAACCACATCTTCTGCCTGATGTCATCCACATCTTCAGCCCAGTTTAACCACATCTTCTGCCTGATGTCATCCACATCTTCAGCCCAGTTTAACCACATCTTCTGCCTGATGTCATCCACATCTTCAGCCCAGTTTAACCACATCTTCAGCCCAGTTTAACCACATCTTCTGCCTGATGTCATCCACATCTTCAGCCCAGTTTAACCACATCTTCTGCCTGATGTCATCCACATCTTCAGCCCAGTTTAACCACATCTTCTGCCTGATGTCATCCACATCTTCAGCCCAGTTTAACCACATCTTCTGCCTGATGTCATCCACATCTTCAGCCCAGTTTAACCACATCTTCCGCCTGACGTCATCCACATCTTCAGCCCAGTTTAACCACATCTTCTGCCTGATGTCATCCACATCTTCAGCCCAGTTTAACCACATCTTCTGCCTGATGTCATCCACATCTTCAGCCCAGTTTAACCACATCTTCTGCCTGATGTCATCCACATCTTCAGCCCAGTTTAACCACATCTTCTGCCTGATGTCATCCACATCTTCAGCCCAGTTTAACCACATCTTCTGCCTGATGTCATCCACATCTTCAGCCCAGTTTAACCACATCTTCTGCCTGATGTCATCCACATCTTCAGCCCAGTTTAACCACATCTTCTGCCTGATGTCATCCACATCTTCAGCCCAGTTTAACCACATCTTCCGCCTGACGTCATCCACATCTTCAGCCCAGTTTAACCACATCTTCCGCCTGACGTCATCCACATCTTCAGCCCAGTTTAACCACATCTTCCGCCTGACGTCATCCACATCTTCAGCCCAGTTTAACCACATCTTCCGCCTGACGTCATCCACATCCTCCGCCCAGTTTAACCACATCTTCTGCCTGATGTCATCCACATCTTCAGCCCAATTTAACCACATCTTCCGCCTGACGTCATCCACATCTTCAGCCCAGTTTAACCACATCTTCAGCCCAGTTTAACCACATCTTCAGCCCAGTTTAACCACATCTTCTGCCTGATGTCATCCACATCTTCAGCCCAGTTTAACCACATCTTCCGCCTGACGTCATCCACATCTTCTGCCTGACGTCATCCACATCTTCAGCCCAGTTTAACCACATCTTCCGCCTGACGTCATCCACATCTTCAGCCCAGTTTAACCACATCTTCCGCCTGACGTCATCCACATCTTCAGCCCAGTTTAACCACATCTTCCGCCTGACGTCATCCACATCTTGTCCTCTGACTCATCCATATCCTTGCCGCCATGTCACTGCACGTCTCCTACTATAAGTCATCAACAGTATAGTTTCCGATTATGTTTTCCATTTTAAAGTATACTGTCATTGTTCCCAGTCGTTCATTTCTGTCTGATTATTTTCATCGTTCAAAATTTTGTGTTCCAGTCTTCTCGTTTTTTGCTAGAACCCTGTTCAAGTCGAAGTCAAGTCTTAGTGAAAAATTTCAGAACTGTTTTCATTTCTCCCTGCTTCCAACTTTCCTGCTTTTCTTCTGTCATTCATTCTGCCTCCTGATTTTTAACTGTTTCCCGTTTTACTTTCAAATCCAGAGACTGTTCTCTATCTCTGTAAAGTTTTAAGAGTTTGTTTTTTTTAAAAGTTCAGTCTATTTAAAAAAATAATAAAATAATAATAATAATAATTAGTCCACGTTTTGAAAACGTCCTGTTATGTCCGGAGTGATGGCTCCTCGTTCCTGATCGGGTCGGGGGCCGTCACAGTTATGGTATCAGAGCCAAACCAGGTTTTAAAAGCGATCATGTAAACTGTCTGACTGCACAACCCGCCACGTGAGATCGCTCCACCAACTATAAGTGTTTAAGTTTCCATATCTATTTTAGTTTATTAAGTTAAGTTCCCTAACATGTATAGGATTTACGTAAAAAATGGTGAGAGGACACCAAGGTAGACCAAACGATGGGGGCGATGCCCTAGACCGCTTAACCGAGCTTGTCGGCGTTTAGTCTCGCATGATGGAGCGCATGATGGCTCGGGAAGATAATGGGAACAACAACCGTGCAAATACTCCACGTGATACTAGTGGGGAGAGATTCTAGCGACTCCAACCACCTGTGTTCGATGGTTTATCAACAGATCCTACTAAAGCCGAGGAATGGATCCGACAGATCGAACGCATGTTGAATTATGTAGAAGTGGAGGAAAATAAGAAAGTATTATGTGCCTCGTTCAATCTCACAAAGAGTGCTGGATTTTGGTGGGATACAGTGCAGTCAACCACTGTGGCATTAAGCTGGGAGGGATTTAAAAGACTCTTCTATGAGAAGTTGAGGAAGGAGAAGTTGCTGGAATTCTCTCGGCTGCGACAATTTGGAACAGTGGCCGAATATGTTCAGAAGTTCGAGTCACTATCCCGCTATGCACCTCATCTAGTGGCCACCGATGAAAACAAGGTACACCAATTTATTCAGGGTTTGAAACTGGACCTCTTACGGGGGATTACACCGGGGGATTTGACGAGGCCCCGTATACGAAAGTAGTGGCCAAGGCTTATCAGTTGGAAGCCTTAGAGGTGAAGTCTCAGAGATATAGAGATACGTCAAAGAGAATCTTACGTGATGCCCCTCTACAGCAACAACAACAAAGGGGTCAGTTTGGGCAACCACAACAGCAACAGAACAAAGGTGTTAAGAGACCTAATGAGGTTGCCATTTATCAGGACAGGGAGAAAAGACCTATGGGAGCTCCTCAGCTTCTTGTTTGCCCACGTTGCTAGAGAAATCATACGGGGGAGTGTAGGCTCTATACTAGCCGATGCTTCCGATGTGACAAGGAGGGCCACAAAGTCCGGGATTGTTCAGTGCCTGACACGAGGCAGAATCGTGCCATGCCAAGAGTGTTTGCTATGATATAGGAAGATGATGACACCCAGCACACGGCGATCACAGGTACGATATTAATCTGTGATGCACCTGCATATACTTTGTTAGACACGGGGGCCACACATTCATTTGTGGCCATGGACTTTGTGAGTAGGGAGAACCTGTGTATTATGCCGTTAGATCAACCCTACAGTGTCATGCTACCATCCGAAGAGTTTATGCACTCCGAGCAGGCAGTACAGGGTGATATAGTGTCAGTTGGAGACCAAAAATTGTATGCCAATCTTATCATCATCGGTATGAAGGGATATGAGGTAATTCTAGGGATGGACTGGCTGTTTAAACATCACGCCACCATCAACTGCAGGTCCGGGCTCGTGTCATTTAAGCGCCCGAACGACGTAGAGTTCTCCTACCAGGCAATACCAAAGAAACATAGTACGCCTGTTATATCCACCTTGAAGGCTCAATGGCTGATGAGGTCAGGATGTGTCGGATTTCTTGCCCACGTAGTAGATGTTCAAAGGCAAGGTGAGGTGGAACTTCAAAGTATCCCGGTGGTTCGAAACTTCTCAGAGGTTTTCCTAGATGACTTACCGGGTTTGCCACCTGATCGTGAGATCGAGTTCGAAATTGACGTATACCCTGGTGCTGAACTGGTATCGAAGAATCTGTACCGTATGGCGCCAATAGAGCTGAGGGAGTTGAAGGCTCAGCTAAAGGAGTTGCTGGACAAGGGCTTTGTGCGCCCTAGTTTCTCTCCATAGGGTGCTCTTGTCCTATTTGTTAAGAAGAAGGATGGGTCCCTACGCATGTGCATTGATTACCGTGAGTTGAACAAATTGACCATCAAGAATAAGTATCCGTTGCCGAGGATCGACGATTTATTTGACCAATTACAAGGGGCTCGGGTATTCTCAAAGATTGATTTACGCTCCGGTTATTACCAGTTGAAGGTTAGAGCTGATGATATTCCAAAGACTGCATTCAGGACCCGATACGGACACTATAAGTTCTTAGTGATGTCTTTTGGATTGACTAATGCCCCGGCGGCATTTATGGACCTGATAAACAGGATATTCCAGGATTTTCTAGACAAGTTCGTGATCGTCTTCATCGACGACATCCTGGTTTATTCTCAGAATGAGGTGGAGCATGAACAGCACTTGGCTATTGTGCTGTCAACTCTAAAACAACATCGATTGTACGCCAAACTGTCGAAGTGTAAAATCTGGTTGAGCAGGATTAACTTCCTAGGTCATGTGGTGTCTGCAGAAGGAGTGTCCGTGGATCCAGCAAAGGTTCTGGCAGTGAAAGAATGGCCGAGACCGAGAAATGCCAGTGAGGTACGAAGTTTTATCGGGTTTGCTGGTTATTATAGGAAGTTTATCAAGGGATTTTCCGTGATAGCGAAGCTTATGACCAGCTTAACGAGGAAAGACATCAAGTTCAAGTGGTCTGAAGCATGTGAGGTGAGCTTTCAGACGCTCAAACAGAAATTAACCACTGCTCCTCTGTTAGTATTGCCAGTTGAAGACGGCAAATTCAGCGTATACTGTGATGCGTCCAAGGTCGGCTTGGGATGTGTATTAATGCAAGAAGGGAAAGTAGTGGCATACGCATCCAGACAATTGAAGAACCACGAGCAAAACTACCCTACACATGACCTTGAGTTAGCGGCAGTTGTTTTTACGCTGAAAGTATGGAGACACCATTTATATGGGCAATCGTGCGAAGTGTTTTCTGACCACAAAAGCTTGAAGTATATATTTACTCAGAAGGAGTTAAACATGAGGCAACGGTGGTGGCTCGAGTTTGTGAAAGACTATGACATCGAGATTAAATACCACCCGAGGAAAGCTAATGTGGTAGCCGATGCGTTGAGCAGGATGCCGGCTGCTATGCAATCGGCCTTGTCGGCCATATCATTGCCTTTGAGGACAAAAATTCAGAGGTTCGATTTGGAGGTAGTTTCTAAACTATCGGCCGCGTTGGCGAATCTAACTTTACGGCTAATCATCCTGGACCGAATTAAGGAGTCCCAGAAGACCAATTCAAAGGAGATGGCTGATATAGTAAGCAAGTTGTCTTTGGCCTCTTCCGATTTCAGCTATTCGGGTGATGGTATTATGAAGTTCAAAGATAGGTAGTACGTTCCGAGAGATGAAGAGCTACGAAAGGACGTTTTATCGGAAGCCCACTCGTCTTCTTTCTCTGTGCATCCTGGAAGTACGAAGATGTATCAAGACTTGAAACTTCACTTCTGGTGGCCGAATATGAAGAGTGAAGTAGCCAAATATGTGGAGTCTTGCATGATATGTCAACAAGTCAAGGTTGAACATCAACGACCAGGTGGAATACTTCAGCCTCTCCCGATTCTTGAGTGAAAGTGGGAGAACATTTGGACTTCGTTGTTGGCCAACCGAGGACGGCTAAGGGCCATAATAGCATATGGGTCATAGTAGACAGATTGACGAAGTCAGGGCCATTTTCTACCTGTGAAGACGACGTTCACTATGCACCAGTATGCAGAATTATACGTAAGCGAGATCATCAAGCTGCATGGGGTGCCTGTATCGATTGTATCAAATCGAGACCCTAGATTCACATCGAGGTTTTGAAGAAGCTTACAAAACTCCTTGGGTACTAAGTTAAATTTCAGCACTGCATTTCATCCACAAACTGACGGACAATCCGAGAGAACGATTCAGATACTGGAAGATATGCTAAGGTCGTGCGTACTAGAGTTTCATGCCTTTTTTTTTTTTTTTTTTTTTTTTTTTTTTTTTTTTTTTTTTTTTTTTTTTTTTTTTTTTTTTTTTTTTTTTTTTTTTTTTTTTTTTTTTTTTTTTTTTTTTTTTTTTTTTTTTTTTTTTTTTTTTTTTTTTTTTTTTTTTTTTTTTTTTTTTTTTTTTTTTTTTTTTTTTTTTTTTTTTTTTTTTTTTTTTTTTTTTTTTTTTTTTTTTTTTTTTTTTTTTTTTTTTTTTTTTTTTTTTTTTTTTTTTTTTTTTTTTTTTTTTTTTTTTTTTTTTTTTTTTTTTTTTTTTTTTTTTTTTTTTTTTTTTTTTTTTTTTTTTTTTTTTTTTTTTTTTTTTTTTTTTTTTTTTTTTTTTTTTTTTTTTTTTTTTTTTTTTTTTTTTTTTTTTTTTTTTTTTTTTTTTTTTTTTTTTTTTTTTTTTTTTTTTTTTTTTTTTTTTTTTTTTTTTTTTTTTTTTTTTTTTTTTTTTTTTTTTTTTTTTTTTTTTTTTTTTTTTTTTTTTTTTTTTTTTTTTTTTTTTTTTTTTTTTTTTTTTTTTTTTTTTTTTTTTTTTTTTTTTTTTTTTTTTTTTTTTTTTTTTTTTTTTTTTTTTTTTTTTTTTTTTTTTTTTTTTTTTTTTTTTTTTTTTTTTTTTTTTTTTTTTTTTTTTTTTTTTTTTTTTTTTTTTTTTTTTTTTTTTTTTTTTTTTTTTTTTTTTTTTTTTTTTTTTTTTTTTTTTTTTTTTTTTTTTTTTTTTTTTTTTTTTTTTTTTTTTTTTTTTTTTTTTTTTTTTTTTTTTTTTTTTTTTTTTTTTTTTTTTTTTTTTTTTTTTTTTTTTTTTTTTTTTTTTTTTTTTTTTTTTTTTTTTTTTTTTTTTTTTTTTTTTTTTTTTTTTTTTTTTTTTTTTTTTTTTTTTTTTTTTTTTTTTTTTTTTTTTTTTTTTTTTTTTTTTTTTTTTTTTTTTTTTTTTTTTTTTTTTTTTTTTTTTTTTTTTTTTTTTTTTTTTTTTTTTTTTTTTTGATTTGATAAGAAAGGAAAGATCAGTCCAGGTTTGTGGGCCATTTCCATTGTGAAGAGAGGGGAAGCCTGGCTTACAGACTACAGTTGCCAGCGTCGATGGATGGGGTTCACAATGTCTTCATATTTCGATGCTGAGGAATGGTACGAGATCCAACTCAGATCGTGAAGCAGGTGGACCTTTGATTATCATGCCGACGCTAACATATGAAGAAAGGCCCATACAGATTTTAGATACTTCACTCAAGGTGTTGCGCAACCGAGTGGTCCCACTGGTGAAAGTTTTATGGCGCAATCATAATGTAGAGGAAGCCACATGGGAAAGACAAGAGGATGTTAGGGCTCAATATCCAGAGCTATTCGGTTAGGCAAATTTTGGGGACAAAATTCTGTTAAGGTGGGTGGGATGTAACACCCGGCAATTTTGCCTATGTAATTTATTCCACAAATCATTTTATGTGAGATTAATTCGATATTAATATAAAGAATGATTTGTTGGAAACCAAATCGACGGAAATGGTATTAAATTGAAATGTGGAATAAAAATCAAACTATGATCAACTAAACAAATCAATTTGGTTGAAAACCAATGGAAGGGCAATGTAGGTAAACAATTAAGGTGGTTGGGAGGAAGCAAGTGGATGACTGACACTTGGCAACTTGTTGAAGAAGACAAGTCTTCTTCCTTTCTTCCTCTCTTCTCTTCACTCCTTCGTGAAAACACTTCCTGATTTTCTCTCTTCCAGACGAAAATCATCCATCGAAGCACCTTTGATCATCCTTGATTTTTTCTTTTGTTCCTGCCTAAGGTAAGCATCTGCTTATGCTAACGTGTTTGGATAAGTTATAACGTGAGTTTGCTAAAGTTTAGGGTTGAGATATTTGGAGGAAACTCGCTGTTATTGCATGAAAACATGTTGGTTTGTTTTCTAAAAGTCTGAATGGAGTTAGGAGCATATCCTACAAGTTATTAGTTAGCATTTGCAGCTTTATTTATTTTCTTTACATACATGTTACAGATCCGCACATTTCCGAGACGTTCCAGCTTGCTGCATCGCGGATAACAGGTAAGTTCATGCGTATATGTTGGCCCTCAAGGCCCTACAGCACGGAGGTACTAGGTTTTGGTTCAGGTAGTTAGGTTGCAGGTTAAGTTTTGAGTAAAACCTGTTCTGTCTCATGTCTGTCTTCATTCTGTCTCTTGTACATGTTAAGTTTTGCACCATATTCTGTTCATGCATACACGTTTTCTGGAAAACCATGTAAATGTTTTTGAGCACTAGATTTGAAGTAATGAAAGTTAAAACCTGCAATGTAATGTATGGTTAAGTGTGGATGAGGGCTGGCATCCTGTTATGTACTATTGTGGCATGTACTCCTGTTGTGTCAGCTCCTCTTCCCACTTATACCTTCCTGTCCAGTGAAATGTAATGTAATGTAATGTTCATGTATTTGAAAATATTCATGCATAGCATATGCACACTGCATTCCATGTTCTTACTGAGCTCTAGGCTCATAGATGAACTCCCTGTTGTAGGTACGGATACTCCAGATGAGGCCTTTGTGCCTCAAAATGACGAGCTGATGTAGTTGGAGGATCGAGCTCACGGGGTTTGGCTGCTGCAGTCAGACAAGAGTTAATCCTGTGAGAATGTGTTTTCTTTTCTGAAGTTATGTCTAATTCTGTACCATCTTTTGAAGTTTTAAAACATTTGAAATGTAGGTCCAGTTTTGTACAATTTTTGTGGTTTGTAAAACGATGTATGGAACCTGTATTGATGTTTAAAACCTCTGTATTTGACAGTTGTATATATATATTTTTTGAATCATTCTGGAACTGCTTGAGTTTCTCTGTTGGTCTGTGCATGGATGGTTTTTTTTTCTGGTTTTAGAACTATCCATGCAGTTTGATTTTCTTAAGTTTCTGTCGTGTTTTCTGATATGTTCAAAAAATCATGTTTGAAATAGGTTTCTTATGTCTTAAGGTTTGAAACGTTTATGCTTTCTGTTTTTATGTTACCTGTTCGTATGTCTTCCTGTTAAAAGTTGTCAATTCTGCCCTGAAAATTTTACCATCCACCGCCCATCTACCGATTTCGCTTCTACCGTCAAACAGTGATTTGCCTTAGATTTTCCATCTACCGATTTCACTTCTACCGCCAAACAGTGATTTGCTTTAGATTTTTCCATCTACCGATTTTGCTTCTACTGCCAAACAGTGTTTTACCTTTTAATTCACATCCACCGCTGCCCGCTGCCTGCTGCCCTTTTAAAATCACATCCACCGCTGCCCTTAAAATTACATCTTCCGCCTGACGTCATCCACATCCTCCGCCCAGTTTAACCACATCTTCCGCCTGACGTCATCCACATCCTCCGCCAAGTTTAACCACATCTTCCGCCCGACGTCATCCACATCCTCCGCCCAGTTTAACCACATCTTCCGCCCGACGTCATCCACATCTTCAGCCCAGTTTAACCACATCTTCTGCCTGACGTCATCCACATCCTCCGCCCAGTTTAACCACATCTTCCGCCTGACGTAATTCACATCTTCAGCCCAGTTTAACCACATCTTCTGCCTGACGTCATCCACATCCTCCGCCCAGTTTAACCACATCTTCCGCCTGACGTAATTCACATCTTCAGCCCAGTTTAACCACATCTTCCGCCTGACGTCATCCACATCCTCCGCCCAGTTTAACCACATCTTCCGCCTGACGTCATCCACATCTTCAGCCCAGTTTAACCACATCTTCTGCCTGACGTCATCCACATCCTCCGCCCAGTTTAACCACATCTTCTGCCTGACGTCATCCACATCCTCCGCCCAGTTTAACCACATCTTCCGCCTGACGTAATTCACATCTTCAGCCCAGTTTAACCACATCTTCCGCCTGACGTCATCCACATCCTCTGCCCAGTTTAACCACATCTTTCGCCTGACGTCATCCACATCTTCAGCCCAGTTTAACCACATCTTCCGCCTGACGTCATCCACATCCTCCGCCCAGTTTAACCACATCTTCCGCCTGACGTCATCCACATCCTCCGCCCAGTTTAACCACATCTTCCGCCTGACGTCATCCACATCCTCCGCCCAGTTTAACCACATCTTCCGCCTGACGTCATCCACATCCTCCGCCCAGTTTAACCACATCTTCCGCCTGACGTCATCCACATCTTCAGCCCAGTTTAACCACATCTTCCGCCTGACGTAATTCACATCTTCAGCCCAGTTTAACCACATCTTCTGCCTGACGTCATCCACATCTTCTGCCCAGTTTAACTACATCTTCTGCCTGATGTCATCCATATCTTCTGCCCATGTCCACTGCACGTCTCCTACTATAAGTCATCCATGGTATAGTTCTGATTATGTTTTCCATTTTAAAGTATACTGTCATTGTTCCCAGTCGTTCATTTCTGTCTGATTATTTTCATCGTTCAAAATTTTGTGTTCCAGTCTTCTTGTTTTCTGCCAAAACCCTGTTCAAGTCGAAGTCAAGTCTTAGTGAAAAATTTCAGAACTGTTTTCATTTCTCCCTGCTTCCAACTTTCCTGCTTTTCTTCTGTCATTCATTCTGCCTCCTGATTTTTAACTGTTTCCCGTTTTACTTTCAAATCCAGAGAATGTTCTCTATCTCTGTAAAGTTTTAAGGGTTTGTTTTTTTTTAAAGTTCAGTCTGTTTAAAAAAATAATAAAATAATAATAATAATAATTAGTCCACGTTTTGAAAACGTCCTGTTATGTGCGGAGTGATGGCTCCTCGTCCCTGATCGAGTCGGGGGCCGTCACACTTCTATACTATTCTTTCTCAGCCGTGGACAATTGATTCTTACTGAAGTCACCTGACCTTCACGTGACATTTTAACTTTCGCGTGGATGTGGACGTTTGATTTCTTTCTCTGATAGTATTTTGTGGACAAAATGATTTCGCCTTAACTGTGGACTTTTGCGAACAGCTTGACTGTGGACTATTAATTTCAGACTAAAAACACTTAACCACAAAATCGTCAGAAACACTTAATGCCCCTTTTCAAAGGGCATTTCTAGGTAAAACGCAATAGACATAATACTTCAATTATTCAGAACATATATTTCATAATCATTTATATTAATCATAATCATCCAGATTAAAAACATAATCATCAAAAATATAGTGCTTAAATGCATTTAAGCTAACACATTACATAACTTTACATTCAAGTGACAGAGGGGGTATAAGTGGGGCTTATAGAGGAACTGGCGCGGTGCACTATCAGGCACATAACAGAAATACAGAAACATAACAGGATGTCAGTCCTCATCCCACACATAACCGTACATTACATTACATTACAGATTTTATCTTTCTTAACTTCAAACCGTGTACATAAAACATTTGTATGACTTTCTAGAAAACGTGTATGCATGAACATTCATTGTGCAGGATTAACATTCTGGAAAACATTTCAAAACATACATGAATAACAGGAAATCTAAACCATGCATTGAGCATGGCACTAAACTCACTTATGGCTGAATCATCGACCTAACTACCCGACGACATTTTTAGCCTAGTATCTCCGTGATGTAGGGCCTTAAGGGCCAACCTACGGGTATGAACTTACCTGTTGCTGTAGAGTTGAATGCTTCACACGTAGGTCCTTGGTGATTCACAAACCTGTATTTGTGTATAATCGGATATTAACCCTAAACTTCAACAAACTAATGTTTTAACTTGTCCAAGCTCGTGAACTATAGTAAATGATTACCTGTATCAGAGAAAAAGGGAGAAAACAGAAGAGATGAGCTAGAAAAATTGTTGGCCAAGAGCAAGGGAATCGTCTGGAAGAGGGAAAGCAGAGAGGAAAAGAAGAAACAGAGAAGAGAAATGAGGGTTTCACGTAGGAGGAAGAACATGGCTTCTTCAACAAGTTGAACACTTGGTATCCATCCATTGGCTTTCTCCCACCAACCTTAATTGGCTTCCCAAACCGCCCCTCCATGCATCTCTAACTAATGGTTTTGTTTTGGTTACACATTAGTTTAGTTTTTTTCCCACTATTTAATTCAATACCAACTCCGTCGATTTGGTTTCCAACTAAAAAATTCATTGCATTAATATCAATTTAATCCCGCTTAAATGATTCGGGAAAATGATTACATGACAAAAATACCGGGTGTTACAGTATGTGCGTCGATTCCTCTATAAGCCCCACTTATACCACATGTCCACTTGAATGTAAACGTAAAGTAATATTCTTGTTTTTGAAAAGTTCATATATAGCACGTGCATCATTGCATTTTTATGATCTTACTGAGCTCTAGAGTTGAACTCCATGATGTAGTTACGGATTGTACGGATGAAGACTCAGAGCCTCAGGCCGATGTGTAGGTAGTTGGCAGGACGAGCTTGTGAGGTTGGTTGTGGCAGTCGGACACATTTTTTACCCGTGGGTGACGTATCGAGGGTTATGTAAGTTTGTATAGTTTTTGGGGCTTTAGTTGATATATAGGTTTTGGGTTGGTGTTTTTGAAACTTTTGTTTGATGGTAGTTTTTTTGAAAAACATAATGAACTATTTTGGGCTTTTAAGCTTTCATGGATACACTCGGTTTTTAGATCGATCCATGTAGTTTGATTTCTTAAACTTCCGCCACGTTTTCTAACACGTTTAAATATTCGTTTTGAGTTGGGTTTTTGGAGGTTTTGAAGTATTTTGTGTCTAAAGAGGTTGGGAAAGGTTTTTGGTAAGTTTAATGTGAAGTGTAGGTGGTAGAAATGGAGAAAAAGTGATTAAGTGTGGAAAGAGGGCGAGGAGGTGCGCTGGTGGCACGGGTGGCGCACAGGGTGCACGCAGGGCACGCACAGCCGATCAATCGCGCCCAAGGGGCAATCGATAGGTGTTTTTGCTGGTTTTTGGCCGAAAATACAGAGAGCTCGCCGATCGATCGGTGGTTTTGCCGATCGAATCGGCTGTGGCACGTGCGTGGCGCGAGGGGGATCGCCCAACGCGCCGCCACCCGGGCGCTGTGCGCACCCGAGTGGGCGGCGTGCGCGCGCTGAGGGTGTGTCGCGCGCGGTGGCCAAGCGACGCGCGCGCCGCATGTCTCATACACCCAACACATTTTTTTCATGTTTTTTATTTTAAACACGTTTCAAACCGACGTTTCACGATACTTTCCGAACGTAATTTCCAAATATTTTCCCACGTGTTTTAAACGATTTAAACGACCCAAAAATTGAGTCAACGTTTTTCCGAAAATGACTCTAGGCTTCGATTTAGAGTTTTTAAAAGTCGAAAAATTTCACATCTAAAATGTCAATGTCAAAGTCAAAGTCAACATCAGGTCGCGTCCCGTGTCGACCCGGTGGGTCTGGGTCGTCACATTTCTCATACTTTTAATTTTTATCATTTCATAAATAACAAGTCAGAGGTTTTTTTATCTTTTATCATGTTATATATTTGTTTCTTATCTTTTCACATAAAATGAGTAGAGTCTGTTAATCGTGTTTGTTTTCGAAGCTGACTTATAACGATTATTATTATTATTTTTACTCTGATTATTATTGGTGAAGTTATATCAACTCTAGTTATATATTTTAGGGAAAAGTTCAATTTAGCCCCCAACGTATGGGGTCAGTGGTCATTTGGCTCCTAACGTTTATTTTTAACCTAATCAAACCCTATCGTATAAAACGTTTACAATTCAAACCCTCCGTTAAGCAGGCCTTTAAAATTGACACGTACTCTGCACATGTGCTGATTAATCCCCAAAATACCCTCTTTTCTCCAGTAAGTTAAAATTGTAAAAGTTAAAAAATTGTCTGATGGCCGTGGTGTTTTTCTACATTTTCTTCATGAGCTTTCCTTTGGTCTACAGAACCAGTTACGGTTCAGTTCAGACATTGTTTTTACTGGAAAACCAAGTGGAATTATTCGACGAAGGAGCTCCGATTCGTTTCTCCAAAAAGCGATTTCGACGAATGGGAGAGCTCAAAAAAGTTTCTGGTCTAGCTTTCGATGCGAGTGCATTGGACAACAATGGCGGTAATGGGGAGTTGTCCGAGATTCAGACTACCGCTAAAAATGCTTGGATAGTGGGGAAGAGACTGTGGGAAGAGATAGAATCTGAGAAAATCAATCTCAAAACAAAAACCAAAGATGAAAATCGAACTGAGTTTTGTCCACATTCAATTACAGTGACAGGTTCTGAATTTCAGGCAAGAAATCGCATAGTGAAGCTTCCGTGTGGGATGACTCTCTAGTCTCATTTGACTGTAGTTGGCATACCCCGTTGGGCCCATCAAGAAAATTATCCGAAGATTTCGATTTTGAAGGAAGGAGACGAATCGGTGATGGTTTCCCAGTTTATGATGGAGTTGCAAGGGTTGAAGACGGTCGACGGAGAAGACCCACCGAGGATTCTCCATTTTAATCCGAGGCTGAAAGGTGATTGGAGCAGAAAGCCTGTCATCGAACAGAACACATGTTATCGACAGCAATGGAGTTCGGCTCTCAGGTGTGAGGGGTGGAGATCCAATGCAGGTGAAGAAACTGGTATGCGACTTTTTCGAGAGGAAAGAGAGTATTTTGGGGATTAATCAGCGCACGTGCTCTGCACGTGTCAATTTTAACGGTTTGCTTAACGGGAGAGTTTGGAATTACAAACGTTTTATACGATAGGGTTTGATTGGGTCAAAAATAAACGTTAGGGGCCATATGACCACTGACCACATACGTTGGGGGCTAAATTGAACTTTTCCCTATATTTTATCTAATATTGATATAGGTAATTATTATGTGATTTTCAATAAAAAAATATAGTTGAAATTGTAAAGTTCTTAATGAAAAACATATTTTTCAAGTGCCTAATATTTTTATACGCAAAAAGGAAGAAGAAGATGATTTGTAGGCGACTTTTCTATCAAAAGCTTAATTGATGGTGAAATTAGAATGGTCTGAAAAAATGACAAGTACTTTCACTATGTATTCTATTTATTTGGTACTCAAATAATTATGATAAATTATTAAGACAAATAAATAATTAGTATTTTAAATATTAAAATTAGAAAATAATGTAATTGAATTTATATAAAAAGGATTAAATACATTTTTACTCTCAAAGTATGGTTGTTTTTAAAAAAATCCTCAAAGTATTAATCATAACAAAACAAATATTCAACTATCAAAAACCTAACAAAAAAAACTCTTGCGATTGATCGATTCTCTCTTTCTGTATTTTATACATAGAATGGAGAACAGTCTCCCGTTCTAAAGGAAACAAATGACAATTGAAATTTTTACCACATGTTTACCACATCATATGAGGATAATTTGAAATTTTTTGTGATTTTATAACATTTGTATGATTTATTATAATTTTTTATAAAATAATTAACTAAAATTACAATATATCGTACAAGTTTTATAAAATCACGAAAATTTCCAGATTATATTCTTATTGGTGAACATGTAGTAAAAAATTTAAGTAAAT
Organism: Begonia masoniana; assembly: GCA_022432975.1. Taxonomy (NCBI): domain Eukaryota; kingdom Viridiplantae; phylum Streptophyta; class Magnoliopsida; order Cucurbitales; family Begoniaceae; genus Begonia; species Begonia masoniana. The sequence goes on along the minus strand of CM039503.1, from coordinate 39,395,879 downwards.
TGAATATCGTTTGGTATTTTTTAAAATTAATTTATAAAGGTTCCCTTTCACTTTATAAAGGTTTCCCTCACTTTATAAATTAATTTTACAAAATGCCAAACAATATTCAATTTACTTAAAAATTTTACCATATATGCACCATATCATGGGAAGATAATTTGAATTTTTTTGTGATTTTACAATACTTGTATGATTTATTATAATTATTTTGTTAAATAATTAACTAAAATTATAATATATCGTAGAAATGTTATAAAATCATCCAAATTTCAGATTATATTCTCATTATGATTTATTGGTGAATATGTGGTAAAATTTGTAAATAAATTTAATATCGTTTGGTATTTTTTATAATTAATTTATAAAGTTCTCCTTCACTTTATAAAGGTTCTCCTTTACTTTATAAATTAATTATAAAAACTACCCAACGATATTCAATTTACTTGAAATTTTTATCATATATTTAACACATTATGAGAATATAATCTGAAAATTTTCGTGATTTTATAACACTTGTACGATATATTGTAATTTTAGTTAATTATTTTATAAAACAATTATAATAAATCATAGAAGTGTTATAAAATCACAAAAAATTTCAAATTATCTTCACATGATGTGATGAATATGTGGTAAAAATTTCAAGTAAATTAAATATCGTTTTGTATTTTTTAAAATTAATTTATAAAATGAAGAAAATAATTTACATGTCATTTGTCCCTCGTTCTATGTGTAAAATACAGAACGGAAGATATCGGTCAACCGCCAGAAATTTTTTTTGTTAGATTTTTTATAGTTTAATGTTTGTTTTATTAGGGTTAATATTTTTAGAATTTAAAAAAAAATTAGGGTGAAAATGTATTAAACTCAAATAAAAAAAACATATAAAAATTACTCATTTGTATTTTTTGTAAGATGGTTTGGGACTGATAATGCCATAATGGTTTGCATCGTTTGAACTTTGATACTCTCTCTCTCTCTCTCGCTTTCTCTCTCACACACACAAAGTCGTCAGTCAGCTTTTGAATTCTGCTCTCACCTCAGTCGTTGCCCTTTCCTCTCTCTCTCTCTCTCTCTCTCCAGACATTGCCTTGCTGCAAAGTCTCCCTTTCTTCACGACTCCATTTCCCGGAAAAGGAACAAGCGAAGGAGGACCTCATTGTTCAACAATGGCGTATTCAAGTCCTTGCACCCGAACCCAGACCCAATTTCCGATTTCCAAATTTAACTCATCAATTCCAGTAAAACCCACTGGCCAAGGTAAGTCCTTCAAAAGCTTCCTCTCAAAATCCCTCTTTTTAGCTCTCTGCATCGCGTTTCTTCCTCTGTTTCCCTCCGAAGTTCCTGACTTTATGGATAATACGATACCTGCAAAGCTATGGGAGATTCTTCACTTCATGTTCATCGGCATTGCTGTTTCCTACGGCTTATTTAGCAAAAGGAATGTCCAAAAAGAAGAAGAAACCCTTCCCCCTGTTGATAACACTCAGTCCTATACTTCTAGTATGATCCATATTTCGTCATTTTTTGAAGATGCTTTTGAAATTCCACATGGGTCTGACGAGAAAATAAGGATTTATAGTAAGAGCTCGCATTCTTCATCAACACAGAAAAATGATTTTGAAATTTCATCAATGGAGGTTGTGGTTGAAAGAGGAAACATGATCGACTATGAGCCAATGGGGTTGCCGATTAGGAGTCTGAGATCAGGTATAATTAACATTGAAAGGTTTGATTTTTCTTGTAGAAGTGATTCTAGCTCAGGTTCCAAGTGTTCATCTAGCAATTCCATGAGATGTGGAAGAAGGGAATTCGGGAATTTGAATCCTATGAATTTGAAGGATACTTTTGATGAAGCATCTGTTTCATCTTCTCCTTTCATTCCATACCAGTCCAGATCTGGAAGAGTAGAAATGAGAGAAAAAGTCGACAATGTACCTGATCCTGCACATTTCTGGCCACTCTCAGATGATGAAACTCAGTATGAATCATTGAAATCAAGATCTTTCAGATCCACAAAGAGTAATTCTTCGAATTCCTCGTCTTCTGAACTCTTGAACTTTGAAATTGAAAGTCGGGTGGAAAAGAGAGAACTTTCCGGGTCTTCTTTTTCTACCTCTACTTCACCATTAACACAGATTAATGATACTAATCGACGTGGAGTTGGCTCCTCGTATGAGGAGGTCAAGGGAAGTTCTGCAAATCACCTGAAAGAGTTGAATGTCGAAAGAGGAGAAAACTTATCATTCAGCAAGGAATCCAGATTGAAATCCTCAAATATGAATGCAGGTTCCCCGAAACAAAATAAAATTCATGCAAGAGGGATGTCTGTAAGAACAATTAGAGCAAATAGAGTAACTGCAGAATGTTGGGAATAATGTGCCCAACAAGCAAATGTTATGAACATTTTTATTGCTGTAATTAATAAATAAATTTTATGATTAATTTTTATGTTTGCATTATTCGATATGCTTTATAAATTCAAAGAAAATCCTTGATTATTTGTGCAATTTTAAATTTACATATATGTTGATATATGTGGGATTAAATTTAAAAAGAAATAATCACAAAAGTCCATGACTTATATTTGAAGTATAGGATCTTCAAATTAATAAAATCATAAATACAGTTCACTTCATTGAGAACGTATAGTCAAATCCCGACTATATATGTAGTGACATAAAGTGATTGTATTTTATATAATATGATTATATAGGACTGAACTAGATGAAATTATATTGTTCTTATAATATCCGTTAAATGAAGAACAATTAACTTTATCATAATGATGGTCATATATGTATGATCTTAATTTATTGTATTTAGTAGACTCCTATTTCATTTTAATTTATTCTTTGAATTACTCGATACAGTTTTGTATGAGTTGCATTACATAAATCTTGTATTTTGGGAATAAATTAAATGAGTAGCTGGGAATGCTAACATTGATACAATGAAATCCATAATACAAGATTCCCTTGTTTGTTAGTTCAGGGATTGAATAATTAGCACGCAAATTCATAAATGTTATGAATTAATTATTCAATCAAGAACTAATGGTAGTTAAGGATAGAGATGTAATATGAGAGGTTAACGGATTTTATACCTAGCTCTATTACGAATCTTAATGGAGGATTAATACATATGTAATGACTATATCAATGGACATTACTTTGAGTAAATATACTTTATAGTTCTAAGAGTGCAACTCTAGGTATTTAGTGGAATTACTCTAGAGTTAATAATTGTGTTATTTAATATAAAGAGTTTATATTAATTAACAAATATTATTGGAGCTTAGAACTATAGGTCCATCGGTCCCTCTGTTATCTTATATCACTATTTAATTTCCATGTTATAAGAATAAATATATAAATGATTAATAAGGATTAATCATTTATAAACACTCAAATGAATATATTGTTATTCAAAATATATAAATAGTTTTTATATTTTGAATTCAAAATAAAATATCTCATTAGATGAGATATTTTTAAGGGATTTGAATTAGATTTGAAAAATCTCATCAGATGAGATTTGATCTTCAAATTTAAAGTGTGACAGCCCGAAACCGGAATCCGATCGGGGTCCGGGATCGGAGCCATCACTCCGGGACAGGTAACAGAAAACGGTGACTATTTTTTTTGACGAGAATGCAGGGAACGGAACGTTTAGAACCAGTCTGGACAATTACAAAACTTTGATACTTCACAGAGAGAAAGTTCTCTGGAGTGGAAAGCAAAATAAGCATAAAGCTGGCGGAAGACTTACTAAAACAAATAAAATACTGTTGGGCGGAAGATTAAATTTTAAGGGCAGCGGCAGATGTAAATAAACAAAGGACATATAACAATCGGGCAGCGGGCAGCGGTAAATGTGAACTAAACTGGGCGGTAGATGTCGAATAAGACAAAACAGATGACGTCAGACGGTAGGAGCTGTTCTCAAAACTGGGTGGAGAGATTAAAGCTATCGGTGGATGCAGATACGACAAAAGATGTACAGTGAAAATCGGTAGATGCAAGCAGAAATGATACCGGAAGATTTAGGCAGATGACGTGGCCGGAAGAAGCAGATAGCAAACGAAATCGGAAGAGGCGATGACGTCAGACGGAAGGTGTTTTGACGTCATCGGAAGATGCAGACAGCAGAGGGAATCGGAAGATATGATGACGTCAGACGGAGGAGGTTATGACGTCATCAGTAGATGAAGTTTAAAACAGACAAATTTCGCATCTCTCACCGGTGAATTAAATAAAACAAAATAGATGACGTCATCGGAAGATGTGATGACGTCATCGGCAGATATAGGCAGCAGGTGGAAATCAGACTGTATGATGACGTCATCGGAAGATGGGATGACGTCAACCGGCAGATGCAGACAGCAACGAACCCGGCAGAAGAAAATTTCTAAAGGGATCGGAAGATGCAGTTTCTGAGATAAAACTTGACAATTTTTAACAGAAAGACACACAGACAGGGAGCATCAGAACAGAAGGCATAAAGGCTTCAAACCCTCAGACCCAATTCTAAACACAGTTTTAAAGCATGTATGGGAACATGACAGAAGTTAAAAAAAGAAACCTATCAGAAGATCAAGAAGACAACTACATGGATTATTCCAAAACCAGAGACAATCCATGCACAGATTATCAGAGATTACCCCAAACGAATTCCCGAATACTCTAGAATACAAACTTAACTGTCAAATACAGTGGTTTTAAACATTGACACAAAAGCTATGCATTGTTTCAGTGTTTCAGAGTTTCAGAGACAGTACAGAATTTAACATGTGATTACAGAACTTTCCAAAACAGAAGTTTATACAACAAAAACCAGAATTTTCCAGAAAACTTAAACCTCGGGTCAGAATTTGTCTAACTGCAGCAACTACCCCGAGAGCTCGAGCCATCAACTACATCAGATCATCAGATTGAGGCACACAGTCCTCAGATTCGGGTTCAGTACCTACATCAGAGAGTTCACATATGAGTCTAAAACTCAGTAAGAACATAAATCAGTATGCAGTGATGCAAAATGCTATGCATGCAGTTTTCAGAATACAGTGACAGAACAGAACTTTACATTTCAGTGGCAGAAGAATTAAGTGGGGCTTATAGGGGAACTGGTTCAGTGAGTGCACTATCAGGCACGGCAGTTTTCAGATTCCCATGGAGGGATAAAACCAGAGGGTCCTTGCCAGGGACATTATTTTCAGATTCCCAGGGAGCGATAAAACCAGAGGGGCCAGTCCCCGTCCCACACTTAACCTGATACATTTCAGTCGGATTTTATCTTATTAATTTCAAACAGTGTACAGAAGTCAGTTTTGCATGGATTTTCAATAAAACGTGTATGCATGACATTCTCAGTGCCTGAACCTATAACAACAGACATCAGAAATAACAGGGCATATTGTGAGGCAGAAAACAGACAACTCGGGACATAAGCTGAACAGACAATACAAAACACAAACTGAACAGAAGCTATAACATTTCTACCCAAAACTACCCGACAGAATTGGGACCCTAGTACCTCTGTGATGTAGGGCCATGAGGGCCAACCTACTGTTATGAACTTACCTGTTTTCTGGAGGGTTGAAAACTTGGATGTCTCTGGAAAGAAAACTCGGACCTGTAGCATGCATGTACAGAATTTAAACACGCTACAAATGCTAACTAAAATCATGTAGAATATGCAGCAAACACATTTCAACTCTTTAGAAAACACACCAACGTGTTTTCATCCAAAAAAAACAGTGAGTTTTCACCAAATACCGAAACCCTAAACTTCGGTAAAAACTCACATTAAACTCATCCAAATTTGTTAGCATTAAAAGATGCTCACCTTTTCTGAAAAAGACGGGAAAATACAGGAGAAACAAAGCGTGGAAGTTTTGTTTCAATCGCCTGGAAGAGAGAAAGCCGAGAGAGATGGGAGGAAGCAGAGAAGTGAGTGAAAATTCACGTAGGAGGATGAACTTAGCTTCCTCAACAAGTTGCCACTTGGCAATCATCTATTGGCTTACTCCCACCAACCTTAATTTCTTCCCAATTTACCCCTCCATCCATTACCAACTAGCTTGTTTGTTTAGTTACCCTCTTTTGTTTGGTTTTTATCTCATTATCCAATTCAATATAAACTCATTCGTTTTGGTTTCCAACTAAACATACTTTGTATTAATATTGAATTAATCCCACTTAATAGTTCGGGAAAATAATTACATAGGTAAAATGCCGGGTGTTACATAAAGTGGTTATGTAACAAACTATAAAATCAGATTTTTTGAAATTTGAATAAAAGTAGATCTGGAAAATCTGATCAAATTAGATTTGATCTACAGTTGACTTATAGTTTGTTTACTATTTAAAAGTAGATCTGAAGAATCTCATGAGATGAGATTATCTTGAAAAGTAGTTTTCAAAAATATATTCTAAAAACTGTTTTTAGATTATATGATTAATTGATAAATTGATTTATTAGATAAATCAACTTCTAATCAAATTAGATTTGATTAGATAAGATTTATTTTTTAAAAATTAGTTTTTATTAAAATAAATCTAAAAAAAAATTAATTTTAAACAGATCTATAAAAATTGTCAAATGTGATTTGACAAAATAATGAACCAAAAAGAACGAAGAACAACTGAGAGAGCAAATCCCTAGAGAGAAAAGGTGTGACTTTTTTCCGTATTCGATTTTAGAAAAACGTTTTCTAAGATCGAAGAGAGACGTCTCATGTGTTGAGAACACGTCTTTCCAGAAATATAAGAGTGTATTGTTCTTATAAGAGAGACGCCCACACGTCAGGAGATTTAAGTGTAAAGATCTTCAGAGAAGACTCGACGGTATCAAAGTCTTCGGGAATAACACATGATCCTGAGTTAAAGCTGTTAAGATCTGACGGGAGTACCTGAGTAAAAGCGTTGCTCCAAAAAGGTATTTTCTTTTAATATATCACAATCTAATTCTAATAATTTTTCTCAATGTAAATTGTTTACATTTTGAAAAAATACATATTTCTCAAAAATAATTTCTTTTAGACTAACGATCCAATTTATGGTTTTTTGATGATTTTAAAATAGTTTTAAAGTCACAGGGTAACGCATGTCACTATTATTATGAATAATAGTGAATTCCGCCATGCGTAGGGACCTTGAAAACCAACAAATGGTATCAGAGCCATTGGTTTTATTAGTCTAAAAATATTTTTTATGATACAATTTAATGTAAATTGTGATATGTGTTAGAATTAGATTTTATGCATTATATATTTATGAATATATATTGTGAATGTATGTTTTGCATGGCATGAAATAGTGATCGAAATTAAGTCGGTTGTTTGGGTTAAGATTTTTTTTTTTTAAATTATGCATTTTTATCATATTTGTAATCTTGCGATGGAGATCTGAAACTTCAAGGCCATAGATGGACTTTTCGTCAAAGATTTGATCTATTGACGAAAACAGATGATGTTGTCAAATCGGATATGAATTCACAAATTTGATTTGTGAATTTTTGATGCTGTTCATTTGGATGAGGCGGTCACGAAAAGACGAAGATTAGGAATCTTAGTTTTATTTTTTTAATTTTGGGGTTGTAATTTTAGAAATACCCAAAGGTCAACCCGGTCACTATTTCATTTAATTTTTATGTTGATATAATTTGTTATATTGTCATGCATTCATATGTCATGTAGATTATGCATGTTTAGGTTTATTTTAAATTTCTCACATGTCATGCATTTAAACATGTATTAAATTGCATATTGATTTAATAAAGAGTTTATTAAATAAATTAGTTTTAATTTGATTAAAACTAATATTAATTCATTTTATTGAATGATGTGAGAATGAAAAATAAAATAATTTTAATTTGTTAAAAATTTATTTTATTTTAGAAAATTCAAATAATTTGATTATTTGAAATTATTAATTTTATAATATGATTATAAGATTAATAATTAAGTATTGATAAATTAATATGATTAATTTATTGATACCAAGGAATATTTGATATTTCATAATCACTAATTCAAAATAATGAGTGGGAGCGGGAAGTTAGGCGTAACATCCCATAGTCTCCGCTGTTGGCACAACACCGTGATATCTAAGTGGGGCTCCGAGATGACTTTGATTTTCATCCTCCCTACGGAGAGTATTCACTTAGGTCAATACCAAGGTTGGTCTCCTAGAGATAGGATATATGAAATGTATTTTATAGTTGTCCGACCCTACGACGGCGACTATAAGTTAAGTTTCATAAATCCAAAACAGTGAGTCACACTCATGAAAATATAACTAAACGTGTTAGTTATATTTTGACCAAAATTTTCGGTAAGTTAATAAATTTTGAAAATATGAGATATTTTGAGTAAATTTATTAATTGATAATATTTCTACCCTAAGGTGATTTATTATGTTATCGAGGCTATAGTAGCATTTACATATTTTTGTGATTAGCATGTTCATGCATCATACTAGCATGCCATAACATTTTGAATTTTATAGCATAAAATTGATTATAATTTTATTTATTTATTACAACATCATGTCTCAATTAATGATAAATTTGCTTGCGACTGAAAAAGCTTGACGGCGACAATTTTGTAAAGTGGAAAAAGAATTTGAATCTCATTCTCGTGCATGACAACTTGAAATTCGTACTGACGGAGGAATGTCCTCCTACTCCTGCTACTAATGCTCAACGGGCTCTGAAAGATGCTTATGATACATGGATCAAAGCAAATGTCAAAGCCCATTGTTATTTGCTTGCAACCATGTCTGATGTTCTCAGTGCAAAATTTGAGAACTGTGAGACTGCTTATGAGATAATGGAGTCTCTTCAAGGCATGTTTGGTAGACCGTCTGACCAAGCCCGACATGAAGCAATAAAGAGAGTTATGAACTCAAAGATGAAAGCAGGAGTCCCCGTACGTCAACATGTTCTGATGATGATCAGTACAATTCATGAAGCTGAAATTAATGGAGCTCATATTGATGAGGCAACCCAAGTGGGCATGATTTTAGAAAGCTTTAGCCCACAATTCCTCCAGTTTAAAAGCAATTATTTCATGAATAAATTGAGTTATGATTTGACTCAGTTGCTAAATGAGCTAACCATTTTTGAGTCTATTTCTGTGAATAAGAAGAGTGAAGCAAATGTTGTGGAACCTTCTTCATCCAATTCTTCTCTTAAGAAGAGAAAGAAATTCCAGAAACAGACTAAGGGTCAAAAGGGCCAACAACAGGGAGCCCAGAAGCTCAAGAAAAAGAATAAGTCAAACAAGAGAAGCTCAGACCATTTAAAGCCCAAAGGAAAATGTTTTCATTGTGGGTTAGATGGCCATTGGAAGAGAAACTGCAAGCAGTATCTCGAGGAGCTGAAAAAGAAAAAAGGTAAATTTGATTTACTAGTTACTGAGTCTTGTTTGGTTGAAAGTGATTTATCACCCTGGATAATTGATTCAGGTGCGACTAATCGTGTTTGTTGTTCTTTGCAGATGCTAAACTCCTACAGGAGACTAGCTGATGGAGAATTCATCCTCAGAGTTGGCAACGGGGCGGTTGTTTCAGCTTCAGCAGTGGGAGAAGCCAAAATTTATTTTGAGAACAATAAATTTTTGTTTTTAGAAAACATTTATTTTATTCCGGGGTTTACTAGAAATCTCATTTCTGTTTCTCGAATAATTGAACAATTATATGCTATTTCTTTTAATAATAATGCAGTTATTATTTCTCGAAATGGTTTGAATATTTGTTCAGGCTCAATGGAAAATGGGCTTTATATGATAAGGCCCATCATAAGTTCATCACTGTTGAATACTGAAATGTTCAAAGTTGAAATGCCGAAATCCAAGAAGCAAAAGATTTCTTATACTGATGATACATATCTTTGGCACCTAAGACTTAGTCATATTAATCTTGATAGAATTAACAGACTTGTTAAGGATGGTCCTTTAAAAGATCTAACCGTTGGATCTTTACCTGTCTGTGAATCATGTCTAGAAGGTAAAATGACCAAGAGGTCCTTTATTGGAAAGGGCCAAAGGGCTCAAGAAACACTTGAGCTGATACATTCAGATGTATGTGGCCCAATATCTACACGGGCCAGAGGTGGCTATGAGTACTTTGTGACATTCATAGATGATTACTCAAGATATGGATATACTTACCTAATTCAGCTTAAGTCTGAAACTTTTAGAAAGTTTCAAGATTTTAAAGCTGAAGTTGAGAACAAATTAGGTAAGACAATCAAGTGTCTTCGATCAGATCGAGGCGGTGAGTACCTTGACAATGAATTCAAGGATTATCTGTTAGAAAATGGGATAGTATCCCAACTAACAGCACCAGGCACACCTCAGCAAAATTGTGACGACCCGTCTTTCAACGGACTGATAAGGAACCACCCATTCTCCGCGGATCCTGGGGCTGACCTGGGCCGGAGGTGGGTAAAGCTCCGCGGATCCTGGGGCTGACCTGGGCCGGAGTGGTTTCTCCGTTGAAGCAGGAGCCGTTACGAACCCACATCGCTTGGGGAAGTACATGGAAATGAAACATATGTAAGAGATCCCTCCCTAAATAGCAAGACGCGTTTTGGAGCACGATTGACGACAGGATCCCATAAGAACTCCGAAGTTAAGAGGGCTTCGGCGAGAGTAATTCCAGGTTGGGTGACCTTCCAGGAAGTGCTGATAGGCTTCGGGCCTGCAATGGGGTTAGAAACGCATGTGGCAGACAACAAAACATGAAACAAAGATCGGTGCTCAAGACACCCCAAAAACAGACGCTAAATGTATGGAAAACAGAGATGAACAGAGGAGAGGAGGTGAGAGACGTGAGTCGATTACCGAGAGGTGGGTGTTGCTCAGAACGGTGCGGAAATGATGGAGGAGCGAATTGAAGACCCGAAACCGACCCAGAAACGACTCGTAGTTTTCGGGTGACAGAAATCCGTCGTTGCCAGCGAAGGATTCTCGGCGGAGGGCACTATGGCGTTCGCCCCTTTTCTTCATTGCTTCCATTGCTTGGAAGAGGAAGAGAGGGACTAAGAACACCCCCTAGCAGCCACAAGCTCGGGGTGCAATCGGGAGCTTCATCCAGGCGCTACGCGCCGATGAAGCATCGAGAGAAAAACTCTCTCTCTTTTGCTTGCGGAGAGCGCTCCGAACGGGAAGGAAAAATCCTTTGTAATTTCCAAAAAATTTGCATCAATAGCTAACCGATTTACAGAGATGAAATGAAGCTTAAATACAAGAGGGAGAAGAGCGGGGAAGAAGAAGAAAGCTCTGCCGAGAAACCATGGGCAACGGCTAGAAAACTAGTCGTTGCTGCGCTTTACAGAATGCTGCGGGCCGATTCACTGGTGAGCGCTTTCCTGGCCGGTTCAACTTGAGTCTCCTTTGGTCCAGCTTGATCCAGTCCGGTTCAGCCTTAGTTTTGGCTGGTTCACTCCTTGGCACTTTGGTTCAGCTCCCTTTTGGCCTTGGTTCATCCGGCTCAAGCTTTGTTCAAGCTTTGTTCCTCTTGGTTTGGCCGGTTCAGCCCTTTGTTCCTCTTGGTTTGGCCGGTTCAGCCCTTGGTTCTCTCTTTAATCTTCCATTTTCCTAAGGCATTAATGATTATATAACCTAGACAAATATTATGCTACGAGTTTGCCCAAAAAATAAGGGTTTTAAATTACAAATAAAATAAAACGAAAACTTGGTTACAAAAGTTGAATTTTAAGGAAAACAAATTCCTTCTTCATTCCAAGCTTCGGAAAGCCAATTTACCTACATAATTCCACAAGTCCATTAGATAGATAAAATAAATAAATAAATACATACCTTGGATTGTGCTCGATGGATCGAGATCGTGGGCATATCATCCCCTCCCGGTTCTTGAGGATTTGACCTCAAATCCAACAGTTGAATATCATGGAGGATGATACAACACTTAGGATAAAATTTTTACTAAAAATATTTAAGCACATTCCACAGTAGGCACAAAACATAGTTATCCTAAAGTTGAAAAATCATTTCACTATCCACAATGGTCTCAATAATTTCAAGAATTTGAAATGTTCATGTAAACAATTTAAAAGCAAACATACATGATAATGACATAAGATTCAAACGAGCATAAATGAACAATTTCATTTTCTAGCTAAGCTAACAAGTCAATAGTGAACCATAAATATGAAAATTACCATTTTAAAGACAACACTTGGTTCACCTAAATTTTAAATCCATCAAAAGAATAAGAGTTTAATATCAAGCTTAGCATAAGTTCAACTTAAATCCAAAACTCAAGAAAACAATTCTCCTTTAACATTAGAGTTAGGATTTATCATTTAAAAAACAAGAGGCAACAACAATTTGTTCACAAAATTACTCTCTAGTTCTTTCAACAAATTAAATCAAGCTTAGACAAGAAGAATTAAACATGATATCCAATTATAGCAAGAACATACAAGAAGTTGATCTCAAACATATAGTTCATCCAATCAACCTACTATTCAACTAATTTCAAAAGAAATTCAAGTAAGGTTTCATGATATCCAATCAACAATTTGATCACAAAATTACTCTCTAGTTCTTTCAACAAATTAAATCAAGCTTAGACAAGGAGAATTAAACATGATATCCAATTATAGCAAGAACATACAAGAAGTTGATCTCAAACATATAGTTCATCCAATCAACCTACTATTCAACTAATTTCAAAAGAAATTCAAGTAAGGTTTCATGGGTACATACCTTGTTGCCAAAAATCCATCCAACTCCTTGGTTTATCCCTTGCCAATGCTCATTAAGGAGTGGAAACTAAACAATCCTCAAAAGATAAAACAATATGCACATATATATTTTGATTTTATCTTTACTTTGTCCAATAAAAATTAAACTAATTGACCAAGCACTAGACTCTAAAGACAAACAAACAACATAAAAAAGCAAACAACACAAACAAAGTGGTTTGGTTTGGTACCAATCACTAATTAGATCAAAGATTAGTCATGCATACCTCATGCTACTAACCAAAGACTTAATTCACAATTAGCACAACAACTAAGTCACAAGACTCAATCTAAAAGTTCTAAACATTTAATCAAAAAGCACAACAAATCAAACTAGTTAATCAAAGAAAATAAACTTGTAACTAATATCAATGATAAGCTATTGGGTCTAGGCAACACTCTAGAACTTTTGTGGAAATCGTCACACTATCCCACACTCTTTATAGGCGACTGCCTCACACGGCGATCTGTTGGGCCCAATGGCCAGCGGTAAACCTCGGACAATACCAACGGCCCACAGAGGAAAGCTCTTGGCCACAAACACAGATCACTCGACGTACAAGTGAATCCTAAGTGACTAACAAGATAGTATATGACATGCTCTTGTTAAAAGGTCGGACATAGCCCTAAACAAACAAAAATCACTCAACTTGATGCAATCAACAAGAGTTTAAACAGAATTATAAAATATGGTGAAATAGAATTTGCCAAGCTCTATTTAACATGCAATTTAGTTCATGCTTTTCATTCTAAATTTAACTTAACATCAAGGACTCAAATACTTACACTAAACACAATTAGACACACAAGTTAAAAACAAATGCCAAATCAATTTGGAAAAACACCAAACAGAAAATTTTAATAAAAACAACCTAAAATGTACTAAACAGAAAATTTACACAATTCTCACCCAATTAACATGAAATTTTAACAGTTGATAGTTAACATTATGAGTGACATGCTATCAAAATTTCAGGTTCAAATTCATTATGAGCAAGGAATTATGCAAGTGCAAAGTTGTAACAAAAAAAAGAAAAACCCTAAAAATAGTTTCTAAACAACCTAGATTTCTAAACAGAAACTTGCACAATTCAACTACAAATATCCTGAAATTTTAACAGATAATAGTTGACAATATGTTGCATATGCTGTAAAAATTTCAAATCCAAATTCATAGTGAGCAAAAAATTATACAAGTCCAAAGTAGGAACTAAAACTAGAAAAACCAGAAATTTCTAAACCAGAATTTAATCTAAACATCCTAGAAAAGTCTAAACAAAACAATGCCAATTAGGACAACAAATTAGCACATCGAACTCTCCTAAACATGGAACATGTAAAAGATTAAACAAAACAAAACACATACTAAAACACATTAGGAAAACACCAAAACAACACAATAATGTCAGCAAAATGTAAACTAACATGAGAATTCAATTTTAGCATTTCATTTTCAAATCCATTCTCTATGTAAATTAATTTTGCCAACACGACCTAAACAACTAAACATGGTTCTAAAACAGAAACAAATATCTATAAACATTCAACTAAACGAAATAGAAATTATGACTCAAAACACAACATTAGAACATGCTTTTATTCAAGAATAACATCCCGAAATTAAACAGATATGGGCCATGGTTAGTTCATGCTTGCTTACCAGAAACGATATGGACCACGAACGGAGATAGACGGATTGAGACTGAACCTCAGGATACATCCAACGATAGGCAAGAATCAGATTCCGACCAACTCCAGAGAACCGCCTGCTTTTCCTCTCGGTTACCTATTTCTTTTCACATCCTGATTGGGTTAACAACATCTCTTATCCACCAGGATATGTAATTCCCTATTTTCAAGTCTACGCCGGAGTTGGTGTAGTTGAGCCATACGAAGATTGGGTACTCTTTCTTCATCGATGTGGAGATAGAGCCAGAAGTGAGGCTTTGTGCCTTCCGTCAATTTCCATTATCATTGACAGAGGTTAAGATGGTAAAGTCATATCATATAATTTCACAGTAATGAAATCCAAATAAACAGCAAATTAAACACAAACAAAAGAACATGTTTTTTTAAGAAAACATTCTGAAAATTAAACAGATACGGACCATGGTTAATTCATGCTAGCTAATTAGTAACATGAGGTTAATATGGAAAAATCATATCAGGTAATTATCATAACAATGTAATCCAAAGAAACAAGTTCATACACAGACAAACATAAAACACAAGTTGCTCTCGGTCAACAGTTCCGAAGAGTCTCCCAACAGAAAATAAACACTAAACAGAATTTGCTCTCGGTCAACAGTTCCGAAGAGTCTCCCAACACATCAGAAAATAAACTAAAAATAGACAGGAAAGTACCTTTAAAGCAAAGCAATTGATAACTCCAAGATTGTCAATTAAGGAAGCCTCTTGCCTTGGGAGATGGGTACAAAAACTGCACAACAAATGTTACGAAAAACACACACACAACAGAGACTAAGATATGCAAAAACAACAACCTAGAACTAAACAAAAATGCATAGTTCAAATACTAAACCTCTTAGCAATTTGAATAGCAAACCAAACACCTAAACATGCTCCTAAAAAAGGAAACAAACCACAAGAGAATAGTCACCTAATAGCAACATAGAACAATTGGGCATAACAGCTTCTAAAATCTCAAACAAAATCCATAAAAATGATCACAATCCTAAACTAAACAAGATAATTTTCAAAACTGAATAGACAGTAGTTACTTCTAAGTTGGACGCAAAAATTTCAGCACAAAACAGATTCTTAAACAACCTTTTGATCTAGGTAAGAAGCAATTTAAGCAAGCTGATTCTCCAAATTGCAAACTAATTTTGCACAGAATTTTACAAGTCAAAAACAGCAAGGTTTTGCAATGATCAAATTCTAATTCTATACTTGTTGTCTATCGGTTGTAAGGTTGATAATTCAGCACTTAAGCAAGCATTATGGAGTTAAAACAGAAAGTGAAACTCAACTCCAACAACCAGAAATTTCACACATTCAAAACCTGTTTGGCAAAACATTTTCAGCAAAAGATCACAGCTTGTAAAAAAAAAAGGTTTTGCAATCGATTTTCAACAACTTAAAAACCTGCAATTGCCTTAATAACAGTGGCAAAATCTCAAACCAGCAATGTTCAGTAGTCAACCAAATATTGAGTCCAAATATTAGAGCACTACATACCAGGATATTCTGAAAATTTTAACAGCCTAAAATTTTCTAAACAGAAACTAAACAACGCAAGCTAAACAGACAGAATAAGACAAAATGACAGAAATAACATGCTGAACACCGAAACACAACAGAAAGAAGGTATTCAGCAGACTCACTGAAACACAAACCAGAGAAAGAAAACATGCTAACACTTGGACAGAAACACGAAGAAAAAGACAGAACAGAAGATAAAACAGAACAGAACTGAAACACAGAAAGTTACGAGCAAGAACTACTCTAAATCTGCAGCCAAAATAGTTATCAATGATGCAACTTAGAGCTACCATTTAGTCCAGAATTTTGACATAAAATAGGACAATAAACAACACACGACTGAACAAAAATGGAACACACAAGAAAACAGCAAATAAACGACTACACAAGCCTATAAAAACAGAAACAAATAAGACATAATAACTGGTTTGGTAAAACACAAACACAGAAGCAAGCCGATTGCTTCTCTTAACAGAGCACTAAGTGTGCTTGGACACTGAACAAAACAACACTACCGTAGAGAAGAACAAACAGAAAAATGCTCAGTAGAATCAAAGCAGAAACACAGAACCAGAGGAAACAAAAACAGAACAATACTCATCACAACAGAAAATAACAACAGAGATACACATGCTTGAACTAAAACAATCTAAACATCAAACTAAATAAGATATGCATGCTGACAGAAAACAAAAACAAGAAACAAACAGAACACAAGACACGAATAGAGAAAATGACAGAATATGAAGAGCACTAGGCTCTGATACCAAATGATAGGCTTCGGGCCTGCAATGGGGTTAGAAACGCATGTGGCAGACAACAAAACATGAAACAAAGATCGGTGCTCAAGACACCCCAAAAACAGACGCTAAATGTATGGAAAACAGAGATGAACAGAGGAGAGGAGGCGAGAGATGTGAGTCGATTACCGAGAGGTGGGTGTTGCTCAGAACGGTGCGGAAATGATGGAGGAGCGAATTGAAGACCCGAAACCGACCCAGAAACGACTCGTAGTTTTCGGGTGACAGAAATCCGTCGTTGCCAGCGAAGGATTCTCGGCGGAGGGCACTATGGCGTTCGCCCCTTTTCTTCATTGCTTCCATTGCTTGGAAGAGGAAGAGAGGGACTAAGAACACCCCTAGCAGCCACAAGCTCGGGGTGCAATTGGGAGCTTCATCCAGGCGCTACGCGCCGATGAAGCACCGAGAGAAAAACTCTCTCTCTTTTGCTCGCGGAGAGCGCTCCGAACGGGAAGGAAAAATCCTTTGTAATTTCCAAAAAATTTGCATCAATAGCTAACCGATTTACAGAGATGAAATGAAGCTTAAATACAAGAGGGAGAAGAGCGGGGAAGAAGAAGAAAGCTCTGCCGAGAAACCATGGGCAACGGCTAGAAAACTAGTCGTTGCTGCGCTTTACAGAATGCTGCGGGCCGATTCACTGGTGAGCGCTTTCCTGGCCGGTTCAACTTGAGTCTCCTTTGGTCCAGCTTGATCCAGTCCGGTTCAGCCTTAGTTTTGGCTGGTTCACTCCTTGGCACTTTGGTTCAGCTCCCTTTTGGCCTTGGTTCATCCGGCTCAAGCTTTGTTCAAGCTTTGTTCCTCTTGGTTTGGCCGGTTCAGCCCTTTGTTCCTCTTGGTTTGGCCGGTTCAGCCCTTGGTTCTCTCTTTAATC
The DNA here is from genome assembly GCA_022432975.1 of Begonia masoniana. NCBI lineage: Eukaryota > Viridiplantae > Streptophyta > Magnoliopsida > Cucurbitales > Begoniaceae > Begonia > Begonia masoniana. Next base: position 39,378,203 of record CM039503.1, on the reverse strand, counting down.
TTCCATTTTCCTAAGGCATTAATGATTACTATAACCTAGACAAATATTATGCTACGAGTTTGCCCAAAAAATAAGGGTTTTAAATTACAAATAAAATAAAACGAAAACTTGGTTACAAAAGTTGAATTTTAAGGAAAACAAATTCCTTCTTCATTCCAAGCTTCGGAAAGCCAATTTACCTACATAATTCCACAAGTCCATTAGATAGATAAAATAAATAAATAAATACATACCTTGGATTGTGCTCGATGGATCGAGATCGTGGGCATATCATCCCCTCCCGGTTCTTGAGGATTTGACCTCAAATCCAACAGTTGAATATCATGGAGGATGATACAACACTTAGGATAAATTTTTACTAAAATATTTAAGCACATTCCACAGTAGGCACAAACATAGTTATCCTAAAGTTGAAAAATCATTTCACTATCCACAATGGTCTCAATAATTTCAAGAATTTGAAATGTTCATGTAAACAATTTAAAAGCAAACATACATGATAATGACATAAGATTCAAACGAGCATAAATGAACAATTTCATTTTCTAGCTAAGCTAACAAGTCAATAGTGAACCATAAATATGAAAATTACCATTTTAAAGACAACACTTGGTTCACCTAAATTTTAAATCCATCAAAAGAATAGAGTTTAATATCAGCTTAGCATAAGTTCAACTTAAATCCAAAACTCAAGAAAACAATTCTCCTTTAACATTAGAGTTAGGATTATCATTTAAAAAACAAGATGCAACAACAATTTGTTCACAAAATTACTCTCTAGTTCTTTCAAACAAATTAAATCAAGCTTAGACAAGAAGAATTAAACATGATATCCAATTATAGCAAGAACATACAAGAAGTTGATCTCAAACATATAGTTCATCCAATCAACCTACTATTCAACTAATTTCAAAAGAAATTCAAGTAAGGTTTCATGATATCCAATCAACAATTTGATCACACAATTACTCTCTAAAATTACTCTCTAGTTCTTTCAACAATTAAATCAAGCTTAGACAAGGAGAATTAAACATGATATCCAATTATAGCAAGAACATACAAGAAGTTGATCTCAAACATATAGTTCATCCAATCAACCTACTATTCAACTAATTTCAAAAGAAATTCAAGTAAGGTTTCATGGGTACATACCTTGTTGCCAAAAATCCATCCAACTCCTTGGTTTATCCCTTGCCAATGCTCATTAAGGAGTGGAAACTAAACAATCCTCAAAAGATAAACAATATGCACATATTATTTTGATTTTATCTTTACTTTGTCCAATAAAAATTAAACTAATTGACCAAGCACTAGACTCTAAAGACAAACAAACAACATAAAAAAGCAACAACACAAACAAAGTGGTTTGGTTTGGTACCAATCACTAATTAGATCAAAGATTAGTCATGCATACCTCATGCTACTAACCAAAGACTTAATTCACAATTAGCACAACAACTAAGTCACAAGACTCAATCTAAAAGTTCTAAACATTTAATCAAAAAGCACAACAAATCAAACTAGTTAATCAAAGAAAATAAACTTGTAACTAATATCAATGATAAGCTATTGGGTCTAGGCAACACTCTAGAACTTTTGTGGAAATCGTCACACTATCCCACACTCTTTATAGGCGACTGCCTCACACGGCGATCTGTTGGGCCCAATGGCCAGCGGTAAACCTCGGACAATACCAACGGCCCACAGAGGAAAGCTCTTGGCCACAAACACAGATCACTCGACGTACAAGTGAATCCTAAGTGACTAACAAGATAGTATATGACATGCTCTTGTTAAAAGGTCGGACATAGCCCTAAACAAACAAAAATCACTCAACTTGATGCAATCAACAAGAGTTTAAACAGAATTATAAAATATGGTGAAATAGAATTTGCCAAGCTCTATTTAACATGCAATTTAGTTCATGCTTTTCATTCTAAATTTAACTTAACATCAAGGACTCAAATACTTACACTAAACACAATTAGACACACAAGTTAAAAACAAATGCCAAATCAATTTGGAAAAACACCAAACAGAAAATTTTAATAAAAACAACCTAAAATGTACTAAACAGAAAATTTACACAATTCTCACTCAATTAACATGAAATTTTAACAGTTGATAGTTAACATTATGAGTGACATGCTATCAAAATTTCAGGTTCAAATTCATTATGAGCAAGGAATTATGCAAGTGCAAAGTTGTAACAAAAAAAAGAAAAACCCTAAAAATAGTTTCTAAACAACCTAGATTTCTAAACAGAAACTTGCACAATTCAACTACAAATATCCTGAAATTTTAACAGATAATAGTTGACAATATGTTGCATATGCTGTAAAAATTTCAAATCCAAATTCATAGTGAGCAAAAAATTATACAAGTCCAAAGTAGGAACTAAAACTAGAAAAACCAGAAATTTCTAAACCAGAATTTTAATCTAAACATCCTAGAAAAGTCTAAACAAAACAATGCCAATTAGGACAACAAATTAGCACATCGAACTCTCCTAAACATGGAACATGTAAAAAGATTAAACAAAACAAAACACATACTAAAACACATTAGGAAAACACCAAAACAACACAATAATGTCAGCAAAATGTAAACTAACATGAGAATTCAATTTTAGCATTTCATTTTCAAATCCATTCTCTATGTAAATTAATTTTGCCAACACGACCTAAACAACTAAACATGGTTCTAAAACAGAAACAAATATCTATAAACATTCAACTAAACGAAATAGAAATTATGACTCAAAACACAACATTAGAACATGCTTTTATTCAAGAATAACATCCCGAAATTAAACAGATATGGGCCATGGTTAGTTCATGCTTGCTTACCAGAAACGATATGGACCACGAACGGAGATAGACGGATTGAGACTGAACCTCAGGATACATCCAACGATAGGCAAGAATCAGATTCCGACCAACTCCAGAGAACCGCCTGCTTTTCCTCTCGGTTACCTATTTCTTTTTCACATCCTGATTGGGTTAACAACATCTCTTATCCACCAGGATATGTAATTCCCTATTTTCAAGTCTACGCCGGAGTTGGTGTAGTTGAGCCATACGAAGATTGGGTACTCTTTCTTCATCGATGTGGAGATAGAGCCAGAAGTGAGGCTTTGTGCCTTCCGTCAATTTCCATTATCATTGACAGAGGTTAAGATGGTAAAGTCATATCATATAATTTCACAGTAATGAAATCCAAATAAACAGCAAATTTAAACACAAACAAAAGAACATGTTTTTTTAAGAAAACATTCTGAAAATTAAACAGATACGGACCATGGTTAATTCATGCTAGCTAATTAGTAACATGAGGTTAATATGGAAAAATCATATCAGGTAATTATCATAACAATGTAATCCAAAGAAACAAGTTCATACACAGACAAACATAAAACACAAGTTGCTCTCGGTCAACAGTTCCCAAGAGTCTCCCAACAGAAAATAAACACTAAACAGAATTTGCTCTCGGTCAACAGTTCCGAAGAGTCTCCCAACACATCAGAAAATAAACTAAAAATAGACAGGAAAGTACCTTTAAAGCAAAGCAATTGATAACTCCAAGATTGTCAATTAAGGAAGCCTCTTGCCTTGGGAGATGGGTACAAAAACTGCACAACAAATGTTACGAAAAACACACACACAACAGAGACTAAGATATGCAAAAACAACAACCTAGAACTAAACAAAAATGCATAGTTCAAATACTAAACCTCTTAGCAATTTGAATAGCAAACCAAACACCTAAACATGCTCCTAAAACAGGAAACAAACCACAAGAGAATAGTCACCTAATAGCAACATAGAACAATTGGGCATAACAGCTTCTAAAATCTCAAACAAAATCCATAAAAATGATCACAATCCTAAACTAAACAAGATAATTTTAAAAACTGAATAGACAGTAGTTACTTCTAAGTTGGACGCAAAAATTTCAGCACAAAACAGATTCTTAAACAACCTTTTGATCTAGGTAAGAAGCAATTTAAGCAAGCTGATTCTCCAAATTGCAAACTAATTTTGCACAGAATTTTACAAGTCAAAACAGCAAGGTTTTGCAATGATCAAATTCTAATTCTATACTTGTTGTCTATCGGTTGTAAGGTTGATAATTCAGCACTTAAGCAAGCATTATGGAGTTAAAACAGAAAGTGAAACTCAACTCCAACAACCAGAAATTTCACACATTCAAAACCTGTTTGGCAAAACATTTTCAGCAAAAGATCACAGCTTGTAAAAAAAAAGGTTTTGCAATCGATTTTCAACAACTTAAAAACCTGCAATTGCCTTAATAACAGTGGCAAAATCTCAAACCAGCAATGTTCAGTAGTCAACCAAATATTGAGTCCAAATATTAGAGCACTACATACCAGGATATTCTGAAAATTTTAACAGCCTAAAATTTTCTAAACAGAAACTAAACAACGCAAGCTAAACAGACAGAATAAGACAAAATGACAGAAATAACATGCTGAACACCGAAACACAACAGAAAGAAGGTATTCAGCAGACTCACTGAAACACAAACCAGAGAAAGAAAACATGCTAACACTTGGACAGAAACACGAAGAAAAAGACAGAACAGAAGATAAAACAGAACAGAATTGAAACACAGAAAGTTACGAGCAAGAACTACTCTAAATCTGCAGCCAAAATAGTTATCAATGATGCAACTTAGAGCTACCATTTAGTCCAGAATTTTGACATAAAATAGGACAATAAACAACACACGACTGAACAAAAATGGAACACACAAGAAAACAGCAAATAAACGACTACACAAGCCTATAAAAACAGAAACAAATAAGACATAATAAACTGGTTTGGTAAAACACAAACACAGAAGCAAGCCGATTGCTTCTCTTAACAGAGCACTAAGTGTGCTTGGACACTGAACAAAACAACACTACCGTAGAGAAGAACAAACAGAAAAATGCTCAGTAGAATCAAAGCAGAAACACAGAACCAGAGGAAACAAAAACAGAACAATACTCATCACAACAGAAAATAACAACAGAGATACACATGCTTGAACTAAAACAATCTAAACATCAAACTAAATAAGATATGCATGCTGACAGAAAACAAAAACAAGAAACAAAACAGAACACAAGACACGAATAGAGAAAATGACAGAATATGAAGAGCACTAGGCTCTGATACCAAATGATAGGCTTCGGGCCTACAATGGGGTTAGAAACGCATGTGGCAGACAACAAAACATGAAACAAAGATCGGTGCTCAAGACACCCCAAAAATAGACGCTAAATGTATGGAAAACAGAGATGAACAGAGGAGAGGAGGCGAGAGACGTGAGTCGATTACCGAGAGGTGGGTGTTGCTCAGAACGGTGCGGAAATGATGGAGGAGCGAATTGAAGACCCGAAACCGACCCAGAAACGACTCGTAGTTTTCGGGTGACAGAAATCCGTCGTTGCCAGCGAAGGATTCTCGGCGGAGGGCACTATGGCGTTCGCCCCTTTTCTTCATTGCTTCCATTGCTTGGAAGAGGAAGAGAGGGACTAAGAATACCCCCTAGCAGCCACAAGCTCGGGGTGCAATTGGGAGCTTCATCCAGGCGCTACGCGCCGATGAAGCACCGAGAGAAAAAGTCTCTCTCTTTTGCTCGCGGAGAGCGCTCCGAACGGGAAGGAAAAATCCTTTGTAATTTCCAAAAAATTTGCATCAATAGCTAACCGATTTACAGAGATGAAATGAAGCTTAAATACAAGAGGGAGAAGAGCGGGGAAGAAGAAGAAAGCTCTGCCGAGAAACCATGGGCAACGGCTAGAAAACTAGTCGTTGCTGCGCTTTACAGAATGCTGCGGGCCGATTCACTGGTGAGCGCTTTCCTGGCCGGTTCAACTTGAGTCTCCTTTGGTCCAGCTTGATCCAGTCCGGTTCAGCCTTAGTTTTGGCTGGTTCACTCCTTGGCACTTTGGTTCAGCTCCCTTTTGGCCTTGGTTCATCCTGCTCAAGCTTTGTTCAAGCTTTGTTCCTCTTGGTTTGGCCGGTTCAGCCCTTTGTTCCTCTTGGTTTGGCCGGTTCAGCCCTTGGTTCTCTCTTTAATCTTCCATTTTCCTAAGGCATTAATGATTACATAACCTAGACAAATATTATGCTACGAGTTTGCCCAAAAAATAAGGGTTTTAAATTACAAATAAAATAAAACGAAAACTTGGTTACAAAAGTTGAATTTTAAGGAAAACAAATTCCTTCTTCATTCCAAGCTTCAGAAAGCCAATTTACCTACATAATTCCACAAGTCCATTAGATAGATAAAATAAATAAATAAATACATACCTTGGATTGTGCTCGATTGATCGAGATCGTGGGCATATCAAGTGCTCTCGCCAAACAAAGCCGTGAGGGGAGGATATTGGGCTGCGGCCCAATCCCCAGAGCGGACAATATCTTGCTGGGAACAGGGGTCGTTACAAATGGTATCAGAGCCTGTACCCAACCGGAAATGTGGCCAACGAGGACGTTGGGCCCCCCGAGGGGGGGTGATTGTGACGACCCATCTTTCAACGGACTGATAAGGAACCACCCATTCTCCGCGGATTCTGGGGCTGACCTGGGCCGGAGTGGTTTCTCCGTTGAAGCAGGGGCCGTTACGAACCCACATCGCTTGGGGAAGTACATGGAAATGAAACATATGTAAGAGATCCCTCCCTAAATAGCAAGACGCATTTTGGAGCACGATTGACGACGGATCCCATAAGAACTCCGAAGTTAAGAGGGCTTCGGTGAGAGTAATTCCAGGTTGGGTGACCTTCCGGGAAGTGCTCTCGCCAAACAAAGCCGTGAGGGGAGGATATTGGGCTGCGGCCCAATCCCCAGAGCGGACAATATCTTGCTGGGAACAGGGGTTGTTACAAAAATGGTGTTGCTGAAAGAAGAAATCGAACATTGCTTAATATGGTAAGATCTATGATGAGCTATTCTTCTCTTCCAAAATCGTTTTGGGGATATGCTTTACAAACAGCAACCTACATACTTAATGTAGTTCCATCTAAGTCTATACCTAAAACACCCTTAGAGTTGTGGAGTGGTCACAAACCTAGTTTGAGACACTTTCGCATATGGGGTTGTCCAGCACATGTGCTAGTAGGTAAGACCGGGAAGTTGGAACCAAGAACTGAGGTTTGCATGTTTGTTGGATATCCGGTAGGCACGAGAGGAGGTTTGTTTTATAGTCCTCAGGATAATAAGGTATTTGTATCGACAAATGCCACATTTCTTGAACATGACTATATAACAAATTACAAATCTCAAAGTAAGATTGTCTTAGAAGAGATTCGATCTGACCAGGTTAGACCTGTTACAACAACAGTTGTTGATCCACAAGTTACAAGAAACACCACTCTTTCTAGTCAACCTATCATTACACTTCGTTGTAGCGATAGGGTAGTACGACTACCATCACGATATCGACACGATGGTGAAGCACAAGTTGCTATCACCAATGATGGGAAGGATGATCCATTGACATATAGATGTGCAATGGAAGATTCTGACAAAGATGCATGGCTTAAAGCTATGAAACTTGAAATGGAATCTATGTATTTCAACTCAGTCTGGGATCTTGTAGATTTACCTGAAGGGGTAAAATCCATTGGGTGTAAATGGATCTACAAGAGGAAACTTGGAATAGACGGGAATGTAGAGACATTCAAAGCTAGACTGTGGCTAAGGGTTATACCCAAAAGGAAAGGATTGACTATGAAGAAACCTTCTCACCAGTAGAAATGCTTAAATCTATTCGTATTCTGCTTTCCATAGCTGCTCATTATGATTATGAGATTTGGCAGATGGACATCAAGACAGCCTTTTTGAATTGCTATCTTGAGGAGACTATCTACATGGAGCAGCCAGAGGGTTTTATAGCACAGGATGCAAAACAAAAGGTTTGTAAATTGCATAGGTCTATTTATGGACTCAAGCAAGCATCTAGGTCATGGATATGAGATTTGATGATGCGATCAAATCTTATGGTTTTGTGCAATGTCTTGATGAGTCTTGTGTATACAAGCTCTTCAAGGAGAAACAAGTGGTTTTTCTGATTCTTTATGTCGATGACATTCTACTTATTGGGAATAATGTAGGATTATTATCAGACGTAAAAGCTTGGTTGGCTAAGCAATTCCAAATGAAAGATTTGGGAGAAGCGAGCTATATTCTTGGGATTCGTCTATTTAGAGATCGCAAGAATAAGTTATTAGCCTTGTTTCAAGCATTGTATATTGATAAGATGCTTGTCAGATATTCAATGCATAACTCAAAGAAGGGTAATTTACCTTCTCGTCATGGAGTTACTCTTTCTAAGAAGCTGTGTCCTGACACACCTCAAAAGAAAGAGGATAAGAGACGCTATCCATATGCATCAGCAGTTGGTAGCTTGATGTATGCTATGTTATGCACAAGACCTGACATTTGCTATGCAGTAGGGATAGTTAGCCATTTTCAGTCTAATCTAGGATTAGATCACTGGATAGCAGTTAAGCACATTCTCAAGTATCTTAGGAGAACGAGAAATTATATGCTTGTATATTCTGGTAGGGATTTGATTCCTACAGGACATACGGATTCTGATTTTTAATCTGATATAGATGATCGAAAGTCGATATCTGGATCAGTATTTACTCTTGGTGGTGGAGCCATTGTTTGGAGAAGTACCAAACAAGGAGGAGTTTTTGACTCGACTATGGAAGCCGAGTACATAGCTGCTTCAGAAGCAGCTAAAGAAGCTGTTTTGCTCCACAAGTTCTTTAGTGATCTGGAAGTTGTTCCAAATATGAATAAGTCACTCCCACTTTATTGTGATAATAGTGGTGCAGTGGCGAATTATAAAGAACCGACAGGCCACAAAAGATCAAAGCATATAGAAAGAAATCCCTTGACCAAGACATTGCCTGCAAAGAGTTTTGATAAACATCTTGAAGGACTAGGGATTAGAGACATGTCTCATTTGCTTTAGGGCAAGTGGGAGATTGTTGGGAATAATGTGCCCAACAAGCAAATGTTATGAACATTTTTATTGCTGTAATTAATAAATAAATTTTATGATTAATTTTTATGTTTGCATTATTCGATATGCTTTATAAATTCAAAGAAAATCCTTGATTATTTGTGCAATTTTAAATTTACATATATGTTGATATATGTGGGATTAAATTTAAAAAGAAATAATCACAATAGTCCATGACTTATATTTGAAGTATAGGATCTTCAAATTAATAAAGTCATAAATACAGTTCACTTCGTTGAGAACGTATAGTCAAATCCCGACTATATATGTAGTGACATAAAGTGATTGTATTTTATATAATATGATTATATAGGACTGGACTAGATGAAATTATATTGTTCTTATAATATCCGTTAAATGAAGAACAATTAACTTTATCATAATGATGGTCATATATGTATGATCTTAATTCATTGTATTTAGTAGACTCCTATTTCATTTTAATTTATTCTTTGATTTACTCGATACAGTTTTATATGAGTTGCATTACATAAATCTCGTATTTTGGGAATAAATTAAATGAGTAGCTGGGAATGCTAACATTGATACAATGAAATCCATAATACAAGATTCCCTTGTTTGTTAGTTCAGGGATTGAATAATTAGCGCGCAAATTCATAAATGTTATGAATTAATTATTCAATCAAGAACTAATGGTAGTCAAGGATAAAGATGTAATATGAGAGGTTAACGGATTTTATACCTAGCTCTATTACGAATCTTAATGGAGGATTAATACATATGTAATGACTATATCAATGGACATTACTTTGAGTAAATATACTTTATAGTTCTAAGAGTGCAACTCTAGGTATTTAGTGGAATTACTCTAGAGTTAATAATTGTGTTATTTAATATAAAGAGTTTATATTAATTAACAAATATTATTGGAGCTTAGAACTATAGGTCCATCGGTCCCTCTGTTATCTTATATCACTATTTAATTTCCATGTTATAAGAATAAATATATAAATGATTAATAAGGATTAATCATTTATAAACACTCAAATGAATATATTGTTATTCAAAATATATAAATAGTTTTTATATTTTGAATTCAAAATAAAATATCTCATTAGATGAGATATTTTTAAGGGCTTTGAATTAGATTTGAAGAATCTCATCAGATGAGATTTGATCTTCTAATTTAAAGTAGTTATGTAACAAACTATAAAATCAGATTTTTTGAAATTTGAATAAAAGTAGATCTGGAAAATCTGATCAAATTAGATTTGATCTACAGTTGACTTATAGTTTGTTTACTATTTAAAAGTAGATCTGAAGAATCTCATGAGATGAGATTATCTTGAAAAGTAGTTTTCAAAAATATATTTTAAAAACTGTTTTTAGATTATATGATTAATTGATAAATTGATTTATTAGATAAATCAACTTCTAATCAAATTAGATTTGATTAGATAAATTTATTTTTTAAAAATTAGTTTTTATTAAAATAAATCTAAAAAAAATTAATTTTAAACAGATCTATAAAAATTGTCAAATGTGATTTGACAAAATAACGAACCAAAAAGAACGAAGAACAACTGAGAGAGCAAATCCCTAGAGAGAAAAGGTGTAACTTTTTTCCGTATTCGATTTTAGAAAAACGTTTTCTAAGATCGAAGAGAGACGTCTCATGTGTTGAGAACACGTCTTTCCAGAAATATAAGAGTGTATTGTTCTTATAAGAGAGACGCCCACACGTCAAGAGATTTAAGTGTAAAGATCTTCAGAGAAGACTCGACGGTATCAAAGTCTTTGGGAATAACACATGATCCTGAGTTAAAGCTGTTAAGATCTGACGGGAGTACCTGAGTAAAAGCGTTGCTCCAAAAAGGTATTTTCTTTTAATATATCACAATCTAATTCTAATAATTTTTCTCAATGTAAATTATTTACATTTTGAAAAAATACATATTTCTCAAAAATAATTTCTTTTATACTAACGATCCAATTTATGGTTTTTTGATGATTTTAAAATAGTTTTAAAGTCACAGGGTAACGCATGTCACTATTATTATGAATAATAGTGAATTCCGCCATGCGTAGGGACCTTGAAAACCAACACAGAAGCCATGGAAGTTGGAGGAACATGCAGAAACCATGTCAACAAAAATGGCGGAGAGAAGATTGACGGGTTTGGAAAGGAAAGAGCTTGTTTGATCAACAATGGCAGTTAGAATCTTGATAATGCCTACAGCTTGTCTGAGCAAAAACTTTCAAAATATGACGAGGAAGCGGGCAAATTTCACATTGTTTTGTTCAATGATTCTGAACATCAGTCAGGTCATAAGGACAACAGTTTTCGAGCCAGCCCAAACGAAGACATCGGCAGTGATTTTTTTTTTTTT
>CM039503.1:39338660-39366701 GCA_022432975.1 Begonia masoniana | reverse complement strand
GGGAGCATAAACGACCTGATGGTACATTGCAACACATCATGGTGCCTAATGGAAGTGGGAGCATATCACTATGGATTTTGTGGTAGGACTTCCTAAAACAGTTAAGGGTCACGACTCTATTTGGGTTTATAGTTAATCGATTGACCAAGTCGGCTCATTTCTTCCTGTAAGAACCACATATCTATGGATCAGTATGCTCGGCTTTATATTCAAGAGATTATCAGATTACATGGTACGCCTGTTTCTATCGTGTCTGATCGAGATACGCGTTTACCTCTAAATTCTAGAATCAGAAGTAAGGGAGCTACGTAATAAGAAGATCTCGCTTGTAAGGGTTCTATGGAAGAATCAAAGTATTGAAGAACAACCTGGGAAAAAACAAGAAGAAATGAGAAGAGTCTATCCTGAACTTTTTAGGTAAGTATTTAATTTCGAGGACGAAATTTCTTTTAAAATGGGTAGATTGTAACAATTGAAAAAAAAAAACTATCACACCGACGTTTTGACGAATTAAAGAGGGTAGGAGGAAAATCGACACAAATCTTAAACCTCACCCAATTTCTCTGCAGATTTGTCCAAAAATTTAAGAAATGTTGGGATATTTTTTCCCAACCCTCTCACGTTCTGAAAATCTGTAACACCCGATTCTATCGAACCAGTTCTTTTTAAAATTGATGGCGTGCACTTTAGTTGGCAATATAAAAGTAGGGTTATTGAGTGACTAGCCAAGGACATTTGGGTAAATGAAAATTTAAAAGTGGATAACGTATTGAAGGAAAGAGGTTTTGTTAATGCATTGTAGCCGCCACTGTTTTCCCCATTTCTTTTCGACTCTCAACTCCTCAGCTTAGCAGAGTGCTTTAGGAGATCCTCCCTTCGATTTCTCCAGTGATTTCTCCGACGAAGGTGAGTTCCTTCGTTTTTACTTGTGTTTTGACAGAGGGAGTGCATGTATGTGTTTTGGGAATGTTGTGAGTGAGAGCTAGCTCGGGTTTTGGGGTGAATCGGAATACTCAATGAACAGAGCTCCCAAACTAGTTTCCTTATGAGTTCTGATAGATTTGTGGATAGTTTAGAATGAAGCTTATGTAACACCCGACATTTTAAGCCAGGTGATTTTCTTAACGGAATTAACTGTCACCTTATTGTTAATCTTTTGATTTAAATTAAATGATAAAGCTTATTGGATTTCTATTTGTGTGGTGGCAGAATTGTAATTAAGGAGGAATTCATTTAATATAAATAGAAAATGGAAATCGTTAAACCTCACAAAAACCTCACTGTGGCATACATTTCCTCCTCTGCGAATCCTCCTCCCCTCTAGAGCTTCTTCTCCCTCACAGTCAGCGATTCTTTGCATCGACGATCGATTCTTCCAGCCTCCACTCCGATAAACCACATTCGAGGTAAGATTTAGACAATGTAGATCCCGAGTAGTTATTTAGAACTCTGTTTTCAGCTAGAACTTGATGTTTCAGATTCTCCAATGGCCGAATAATATTGTAACATTTCTAATCCGTGTTTAGTAAAGGCTTTTTCGATTCGAATCTGGACCTTAAGATAACCGACTGGAACTAGTGGTTAAGTTAAATCTGACTACTTTAGATTTTGGAAACTTAGTCCACACACAAGGTGCTCGGCTGAAAGGATTTAGGAATACAGATTCTAGGATGACATTTAGTTAGGACTTTTCTAGCTTTGATTTAGGAATATTTAGGATCTATTTTAACTCTGAAATGTGAAATGATATCAGGTGAAGAAGTTAAAGTGTAGTGCACGGATTTACTAAAGAAGCCAGGTAAGTGAATGTATTAAGATTTCCGGCCATTAGGGCCCTACATCTTAAGGGTACTAAATTAGTTCAGGTGTTTGATGTTTGTTTCATGTTAGTAAGATGGTGTACTTTGATGAATTATGGATGTTTGAGAGTCATGTTATGTGATGTTCTGTCGACTGTCTGGTATGATATTTTCCTTAGTCTGATGAATTAAGAGCCTTCATGTTCATGCATCACGATTTATTCAAGTATATGAAAATGTTTTATGAGCATGTTTTCCTCCATGAACAAGAAACTTATGCAACCGGATTAAGTGAGGGTTGGGGCGGTTTGGCGTATGTCACTGTCCAAAGAGAAGGACCATGAATACGGCCCGAAAGGGACTATGTACACTTGCACTGTCATCCCCCATTTACGGCACAAATCCTCCCTTAATCCATATGATGAAAGTGATGAATAAGAATAAGAACAAGAATGAGTATGAGGACAAGAAAAGAATATGATCATGACTTTCTTTTAATTGTGCATTCATGTTTACATGTTAGTATTGCATTCCTTACTAAGCATTAGACTTATAGTTTAAACCTTATGATGTAGGTGAAGAAATATCAGGTGAGGATTCCAAAGTTAATGATGATGTCTAAGTTTGGTTGCTGGAAGGTGTTCAGGGAGCAATTCCGTGGCTGGATGGCAAATGAGACCCCTGGTTAATGCTCTTATGATTTTAATGATGTTTATGAATATGGAAGTCTGAGTATGATGAGATTATTTTATAACATTGAGCTTTTGAATTTGTCTGGTTTAATTACTGAGTCTGGGAATGTTTATATGTAATATCCGGCTTGTACGGATTTTTGGATATATTATATTATATTCATATTTTATTATATAATGGCATTTTTTGTAAATATGTCAAATCAGGTCGGATTTACGAAAAGAAAGCGTCTTTACGATCCTAACGAATAATAAGAATTTTAAGGAAAGTTTGGAAATTTTCGGGATAGTAACACTACATTCCGAGTAATTATGTCTATCGTAGAGTAAATGACGTTTTAATAAAAATAGTAAATGAGGTCCAAATTGCAAACGGACAGTTTTAATAAATCACAAACAATGAATAGGAGTTATTGGCAAAATATGAAAATTAGGAAAAGTCGAATGGCTGGACGATTAACGAACCGAAGGAAGAAAAACTAAGGAAGGGCATTTTAGTAATTTTGTCAAATAAATTTATAAAATCACTTAAACCTTTCTTTTCATTTCATTCTGCTTCTTCAGTTTCCAGAGAGCCCTCGCGAAGAACTCCTTCCCTGCCCGCGGCGATCCTCAGCATTCCGACTGTCCGTTTTTCTTTCCGATCGTTTCGATTCCTTCGTAGTTTTTCCTCCAATCGACGTTCTCGGTAAGTCTCTGTGGTTTTAGAACGTTAAATCTTTGATTTCGTAACGTTTTAGACAATTAGGGTTTCGGTAATTTTCCGTTAAAAACGCGAATTAGGACTCGTAATTAATAGGTTAGCCGCAATTAAGTATATATTAAACGTATTTGACGTTATTGGACGAAGTTGGATCAATTTGTGAAAAAGTTTAAAATCCGAGAATTTTCGAGTTTTCGAGGAATTTCGTAAATCGAGAATTGAAGTGTCGAGCGTGAATTGCTCTAATAAATGGCTCGATAAATTGGATTAGAACTTTAAGAAGTTTCCGTAGTTAAGGTTTTGTAAATTTGGACAATCGTTAATTTAAATGCGTTTTAACGGTAAACGTTCTGAATTTGCTTAGGCAAACAGTGCTCGTGGACGAAGCTTGGATTGCAGCGTGCACGAGGTAAGTTCTCGTGATACCTTCCGGCCGATAGGCCTACACCTTACATCGAAGTCGTTTCGAGGATTTTGATGACGCGCTAGTTTATATTGCTTCGGTTGGGTAGTTAGGTTTAATTGTTTCGTAGGTTAGGTTTCCTTTTACAGTCTTGATGGTACGTATGCTGAGTATTTAAATTATGTTATGAACTGTTCATGCATCACGTGTTTTAAAAGAAAAGCATGAAAATGAATTTCCGCACGATGTTTTTTTAACTTGGCGATGTGGCCTGGAGAGGGGCAGGACCTACTGTGGAGGCCGATTACGGGCTGGTCACAGTACCACATCTATTATGTACTCACAATGTGGCCTGGAGAGGGGCGGGACCTACTGTGGAGGCCGACTACGGGCTGGTCACAGTACCACATTTATTATGCACTCATACGATGGTTATGCGAGGTGGGGCTCAGGCACGGCTGTACGTGTTGTAAGCGTGTACCCCCCTCTTCTAACTGGAAAGAGTAGTCCGCCCGCTGGATGTGCTCTCTCTAGTTAGGAGGATTAGATCTCGGTGATCCCTAATGAATAAGTAAAGAAAATGCTGCATGATTTCTGAACTCACACGCATAGCATAGCATGTAGTTGCATTTACTAGAGCTTACTGAGATTTTATCTCATAGTGTGTTATGTATGGTGTAGGTGACTTAGACATCGAGGTACCAGGTGAGGACGATGTCCCTCCACCTGAGGCATGAGTCCAGTTGATCGAGGGTGGCTTGCGGTGGTGTGCTGGCGCAGTCGAGGCTTCATTGACCCGTGGGGACGTATGTATAGCTTTTGGGGGCCCGTTTTAGGACATTTTGAGTTTGAGAACTGTATAGATATTTTAGGATGATTATCGTTTTGAGATTCTGGAACTGCTTGGTTTAAACTGCATTAACGTTATAGAATGTTTTGAAATGTTTTTAGGTGGTTACGGATAGGCTCGGTTTTTAGAGCTATCCATGCCATTGTTTTTAAGAAGTTTTATCACGTATTGGAGTATGTCTTAATCGTAAGTAAGTCTAGTGATGATCGGCAATGAAATTGAAGAAGTATTGAAGTGTTTAGTGTTTTTTTTAAAATACGAAGGAGAAAGGAGAATTTGCTCTCTGGAATCGTATTCCAGAGAGCTGAATATTTGAAGTGTTTGCTCTCTGGAAATTCCAGAGAGCTAAGTGTTTTGTTGAGAGAAATCAGATGTGTTAAATGCTGAAGAAATGATGAAGTGTTGAAACATGAAGGGTTGAAGTATTTGAAGAAGAGAGGGATCGCTGCATGTGCAGCGATCGATCTCTGCAAATTGCAGAGATCGATCGCCGCCCTTATTATGTAGTGCAGCGATCGATCTCTGCAGTTTGCAGAGATCAATCGCTGCTTGTTAACATATATGCAGCGATCGATCTCTGCTGCAGCGCAGAGACCGATCGCTGCCTTGGTGCAGCGATGCAGCGCTCAGTCGCTGCATATAGCAGCAACTGGTCGCTGCCACAATTGTCACGGGTTGGACAGTTTTGTCCTCCCGTCTTAAATTAAAGTTTTAATTAAATGTTTAATAAATTTAGTTGATTTTATAGTTTTTTAACTATTTCATTTAATTTGTTTTTAATTGTTTTAAATGTTTTAAAAGTTAGATTTAAATTCCGATTCCGGTTTAGGTTCCGCCTAGAGTTTAATTAAAGATATTAGGATAAAAATAAAATAAAAAAAAAAATAGTACGGGAAATACGGGTACAGTATTAGGGTCGTTACAATTATGGTATCAAAGCCCCCGGGTTTTAAAATCGGTTCTGTAGACTGCTCGACTGCACAGCCACTACGCGGACATTCTTCATCAACTGTAAGTATGCTTATAGCTTTGTTTGATTTCAGTTTTCTTAGTATTATTTGCTTTTAAATTTTATAGGAGTGATATAAACATGGTGCGTCAAAGAAAGGACCGAGATGACCGAGATGACACTATTGATACACTTAAGGACTTTATCGCCCAGCAGTCTCAGCATATGGAGAGACAGTCTCAGCAGATGGAGAGACAGTCACAGCAGTTGGGCACTATGATTGACCGAGAGGGCGTTAGAGCTCGGGATGCAGCCATTCCGGGTAACCGGGGGATGGAGAGTTTCCAGAAGCTCCAGCCTCCTATATTCAACGGACAGTCTACGGATCCCTCTTCAGCCGAGGAGTGGATTCGCACTATGGAGGATATGCTAGCCTATGCGAGTATTGTGGATGGGCAGAAGGTTGCATTGGCGACTTATCATTTGGCCTTGGATGCTCGATTTTGGTGGGATACCATCAAGTCTGGCACCGATGTGACTGTTATGGACTGGGAGAGATTCAGAGAGCTGTTCTACGATAAGTACTTTAGCCATACTGTTCGCGAGGCGAAGATGGTGGAGTTTATGCAGTTACGACAGACTGCTACTATTGCCGAGTATGTCAGGAGATTTGAGGCGCTGTCTCGGTTTGCTCCACGACAGGTCAGCGTCAACGAGGATAAGGTACGGAGATTTTTACAGGGACTTAGCCAGGAGTTCCGGATGCACCTTACGGTATCAGGAGTACGTAACGTATCCTATGACGATCTAGTAGCTAGAGCGCTTGATATTGAGGCAGTTGGCCAGAGTTCTATTAGACCGAGGGAGCCATCCAAGGGCTTCTTCAGAGAGATCCGACCTCAGTCATTGAGTCGAGGTTGGCAGCCGAGAGCACAGCCCCAGCAGCAGCCGAGGGTGTGAAGAGACCTCTTGAGGGAGGTAGAGACAGAGGAAAGGGGAAGCAGTACAGGGTGCTTCTCAGTTACCAGTTGTCCTAAGTGTCAGAGGGAGCACACTGGCGAGTGTAGATATGGCTTGGGGTATGCTACCGATGTGGTGATCCAGGCCATTTTATTAAAGACTTGCCCGAAGCCCGGCAGAGATCAGTCGGGTAGTGATCAGAGGAAAGTTATGCCCAGGATCTTCGCTTTTATCGAGCCTGGAGATGTTGATAACGAGGATCAGCCTGCCGTGATTGCAGGTACTATATTGGTTACTGGTGTTCCTGTATTTTCTTTATTAGACACGGGGCTACACATTCTTTTATTTCCACCGCTTGTGTGTCGAGATTGAGGCTTGCGCCTGAGTTAGCAGAGTGCGAGTATAGCGTTATGCTACCTTCAGGAGAGCGTATGCAGTCAGGCCGTGTAGTCCAGGGCAGCATTATCTCGATTGGGGACCGTACTCTTTATGCTCGCCTTATTGTTATGGGCATCGAGCATTATGATCTTATTCTAGGGATGGACTGGCTAGCACAGCACTTCGCCACCATCGACTGTCCGCTCCGGGATTGTGACCTTCCGACCCCCGGATAGAGTTGAGTTCTCTTATCAGGCGATGAGCAGATCGAGTGGATCGCCCATCTCTTATTCTATGAAGGTCAACGAGCAGTTCAAAGGTGCGTGCTCTATTTATATGGCCTCTGTATTTGATTGTCAGTTGCTCAGCGGAGTGAAGCCGAGCGACATTCCTGTTGTCAGAGAATTCTCTGGCATATTCCTTGATGATCTTCCCGGATTACCGCCGGACCGGGAGATTGAGTTTATTATTGATGTGTATCCGGACACCACACCAAAGTTCAAAAATCCGTATCGGTTAGCACCAGCCGAGTTGAAGGAGCTGAAGATTCAGCTTGACGAGTTATTAGAGAAGGGTTTCATCCGACCCAGTGTTTCACCCTGGGGTGCTCCTGTTTTATTCGTCAAGAAGAAAGATGGGACCCTCAGGATGTGCATTGATTACAGGGAGCTGAATAAGCTCACGGTGAAGAACAAGTATCCACTGCCTCGGATTGACGACTTATTTGATCAGCTACAGGGTGCCCGAGTATTTTCCAGGATTGATCTACGCTCGGGTTATTATCAGCTGAAGGTCCGGAGGGATGACATACCGAAGACGGCGTTCCGAACGAGGTATGGGCATTATGAGTTCCTTGTTATGTCTTTTGGACTCACTAATGCTCCTGCAGCATTCATGGATCTGATGAACCGTGTCTTCAGAGAGTACTTGGACAAGTTTGTAGTGGTGTTTATTGATGATATCCTGATTTACTCTAAGTCTAAGGAAGAGCACGAGGAGCATCTGCGGATTGTTCTGGGGATTTTATGCGAGCGCCAGCTATATCCCAAGTTTTCGAAGTGCGAGTTCTGGCTTGACAGTGTGAGTTTCCTAGGCCATATCATATCACAGGACGGAGTTTCTGTGGATCCGAGCAAGATTCAGGTGGTCAGAGATTGGCCACAGCCGAAGACGTACGAGAGGTGCGTGGATTTCTCGGATTGGCCGGTTATTATCGGAAGTTTATAGAGGGATTCTCGAAGATTCGCACTTCCCCTCACACGATTGACTCGGAAGCACGAGAAGTTTGTATGGTCGGCTCCTTGTGATGATAGTTTTATGGAGTTGAAGCAGAGATTGACCACTGCTCCAGTACTGGCACTACCAGCTGAAGGTGTCAGATTCAGTGTTTATTGTGATGCATCTGGAGTGGGACTCGGTTGTGTACTGATGCAAGAGGGGGAGAGTTATTTCTTATGCTTCTCGGCAGTTGAAGCCGTACGAGCAGAACTACCCTACGCATGACCTCGAGTTAGCAGCTGTGGTCTTCGCACTGAAGATATGGAGACATTACTTATATGGGCAGCAGTGCGAGATATTCTCCGACCACAAGAGCTTGAAATACTTGTTTACCGCAGAAGGAGCTGAATATGCGACAGAGGCGATGGCTTGAGTTTGTCAAGGATTACGATTTTGATATCAAGTACCATCCGGGAAAGGCGAACAAGGTTGCTGATGCCTTGAGTAGAGTGCCTTCTGCGATTCAGCCTTCACTTGCAGCTATGTCAGTACGCTGCGATCTGAGATTCAGAGGTTCGACGTGGAGATTGTGGCTGAGTTATCCAGTATGCTAGCCAATATTTCTATCAGACCGACTATTCTGGATCGTATACGTGAGGCTCAGCAGAGCGATTCAGAGTGTATGGAGCTTCGATCTAGTATGACCTTGGGAGACTCGTCGGATTTTCATTTATCAGAGGATGGCATTCTGAGATTTAGGCACAGGTGGTACGTGCCTAACGACGAGGGTTTGAAGCAGGAGATTTTGACTGAGGCACATTCTTCTGCATATTCTGTGCACCCGGGAAGTACTAAGATGTACCGGGATTTGAAACAGCACTTCTGGTGGCCGGGCATGAAAAGAGAGGTTGCCAGGTACGTTGAGACTTGCTTAGTATGTCAGCAGGTTAAGGCCGAACATCAGAGACCGGCCGGAACATTATTACCACTGCCGATTCCGGAGTGGAAGTGGAGCAGATATCTATGGATTTTATTGTGGGGCTCCCGAGGACTACGAGAGGCCATGACGGCATTTGGGTTATTGTGGACCGATTGACAAAGTCGGCCCACTTCTTATCTGTGAGGATGACATCGTCTATGGATCAGCTCGCAGAGCTCTATGTACAGGAGATTGTCAGACTTCACGGCGTGCCAGTTTCTATTGTCTCCGACAGAGATCCGAGATTCACGTCAAAGTTCTGGAAGAGTTTACACAGAGCTATGGGGACTCAGCTTAATTTCAGCACAGCGTTCCACCCTCAGACTGACGGTCAGACAGAGAGGACGAACCAGATTCTTGAGGATATGCTCAGAGCGTGTGTGCTGGAGTTTCAGGGCTCGTGGAGCCGATATTTACCTCTAGTGGAGTTCTCGTACAACAACAGCTTCCAGGCTACCATTGGCATGGCACCGTATGAGGCTTTGTATGGTCGGAAATGTAGGTCTCCGTTATATTGGGACGAGGTTGGCGAGGCCAGCATCGTAGGTCCTGAGATTCTACAGCAGACGGCAGAGAAGATTGCCATTATCCGACAGCGCATTGAGGTAGCTCAGAGCAGACAGAAGAGCTATGCTGACACTAGACGGAGAGAGCTAGAGTTCGAGGAAGGTGATGAGGTGTACCTCAAAGTTTCTCCGTTCAAGGCATTGCGAGATTTGGAAGGAGGGGTAAGCTAAACCCTCGTTATGTGGGGCCCTTTCCTATTCTGAAGAGGGTCGGGAAGCTGGCGTATAGACTGCAGCTTCCAGCTTCTATGGAGGGTATCCACGACGTATTTCATGTGTCTATGCTTCGGAAATGCTTGCGCGATCCGTCGCATATCGTGGAGGCTACAGAGATCGAGGTACAGCCTACCTTGAGCTATGAGGTGAGGCCGGTACGTATTTTGGAGTATTCCATCAAGGTTTTACGCAACAAGGAAATTCCGCTAGTTAAAGTTCTATGGCGGAATCATGAGGTGGAAGAAGCGACGTGGGAACGACAGCAGGATATGATGGTTAAGTATCCTGATTTGTTTGTATGATTTAATTTTGTGGACAAAATTCTGAATAAGGAGGGTAGAATGTAATATCCGGCTTGTACGGATTTTTGGATATATTATATTATATTCATATTTTATTATATAATGGCATTTTTTGTAAATATGTCAAATCAGGTCGAATTTACGAAAAGAAAGCGTCTTTACGATCCTAACGAATAATAAGAATTTTAAGGAAAGTTTGGAAATTTTCGGGATAGTAACACTACATTCCGAGTAATTATGTCTATCGTAGAGTAAATGACGTTTTAATAAAAATAGTAAATGAGGTCCAAATTGCAAACGGACAGTTTTAAATAAATCACAAACAATGAATAGGAGTTATTGGCAAAATATGAAAATTAGGAAAAGTCGAATGGCTGGACGATTAACGAACCGAAGGAAGAAAAACTAAGGAAGGGCATTTTAGTAATTTTGTCAAATAAATTTTATAAAAATCACTTAAACCTTTCTTTTCATTTCATTCTGCTTCTTCAGTTTCCAGAGAGCCCTCGCGAAGAACTCCTTCCCTGCCCGCGGCGATCCTCAGCATTCCGACTCCGTTTTCTTTCCGATCGTTTCGATTCCTTCGTAGTTTTTCCTCCAATCGACGTTCTCGGTAAGTCTCTGTGGTTTTAGAACGTTAAATCTTTGATTTCGTAACGTTTTAGACAATTAGGGTTTCGGTAATTTTTCGTTAAAAAACGCGAATTAGGACTCGTAATTAATAGGTTAGCCGCAATTAAGTATATATTAAACGTATTTGACGTTATTGGACGAAGTTGGATCAATTTGTGAAAAAGTTTAAAATCCGAGAATTTTCGAGTTTTCGAGGAATTTCGTAAATCGAGAATTGAAGTGTCGAGCGTGAATTGCTCTAATAAATGGCTCGATAAATTGGATTAGAACTTTAAGAAGTTTCCGTAGTTAAGGTTTTGTAAATTTGGACAATCGTTAATTTAAATGCGTTTTAACGGTAAACGTCTGAATTTGCTTAGGCAAAACAGTGCTCGTGGACGAAGCTTGGATTGCAGCGTGCACGAGGTAAGTTCTCGTGATACCTTCCGGCCGATAGGCCTACACCTTACATCGAAGTCGTTTCGAGGATTTTGATGACGCGCTAGTTTATATTGCTTCGGTTGGGTAGTTAGGTTAATTGTTTCGTAGGTTAGGTTTCCTTTTACAGTCTTGATGTACGTATGCTGAGTATTTAAATTATGTTATGAACTGTTCATGCATCACGTGTTTAAAAGAAAAGCATGAAAATGAATTTCCGCACGATGTTTTTTAACTTGGCGATGTGGCCTGGAGAGGGCAGGACCTACTGTGGAGGCCGATTACGGGCTGGTCACAGTACCACATCTATTATGTACTCACAATGTGGCCTGGAGAGGGGCGGGACCTACTGTGGAGGCCGACTACGGGCTGGTCACAGTACCACATTTATTATGCACTCATACGATGGTTATGCGAGGTGGGGCTCAGGCACGGCTGTACGTGTTGTAAGCGTGTACCCCCCTCTTCTAACTGGAAAGAGTAGTCCGCCCGCTGGATGTGCTCTCTCTAGTTAGGAGGATTAGATCTCGGTGATCCCTAATGAATAAGTAAAGAAAATGCTGCATGATTTCTGAACTCACACGCATAGCATAGCATGTAGTTGCATTTACTAGAGCTTACTGAGATTTTTATCTCATAGTGTGTTATGTATGGTGTAGGTGACTTAGACATCGAGGTACCAGGTGAGGACGATGTCCCTCCACCTGAGGCATGAGTCCAGTTGATCGAGGGTGGCTGCGGTGGTGTGCTGGCGCAGTCGAGGCTTCATTGACCCGTGGGGACGTATGTATAGCTTTTGGGGGCCCGTTTTAGGACATTTTGAGTTTGAGAACTGTATAGATATTTTAGGATGATTATCGTTTTGAGATTCTGGAACTGCTTGGTTTAAACTGCATTAACGTTATAGAAATGTTTTGAAATGTTTTTAGGTGGTTACGGATAGGCTCGGTTTTTAGAGCTATCCATGCCATTTGTTTTTAAGAAGTTTATCACGTATTGGAGTATGTCTTAATCGTAAGTAAGTCTAGTGATGATCGGCAATGAAATTGAAGAAGTATTGAAGTGTTTAGTGTTTTTTTTAAAATACGAAGGAGAAAGGAGAATTTGCTCTCTGGAATCGTATTCCAGAGAGCTGAATATTTGAAGTGTTTGCTCTCTGGAAATTCCAGAGAGCTAAGTGTTTTGTTGAGAGAAATCAGATGTGTTAAATGCTGAAGAAATGATGAAGTGTTGAAACATGAAGGGTTGAAGTATTTGAAGAAGAGGGATCGCTGCATGTGCAGCGATCGATCTCTGCAAATTGCAGAGATCGATCGCCGCCCTTATTATGTAGTGCAGCGATCGATCTCTGCAGTTTGCAGAGATCAATCGCTGCTTGTTAACATATATGCAGCGATCGATCTCTGCTGCAGCGCAGAGACCGATCGCTGCCTTGGTGCAGCGATGCAGCGCTCAGTCGCTGCATATAGCAGCAACTGGTCGCTGCCACAATTGTCACGGGTTGGACAGTTTTGTCCTCCCGTCTTAAATTAAAGTTTTAATTAAATGTTTAATAAATTTAGTTGATTTTATAGTTTTTTAACTATTTCATTTAATTTGTTTTTAATTGTTTTAAATGTTTTAAAAGTTAGATTTAAATTCCGATTCCGGTTTAGGTTCTGCCTAGAGTTTAATTAAAGATATTAGGATAAAAATAAAATAAAAAAAAAAATAGTACGGGAAATACGGGTACAGTATTAGGGTCGTTACATTATAAGGATATAGAATGAGTTATTTTAACTAAGTCTTCCGCTACAAGTATTTTGGATGAGTCTCTGATTTTCATTTATAAGAGTGTTAAGTCAATGAAGTTTGAAGCCTGTGTATATTTATGTCCACCGATAGCTGTACTCTATCGGAAGATGTTAAGAGTTTATGTCCACCGATAGCTGTACTCTATCGGAAGATGTTAAGAGGTTATGTCCACCGATAGCTGTACTCTATCGGAAGATGTTAAGAGTTTATGTCCACCGATAGCTGTACTCTATCGGAAGATGTTAAGAGTTTGCATCCACCGATAGATGTTTTTTATCGGAAGATGTTAAGAGTTTGCATCCACCGATAGACGTTTTCTATTGGAAGATGTCTTAAATGAACACGTGGATCGCACATGTCTATCGGTAGATGTAGTGTATTTAAATTACCAGATAATTTTGGAGTTGTTTTGTCGTTTAGTGATCAGGCGATGTAGTGTATTTCATACCGGTTGATATAAGTGTTGTTTTGTCATCTAGTGATCAGGCGATGTAGTGTATTTAAATTACTGGATGATGCAGGAGTTGTTTTGTTGTTTAGTGACCGGGTGATGTTTAAAGAGTCACTTTAGACGCTCGTGTCCACCGGTAGATGTCTTCTATTGGGCGATGATAATTGAGTCACGCAGGGTACACGTGACAAATCGGATGATGTATACTCTGTCACCCGATGCATGCAAACCCATGCAAACCCGAGCAAAATAACGTTGAGTGATCTAGGGGCATTTCTTTCTTGCTCGAATTTGTCATAGAACTGGGGACCGAGTATGGTCGCTCGATTTTGTGAACGATTACGTTGTTATTTTTATGAGGAAGCCAAGTTCGATGGATGTAGTTTTCTGATTGCTATGATAAAGTCCTTAAGTTCTGTTGAGGAAAGGAGAAAGAAAAAAAAATAATAGTGAATAATGTGCAGAAGGTAAAAATTGGTGTAGATAGTTAAAGAGTCACGAATTACGTGGCGATCCCACTGGGGTCGTTACAATTATGGTATCAGAGCAAAACCAGGTTCTAAAATCGATTCTGCAGACTACCTCCAGCACAGATTGCCACCTGAGTACACTCCAGCAACTATAAGTATTTATGATTTTAGTAATGCCATAAGTTAAGATATGTTGTGATTATTTACTTAGGAATTCCAAAATGGTGAGAGGTCAACAGAGAGAAGATAATGTGGATAGTAATACCTTTGCTCAGCTGACAAAATTAGTTATTCGCCAATCACGCCAAATAGAACAGCTTGTGGCCACTAGAGAAGAACAAGGGAACTCCAGTACCAATGCAGCTCATAATCATGGTGGCGAGCGTTTCCACAGACTTAGACTGTCGACATTTAATGGTCAAGTTTTGGATCCTGTTTATGCTGAGGAATGGATTCGGAAAATGGAGGACATGTTCACGTATGCAAAGGTTGATGAAGGAGATAAGGTCACATACGCTGTATTTCATTTGGAACTGAGTGCAAGGCATTGGTGGGACTCAATCCAGAGCACCATTAATGCAGGACCTATGACCTGGGGAATGTTTAAGACTGCCTTCTTTGACAAGTATTTCAATAGGACTGTTCGGGACAGCAAGAAGAAGGAGTTTATGAATTTGCGACAAGCCAACTCTGTGGCGGATTACATATGTAAGTTTGAGGCTTTATCTCGGTTTGCTCCCCGACTAGTAGAAGATGACGAGGATAAGATTCACCAGTTTGTTCAAGGACTGAAGCCGAGTTTGTATATGAGAGTAAAGACTGCTGGAATACATAATATACGATATGGAGAAGTGACAGCTAAGGCCTTGGAGCTGGAAGAGGCTGAAATAACGACATATGCACAGCGTGAACAGCCAAGAAAGTTCACTAAGGAGGCTCAGCCGCCGCCACGATAGAACAAAGGGTGGCAACCTCAGCAAAACAGGGGTCAACAACAGAGAGGTACAAAGAGACCCTTCAATTTAAATGATGATCAGGAAAAAGGAAAAAGACCCTTAGCCCCTCTATGCTCCAACTGCCAGAAGAACCATCATGGTGAATGCAAGCTACACTCTGGCCGTTGCTTCAGATGTGACAAGGTTGGTCATGTAGTCAGAGACTGCCCCATGCCACCAGACCCAAACCGAGTAAGGATAGCACCCAGAGTCTTTGCTATGATGGAGGATGAAGATGCTGTGCAGCATACAGTAATAACAGGTACAATTATGATTTGTGATATTTCTGCTTACACACTTATAGACACGGGGGCAACCCATTCATTTATAGCAACCTTGTTTGTCTGTAAGTATAAGTTAGAATACTTACCAGCTGATGGGCCATATAGCGTTATGTTATCGTCAGGGAAGTCCTTACATTCAGAACAGATAGTGAAAGGTGATATTGTGTGATGTGCCCCGTAGGCCCATTACACGATCCCAGACCCGAGTCCACAATTTTACTAACACACTTGTCTCTTTTGCAGGTCATGGTTCGTGTGAAGACTTGGAGGACACCGTGGATGACTTGAAGTGGGAGATTAAAGCTGGGGACGTTGACCAACCAAAGCATCTACTCATGTGGAAAGACTAAAGAGGCACCTTAATGCTCACATGGGAATTTGTCTTCCCGAGCTTTGATATTTGTTGCTTTTTTGAAATTTCAAACTTATTGGCAAACGTTGGCCTTCTTGTTTAAACTTTATTAGATGCATGTTAGGATTAGATGGATGTTAGGATTAGATGAATGATAGGATTACTTGGTGGCTTGGTTTGGCCCATTGAAGTTGAAGACATGGAAGCCCACATGATCCCATTGAAGTGAAGACATGGAAGCCCACATGATGATCCATCATTCCCCTTCCAAGCCAAAGCCCAAGCCCAAGCCCACCATTAGGTCTATATATTCATGGCATTGGTGTTTGTATCTTTTTTGGATGATTTTATGAGCACCCACGGATTTCTCTCATTGAAGAAGAAGAAGCTTGGAGCAAGGAGCTTCCAAGGTAAGCTCGGTTGACAACAACCGAGGGTCGCGCCCCCGAACCATTCTTCTAGCTTGGTAGCTAGTTGGAGTGGAATTTGCCACCTCCTTCTCCACTCTTTTGAGGGCGGAAAACAGCAAGGAGTGGCCTTAACCGGTTCCTTGAATCGAGTTTTCTTCCTTGGAAGAAACTCTTGCCGGAAGCTCCATTGAAGCACTCACCGGCCGATTCTCGGAAAATATTCATAACTAACTCAAATCAACGGATCTGGACCACAAACTTCACCAGCACACATCTCACTCATTTCACAACACTCACCTAAAATTTCATTTCATTCCGAGCTTGTTTAGTATTTCTTTGACATTTTATATTCTCGGATTTCTCGGTTTTCCAGCACCAGGGAACTAACGATCTTTTCGAGTTCTAGGAGTCGTGTTTGCAGGTCGGAGCTCAACATTTGGTATCAGAGATTGGATAGCTCCCTTAGGGTGAGGGAAACCAGATCGGTTTGGTTTTCCAAACCCATTTGGTTGCCCAAAACCGAGGCACCAAAACTGGGTGCTTGCTGTTCTTCATTTTCGGTTTGGTGTTCTTGCTATTTTTCTTACCTTCTCTTTTAGTTTCTTTTAGTTTCTTGCAAAGATCAATTCTAGAACGTTTTTATTAGTTTTCTGCAACTTTGAGCTTGAGTTTTTGAAAAGTATTCCACCATTTTCGTGTTGCTTATTTTCCTTCCTTTTTGGTAGAACAAACCCTAACAAACTTAGTACTTGTTGTTTTTCTTCTCTTTTTGGTTTGCTGACTTGGCTGCTGTGTATCTCCCTTTTCCAGCACTTAAGAACATTTGTTTTAATCACAGATCTGAACATTAAGAAATATGTTTGATTAACATCATTTTGTGTTGGTTAAGTTGCTGCTTAGTGGTTTAAGTTGCTGTTTAGTGTTTGTTTATTTTACTTATTGTTGTTTTATTATGTTGTGTCAAATCCGAGTTTAATGTTTAGTGTTTTGTTGCTGTTAGTTAAAATTATTTTATCTTTACATTTGATTTGGCATTGGTAAAGTAAGTGTTGCTAAAACGGGAAAAGGCTAAGTAAAGTGCATAACCTAAACTAATCCTTATTCAGTGTTGCTTTATGTCGCTTTCACTTTATGCATAGTTTTGAATTTATATATATATATAACAAGTGTCAGTTTAGATTATATAATTAATTGCATGTTCATGTTTAAATTATATTTAACAAGTTCACTAAAATGTTAAAGAGCATGCACGAATCGGTTGATGTCATTTAGGGATTTAAAACTTGTTTGTTAGTGAATTTGACCTTTCATGACTAGAACTGTCATAACTTTGGCTACAAGTGTCAGTTTTTGACGAGCCACCTGGCAAATCGAAGCTATCGAAAAGATCTATAACGCTGTCACACGCTACGCCTGTGACAATCACGTTTTAATCCCAAAATCAGTCTGCTAAACCCTCAAACATGCGTTTCAAAATTTTTAGGTCGCAATTCTAGTTAGGTTCCCCACCTTTATATTCCCTAACACCCGTGATCAACTTGAACCTAATTAATATTTCCTTCCTAAAACTTTAGTTCACATGAATGAAGACTAGGAGTGCAATTACCCGAGAGCTAAACCAAGATATGAATCAAGAACCGAACCGGGAAAAGGAGATTCCCCAACCCGAGACTCACACCCCACAAGAGGGAGAGTATAGCATGCAAGGACAATTAGATGGTCTTAGTGGAGAAGTTAACCATATAGGCCAACAACTTAAGGACTTAACCCTTAGCATGAAACACATAATGGAAGTGCTTAATACGAGAATTCCAAATGAAGCGACCCGAGAACCCCCACCTCGATTTAGACCCGGAAATCCTAGGAGACGATTTCAAGAACCATATCCCACCTCGGACGAAGAAAGACCTGAGTACCCTAGGAGACGAAACCCACTTTATGAGGAGGAGGAAGAATGGACCTTAGATGAAGAAGAGACCTTTCGACCAAATAGACGAAAGGATCAAGAGGACCTTAGAAATGTCAAGCTACATATACCTCCATTTGACGGGACATGCGATGGAGATACCTTTCTTGAATGGATTGATAAAGTAGAGAAAGTTTTCGACTATTATGAGTACTCCGATAAAGTAAAGATCCAGTTAGTATCCGTAGAGCTATCGGGATATGCGGCCCTCTGGTGGTCCAATATTAAGCTCCAAAGACGACGGATAGGAGATACCTCCATTACGACATGGAGAGCAATGAAATCGCTCATGACTAAGAGGTTCATACCCACCCATTACCGTCAAGATCTATTCCTTCAAATCCAAAACCTACGACAAGGAACTCGATCCGTTGAGGCTTACCTAGCTGAATTTGAAACTCTAAGGATACGAGTAGATATGGAAGAACCTGAGGAGCAAGTTATTGCTAGATTCATTCAGGGATTGAATAGAGACATAGGAGACACCGTTGAAATACACCCAGCAGAGTCCTTAGATGCAATTGTTCATATGGCTATGACGATTGAGCGACAGCTCAATAGAAAGAGGAAATCCACCTACCCTCCTAAGTTCACCCCCCACATTCCACCCAAAGTCACCGCTAAGTTACCCGCGCCAATCAAGCCCTTTGACAAGGCTGAAGGAAAGAAGCCTTTTAACCCTAGTTGGCCACTTAAGGAGTCCAGTAGCAAAACCTTAGTCGATAAAGCCAACCCACTTAGAGCAAGATAAATCAAGTGTTATAAATGTCAAGGTCTTGGTCATTATATGGCTCAATGTCCGAATCGAAGGGTGATGATTATCAAGGAAGATACGGGAGAAGTTGAGAGTGAGGATGACCACGAGATAGGAGTAGAGGACAAAGATGTCGAGGAAAGTGACACTGAGGACGAAGTCGTGCGCGCTCCCGAAGGACCCTTGTTAATGGTTAGGAGACGCGTCCTTGTGACTAAGAATTCAGGAGAAGATTGCCAACGTGAGAATATCTTTCATAGTAGATGTGTTATCAAGGATAAGATATGCTCTTTAATTATAGATGGAGGAAGTTGTGCCAATGTGGCATCTGATGAGTTAGTTAAGAAGTTAGGATTAGAGACGACTACGCATCCCCACCCTTATAAGTTACGATGGCTAGATGATAGGGATGATGTTAAGGTCTCTCGACAAGTGAGAGTAGATTTTGCTATGGGAAATATCAAGATCCTGTTATATGTGATGTCGTACCCATGAGTGCTAGCCACTTACTTCTTAGACGACCTTGGCAATTTGATCGAAGAGTGAACCACGATGGATATTCTAACTACTATTCCCTTAAGTTTGGTGGTAAAACAATTAAGTTAGCACCTTTGACCCCCGAGGAAATATCCAAAGACGATGCCGCTAGAAAAGAAGCGAAGAATAAAGCAAATCTTTTTATGACTAGATCGGAGATAGAGGCATCGGTGCTTCGAGGAGATCCCATGATCCTAATATTATTTCGAGATAGAGTTATGGAGCTAGGAGTAATCCCTGACATCGTGAAGAAGTTACTCAATCAATTCCAAGACGTATTTCCTGAGGAACTGCCCCAAGGATTACCACCTCTACGTGGTATAGAACATCAAATTGACCTCATACCCGGGGCTGCACTACCTATAGACCGGCCTACAGAATGAACCCTGAGGAGACCAAGAAACTTCAAGATCAAGTACAAGAATTGTTGGATAAAGGATATATACGAGAGTCCATGAGCCCCTGTGCAGTTCCCTCACTATTGGTACCTAAGAAAGACGGCACAATGAGATGTGTGTGGACAGTCGAGCCGTGAATCAAATTACCGTTAAGTATAGATAACCCCATTCCTAGGCTCGAGGATATGTTGGATGAGCTTAGTGGAGCCTCAATATTTTCTAAGGTGGACCTTAAGAGCGGTTACCACCAAATTAGAATGAAAGAAGGTGACGAGTGGAAGACGGCATTAAGACTAAGTACGGGCTTTTTTGAGTGGATGGTGATGCCCTTCGGGTTATCTAACGCGCCCAGTACCTTCATGAGACTTATGCACCACGTGCTGAAAGATTTCTTAGGAAAATTTATCGTTGTCTATTTTGACGATATTTTGGTGTACAGTCTAGACCTCCCACAACACCTCAACCATCTTAGTGTACTTTTCCAACCCTACGAAAAGCTCAATTATTTGGGAATTTAAGCAAATGCTCATTCGCGCAAGATAAAGTTTATTTCCTAGGGTTTGTCATTTCTAAAGATGGCATGGAAGCCGATGTTGACAAGATCAAGGCTATTAGGGATTGGCCTACCCCCAACTCTTTAACCGAATTACGTAGCTTCCATGGTCTGGCCTCTTTTTACCGGAGGTTCATAAAAGACTTTAGTTCAATAGTCTCACCGCTCACTGATTGCACTAAGAAGGGAAAAGAGTTTACTTGGACCCCGATTTGTCAAAAGAGCTTTGAGCTAATCAAGGACAAGTTATGCCACTCGCCAGTGTTAGCACTCCCTGACTTTAACAAGGTATTTGAAATTAAGAGTGATGCTTCCGGAGTTGGCATTGGAGCCGTACTCATGCAAGAAGGGAAACCCATTGCATACTTTAGTGAAAACTGAAAGGAGCCATGCTAAACTACTCCACGTACGATAAGGAATTTTATGCCGTTATTAGAGCATTGAGCATTGGCAAGCACTACCTCTTGTCAAAAGAATTTGTTATCAATACTGACCATCAATCTTTACGACACATTAAGAGTCAACATAAGTTGAACAAGAGGCATGCTAAGTGGGTAGAATTTTTGGAGAGGTTCCCGTATATTCTTAAGTATGTGAAAGGAGAAAATAATGTAGTCGCCGATGCACTTTCGAGGAAACGCATTCTCCTTACCGAGCTAGGGACTCGATTCTTTGGATTTGAATGGATCAAACATAATTACGAATCTGACCCTGACTTTGGATCTTATTACACCAAGTGCAAGGAAAAGGCTGAAGGAGAATATCGACTTATGGACGACTATTTACTAAGGGCGGGAAAATTATGTATACCGCAAGGAAGCATGAGGCGAAGTCTTGTAAAAGAAGCCCATTGTGGAGGATTAGCGAATCATTTCGGGGAGAAGAAGACCCTCGATATGCTTAAGGAACACTTCTTTTGGCCACATATGAAAAGGGACGTACACCGCATGGTGGAAACATGCATCGTGTGCAAGAAAGCCAAGAGTAAGGTCCTACCACAAGGCTTGTACATGCCCTTACCCATCCCTTCGCACCCTTGGACTGAAGTTAGTATGGACTTCATTTTGGGATTGCCACGAACTGCTCGTAATAAGGATTCGATCATGGTGGTTGTGGATCGTTTCTCTAAGATGTCACATTTCATTCCTTGTGCAAAAACAGATGACGCCTTTTCTATAGCTGACCTATTTTTCAAAGAAATCGTTCGCCTATATGGTATACCGCATTCCATAGTGTCGGACCGGGACACTAAATTTTTGAGCTCCTTCTGGACCACTTGTGGAAGAAGTTGGGGACGAAGCTTGTGTTTAGCACATCTTTCCACCCCCAAACTGATGGGCAGATGGAAGTTGTTAACAGGACCTTAGGCTCCCTCTTACGCAGTATTGTAGGTAAGAAACTATCCAGTTGGGATGTAGTCCTTCCCGGATTGGAATTTTCCTACAATCGCACCCTTCATTCCACTACTGAGCAAACGCCCTTTGAGGTTGCCTATGGGTTTAATCCATGTACAACCGTTGGACCTTATTCCATTACCCATTAATGAACTGGCCAACCCATCAGGAGCAAACAAGGCCGAACAGATTAAGAAATTACATGAGAACGTGCGTCAAGCCATTGAGAAGAGAAATGCGAGCGTGGCCAAACGAGTAAACAAAGGCCGAAAAGAGGTTATCTTCAATGAAGGAGATTTAGTTTGGTTGCACCTACGAAAGATAGATTCCCCGACAAAAGAAAATCTAAACTTCTTCCTCGTGCGGATGGACCCTTCAAGGTGTTGCAGCGGATCAATAATAACGCTTATAAGATTGAACTGCCTGGAGATTACGGAGTATCGGCAACGTTCAATGTCATGGACCTATCACCCTATAAAAGCGATGACGAAAACTCCGAGAGGCCTGACTTAAAGGATTTGAGGTCAAATCCTCAATCACCTGGGGAGGATGATGTGCCCCGTAGGCCCATTACACGATCCCAGACCCGAGTCCACAATTTTACTAACACACTTGTCTCTTTTGCAGGTCATGGTTCGTGTGAAGACTTGGAGGACACCGTGGATGACTTGAAGTGGGAGATTAAAGCTGGGGTCGTTGACCAACCAAAGCATCTACTCATGGTGGAAAGACTAAAGAGGCACCTTAATGCTCACATGGGAATTTGTCTTCCCGAGCTTTGATATTTGTTGCTTTTTTGAAATTTCAAACTTATTGGCAAACGTTGGCCTTCTTGTTTAAACTTATTAGATGCATGTTAGGATTAGATGGATGTTAGGATTAGATGAATGATAGGATTAGTTGGTGGCTTGGTTTGGCCCATTGAAGTTGAAGACATGGAAGCCCACATGATCCCATTGAAGTGAAGACATGGAAGCCCACATGATTGATCCATCATTCCCCTTCCAAGCCAAAGCCCAAGCCCAAGCCCACCATTAGGTCTATATATTCATGGCATTGGTGTTTGTATCTTTTTTGGATGATTTTATGAGCACCCACGGATTTCTCTCATTGAAGAAGAAGAAGCTTGGAGCAAGGAGCTTCCAAGGTAAGCTCGGTTGACAACAACCGAGGGGTCGCGCCCCGAACCATTCTTCTAGCTTGGAGCTAGTTGGAGTGGAATTTGCCACCTCCTTCTCCACTCTGTTGAGGGTGGAAAACAGCAAGGAGTGGCCTTAACCGGTTCCTTGAATCGAGTTTTCTTCCTTGGAAGAAACTCTTGCCGGAAGCTCCATTGAAGCACTCACCGGCCGATTCTCGGAAAATATTCATAACTAAACTCAAATCAACGGATCTGGACCACAAACTTCACCAGCACACATCTCACTCATTTCAACAACCTCACCTAAAATTTCATTCATTCCGAGCTTGTTTAGTATTTCTTTGACATTTTATATTCTCGGATTTCTCGATTTCCAGCACCAGGGACTAACGATCTTTTCGAGTTTCTAGAGTCGTGTTTTGCAGGTCGGAGCTCAACAGTGTGTCTTTAGGAGATAAGAGTTATATGTAGAGCTGATTGTAATTGACATGAAGGTATATGAAGTTATTAGGAATGGATTGGTTATCCAGACATTATGCCACGATAAGTTTAGGTCGGATTAGTTGAGTTTTCGACCCCCCGAATGTAGATCAATTTGTGTAAAAAGTTTTAAAATCCGAGAATTTTCGAGTTTTCGAGGAATTTCGTAAACGGAATTGAAGTGGCGAGCTGATTGCTCTAATAAATGGCTCGAAAATTGGATTAGAAACTTAAGAAAGTTTCGTAGTAAGGTTTTTGTAAATTGGACATCGTATTTAAATGGTTTTAACGGTTAAACGTTCGAATTTGCTTAGGCAAACAGTGCTCGTGGGACGAAGCTTGGATGCAGCGTGCAGAGGTAAGTTTCTCGTGATACCTTCCGGCGATAGGCATACACCTTACATCGAGGTCGTGCGCGGATTTGATGACCGCTAGTTTATATGGATTCGGTTGGGTAGTTAGGTTACTTGTTTTGGAGGGTTAGGTTGCCTTTTACAGTCTTGATGGTACGTTGCTGAGTATAAAGTCTGTATGGACCGGTTCATGCATCAAGTGTTTTAAAAGAAGCATGAAACTGAATTTCCGCACGATGTTTTGGTAATTGGCGATGGGCCTGGGAGGAGGGGCGGACTATGTGGAGGCCGCTTACGGGAGGTCACAGTACAAATTATTATGTACTAACCAATGTGCTGGGAGGGCGGGGGGACACCCTACTGTGGAGGCGATACGGGTGGCACAGTAACCACATTGATGCACTCAGACGGATGGTATGCGAGGTGGGCTCAGGCACGGGATTGTTACGTGTTGTAAGCGGGTTTGTACCCCCTCTTCTACCTGGAAGAGTCGTCCGCCCGCTGGAGGTGCTCTCTCAGTTAGGAGGTTAATCTCGGTGATCCAATGATAAGTAGGAAAATGCTTTTGGCATGATTCGAACTCCACACGCATGGAAGCATGTGGTGCATTTACTGAGTTATTGAGATTTTTATCTCTAGTGTTATGTATGGTGTAGGTGACTTAGACATCGAGGTACCAAGGTGAGGACGATGTCCTGCCACCTGAGGCATGAGTCCAGGTTGATCGAGGGTGGGGCTGCGGGGTGGTGCTGGGCAGTCGAGGCTTCATGACCCGTGGGACGTCTGGATAGCTTTTGGGGGCCCGTTTTAGGACATTTTGAGTTTGAGCACTGATAGATATTTTACGGATGTAGCGTTTTGAGAGGCGGGAATGCTTGCGTTTACACTGCAATTAACGTTTATAGAAATGTTTGAAAGTTTTTAGGTGGTTACGGATAGGATCGGTTTTTTAGAGTTATCAAGGCCATTTGTTTTGAAGAAGGTTTATCACGTATTTGAGTATGTCTAATCGAAGTAAGTCTATTGATGATCGCAATGAATTGACGAAGTATTGAAGTGTTTAGTGTTTTTTTTTAAAATACGAGGGAAAGGAGAATTTGCTCTCTGGGAATCGGTCCAGAGAGCTGAATATTGAAGTTTTTGCTCGTCTGGAAATTCCAGATAGCTAAGTGTTTTTTGTTGAGAGAATCAGATGTGTTAATGCTGAAGAAATGTGAAGTGTTGAAACATGAAGGGTTGAGTCTTTGAAGAAGAGGGCTCGCTGCCTGTTCCTCGATCGGATCCTCTGCAAATGCAGAGATCGTCGCCGCCCTTATTATGTCGTTGAGCGATCGTCTCTGCAGTTTGGCAGCGATCATCGCTGCTTGTTAACATATAATGCAGCGATCGCTCTCGCTGCGCGAGAGACGTCGCTTCCTTGGTGCGCGATGCAGCCTCATCGCTGCATATAGCGCAACGGGTCGCTGCCCCAATTGTCACGGGTTTGACAGTTTTTGTCCTCCCGGCCTTAATTAAGTTTTAATAAATTTTAATAAATTTAGTTGCGTTTAATAGTTTTTAACTATTTCATTTAATTGTTTTTATTGTTTTAATGTTTTAAAAGTTAGATTTAAATTCCGATTCCGGTTTAGGTTCTGCTAGAGTTTTAATTAAGGATTATTAGGATAAAATAATACAAAAAAAATAGTACGGGAATACGGGTAAATATTAGGGTCGTTACATTATAAGGATATAGAATGAAGTTATTTTAACTAAGTCTTCCGCACAAGTATTTTGGATGAGTCGCGATTTTCATTTTCATAAGAAGTGTTAAGTCAATTAGTTTGAAGCCTGTGATCTTTATGTCCACCGATAGCTTACTCTATCGGACGATGTTAGCGTTTATTCCACCGATACTTTACTCTACGGAGATGTTAAGAGGTTATGGCCACCGATAGCTGTACTCTATCGGAAGAGTGTTAACGAGTTTGCATCCACCGATGAGATGTTTTTTACGAAAGATGTTAAGAGTTGGCATCCACGATAGACGTTGTCTATTGGAGAATGTCTCTTAAAATTGAACCCGTGGATCGCACATGTCTATCGGTGAGATGGTAGGTATTTAAATTACCAGTACTTTTGGAGTTGTTTTGTCGTGAGTGATCAGGCGATGTAAGTGTATTTCATACCGGTTGATATAAGGTTGTTTGTATCTAGTGATCAGGCGCGATGTAGTGTATTACATTACTGTGATGCAGGAGTTGTTTTGGTGTTAGTGACCGGGTGATGTTTAAAGAGTCACGTTAGACGCTCGCCACCGGTAGATGGTCTTACTATTGGGCTAGTGAGATAATTGAGTCAGCAGGGTACACGTGACAAATCGGATGATGTATTAATCTGTCACCCGATGATGCAACCCATGCAAACACGAGAAAAATAACGTTGAGTGATCCTAGGCATTTCTTTCTTGCTCGAATTTTCATAGAACTTTGGACCGAGTAGTTTCGATCGATTTTGTGAACGATTTACGTTGTTATTTTTATGAGGAAGCCAATGCTCGGATGTCGTTTTCTGATTGCTAGGATAAAGTCCTTAAGTTCTGTTGAGGAAGATGAGAAAGAAAAAAAACAATACAGTGAATATATGTCAGAACGTAAAATTGGTGTAGATAGTTTAAAGAGTCACGAATTACGTGGCGATCCCCTGGGGTCGGTTACAATGATGGTATCAAGCAAACCAGGTTCTAAAATCGATTTCTGCAGACTACCTCAGCACCAGATTGCCACCTGAGTACACTCCGCAACTAAAGTATTTATGTTTTAGTAATGCCATAAAGTTAATATATGTTTGAGTACCTTTACTTAGGAATTCCACAATGTAGAGGTCACAGAGGAAGATAATTTGGATAGGAATACCTTGCTCAGCTGACAAATTAGTTATTCGCCCATCGACACCGCCAAATAGAACAGCTTGTGGCCACTAGAGAAGAACAAGGAACTCCGTAACCATGCAGCTCATACTCTGGGCGAGCGTTTCCACAGACTTAGACTGTCGCATTTAATGGTCAAGTTTTGGATCCTGTTTATGCTGAGGATGGATTTCGAAAATGAGACAATTTTCACGTATGCAAGGTTTGATGAAGGAGATAAGTAACATACGCTGTTAGTTCTTTGGAACTGAGTGCAAGGCTTGGTGGACTCATCCAGAGCACCATTAATGCAGGCCATGACCTGGGGAATGTTTAAGCCTGCCTTCTTTGACAGTTTTCATAGCTCAATGTTCGGACAGCAAGAAGAAGGAGTTTATGAATTTTCGACAAGCCAACTTGTGGCGGATTACATATTAGTTGGAGGCTTTATCTCGTTTGCTCCCCCGACTAGTAGAAGATACGAGGATAAGATTCACCATTTTGTTCAAGGACTGAAGCCGAGTTTGTATATGATAGTAAAGAACGGCTGGAATACATAATTACATATGGAGAAGTGACAGCTAAGGCCTTGAGCTGGAAGAGGCTGAAATAACGACAGAGCACAGCGTGAAACAGCCAGAAAAGTTCACTAAGAGCTCAGCCGCCGCCAACGATAGACAGGGTGTCAACCCCTCAGCAAAACAGGGTGAACAACATAGAGTACAACGAGACCCTTCATTAAATTAGACAGGAAAAGGAAAAAGACCCCTTAGGCCCCTCTAGCTCCAACTGCAGAAGAACCATCATGGTGAAGGCCAAGCTACCTCTGGCCGGTGCTTCCATGTGCACTGTTGGGTCGTAGTCAAGACTGCCCCATGGCCCACCAGACCCAAACCGAGTAAGGATAGCACCCAGAGTCTTGCATGTGGAGGATGAAGATGCGGTGGCAGCAACAGAATAACAGGTACAATTATATTTGTTGATATTTCTCTTCTGCTTACACCCTTATAGACACGGGCAACCCATTCATTTATAGCAACCTTGTTTTTTCCTGTAGTATAAAAAAAAAAAAAAAAAAAAAAAAAAAAAAAAAAAAAAAAAAAAAAAAAAGACGAATCTACCGATGGCGTTCAAAGCTCACATCTGCCGATGGAAGGTCCAAGAGGCTTCTCCGATGCGAGCTTTCAAGCTAACTCCTGCGTGGCGGTGTCAGCGCTTTAAGTTACACCTGCCGTGCTGGTTAAGCTTTTTAAAGCAACACATACCGATGGTGGTTCAGCGCCTTATAATATACACTGCGATACAATTCAAGCAATGAAATGTTGCTTCTGCCGATGAAGTTTCAAGATGCATTGCCGATGAGTTCCAAGCTTACATCTGCCGATAGCATGTCACGTTGCATCTGCGAGAAGTTTCAAGATGGCATCTGCCGATGGTTTTCAATATACGTTGCCGATGGGTTCAAAGCTTACATCTGCCGAGATAGCTTATCATGTTGCTACCGATGGCGTTTAAGCAACTCATGCCGATAGACTTTTAAAGACTTCACAACGGTGATCTTCGCTAGGAATTCAAAAAAAGCGAGCTACAGTGACGGCGTTTTCAGCCTAAATCCAGAACATTATGGCGACGACGAACAGCAATTCAGGTGCCAACGGCTATCGTGCTTGTGTAGGATGATTACGGTAACAATGTTCAATTTGAAGAAAGAAAAGCATTCAATTCTGTGAAAAAAAATCACGACCGAGTATTTAAGC
>CM039503.1:39113362-39330394 GCA_022432975.1 Begonia masoniana | reverse complement strand
CCCTTGACTGGTTATAGTTCCGTTTTCAACTCCATCATCTTTTAACCCAAAAAAAAAAAAAAAAAAACTCCGTTAACTCGAGCTCCCTCCATCTCTCACTCACTCTCTTCCCATGGCTTTTCTTCTTTTTGCAAACCTCCCACTATTTTTTTTTTTTTATCGAAGGAGATTGCAATGGCGAGTAAATGGTGATTTGGAAAATCTCGACTCATCAAGACAAAATATTGCCAAATTTATGTATGAAATCTGACTTCTTGAAGACAAAAATATTGCCGCTTTAATCAATTATTTTATTTTAATTTTATTTTTATTTTTATGTTTTGAGTATTCAACTTAAACAATGAAGCAGACCTACAATGAATGGATCTTTCGGCATTTAAATCTCTTCATCGTGTACAAACAAGAGAATAAATGGCGTCCTTTGTTATGGTTTTCAATAATCCTAACAAATCAACCACAAACAAAAAAATACTAGCAAAAATATGAAAAAATATACTAAACACTGGAATTATACAACCAAGTTTGAGTTCATTCTCAAGTCCAATAATTTGGTGAGAAAGAAAATGGAAGTTAGCTTTTTTGTGTAGATTTCGAGCACCTAAGGAGACATTTGTGGATAAATTCCCCATTTCTATTTCCTATATTAGATGAACTGTATGGAGCTAACATATATTCACCAAATTGGACCTTCAGAGTATCATGAAATGCATATGAAAAGGAGGATATACTAAAAACAACCTTTTAGGACCCACGAAGGACATTACGAATTTTTAGTAACTTACACTTTTACAAATGCTTCATTAACCTTTCAACGTTGATGAATGAAGTGTTTACCATATTTGTGAAGTTTTTTCCTAGTTGTTTTTATGGCATTAATCTACAACACTTCTATGGAAGAGTAAGATGAGTATTTGGTGATAGTCTTACAGATTCTTCAAGAGCAACTGCATGTGAATATGAAAAAGTTGCCCGCAAACTATTTTGGTTTGACATAAAACAAGATGTACAAGAAGTTTGTACAGCAATGTTTAGCATGTTGATAAACCTGCTATTAGGTTTACCTATTCTAGAAGAGAAAAATAATGCATAGGAAGTGTTTTGTTACTGTAATGTGTAGGAAATGTGTTGCTACTGCGCATTTGAAAATAGAGTGACGGTTTTAGGTGGTTTTGGAGAGGTGGAAATAAATAGATAAAAGAATGTAAAAGTAGAGTCAGTTTTTAGTTACAAAAGTTGTAGAAACTTTGGCGGTAGAGGTGGGGACTCTCGAAGAACCACAATTCTGTACGTTTCTTGCGTTGATTCGAATCAAATTGAGTAGTTCATATCAATTTGGTATTAGAGCTTTTTCCTAGGGATGCGAAGAATGTTGACGAGAGCTGAAGTGCAAAAAAAGACGATGAGCGATTGGCAGAAGGAAATAAATAACATAGGTGAAGGAAGAGTTAAAGAAGATAGGGAAGTTGTCGGCAATGGAGAAACAATGTTGATAATGCAGGAACAATTGACAAAGTTGATAGAGAGATCGGAAGAAACAGGAAATCAAGACTCGGAGATTCGGCGAGAATTGTTGGAAGAAAGAAACCCGAAGAGATTCGAGAATAAGCTTACGGTGGCGACGAGGTATTACCTTCCGAGGAAATTGGAACTCCTAATTTTTTTTGGTGACGACGTTGAAGGATGGGTATTCCGGGCATAGTGTTATTTTTCAATCAATCATCTTTTTGAGGAGGAAAAGATAGAAGCCGCCACGGTTTGCTTTGAGGGACCTGCTTTGTCTTGGTTCCAGTGGAAAAACAGGAATCGGCCGTTTCGGACATGAACAGAGCTAAAACAGTTGTTGACGGAGATATTCCGGACAATGAAAAAAGGAACTAGTTGAGATAGGCTATTGACGTTAAGGCAGGAGGAAACAGTGGAAGACTTTAGAACGAGGTTTGAAGTGCTCATATCTAGATTGATCGGAATTCCAGAAGAGGTGCTTATTAGTGCCTTCTTTAATGAATTGAAGAATGAGATTAAGGGAGACGTGAGACTAATGCGACCTTCAGGGCTGAGAGAATTGATGCAATTTTCGCAAATGGTGGAGAATAAAAATGTCTTACTCCGGTCAATGGCACCACCAAGTTACCGTCAAAGTTACACTCAGAAACAGGAACAAGGAGATACCAACAACCTTTATCGGAGAATTCCTGTAATGATGACAAAATCACCAGGAGCTCTCAAAACAGAGGTTCCTCAAAGAAGGTTAACGAAATCTGAGATGAAAACAAGGAGCGATAAGGGATTGTGTTATAGATGTAATGAAGGAGCGATAAAGTATGGCCCTGGACATCAATGTAAAAAACAAATTCCAAGTATTGATTAGGGAGGATGAAGAAGAAGACCATGGTAATAAGGAATTGAAGATGGGGAAAGATATGAAGATTTGGATAAACCGAGTACAGTGGAGTTATCACTTAATTCCATAATGGGAATTCAAACTCCACGGACAATCTGATTGAAGGGGAAGATTAAGAGCAGGGAAGACATGGAGAAAAGAGAAGCAAGCTGTTTTAGTATAGTTAGGGAGGTTGTTGGTAAACGATAGTGAAAAACAACCTTTGCAAATAGCAGTAGCAGAGGTATTATCTAAGTTTAGAGAAGTATTCACATGGCCAGAAGGGCTGCCCCCATGCCGACAACACGAGCACCAAATTGTGCTAAAGGAGGGGTCAATGCCGGTAAATGTGAGATCTTACCGATACCCAATCATACAGAAGGATGAAATAGAAAAAATGGTGAAGGAAATGTTAACAGCGGGGATAATACAACCGAGTTCGAGCCCTTTTTCAAGCCCTATTATTCTTGTAAAAAAGAAATATAATAGTTGGCGTTTTTGTGTAGATTATAGGGCGTTGAATTGAGAAACGGTGAAGGACAAGTTTCCTATTCCCCACATCGAAGAACTCTTAGATGAACTCTATGGGGCTAGAGTATTTACCAAGTTGGATTTGAAATTCGGGTACCACCAAATTAGAGTAAAAAAAATGTTCACAAGACGGCTTTCTGGACTCACGAAGGACATTATGAGTTCTTGATTATGCCTTTTGGGCTAACCAACGCTCCTTCGACGTTTCAATCATTGATGAACAAATTGTTTCATAAATTTCTTTGAAAATTTTTATTAATTTTTTTTATGATATTCTAATTTACAGTCTTTCGGAGGAGGACCACCTTCAACACTTGGAGATGACATTGGAGATACTACAAAAGAAGAAGTTGTACATCAATGAAAAAAAGTGTTCGTTTGCTCAAAAAGAGCTGGAATATTTGGGATGTGATTTCGGATCAAGGCGTTGCTATAGATCAAAATAAGGTGGCTGCAATTAGCGATTGGCAAACACCCAGAACTTTGAAACAGTTGCGAGGATTCTTGGGATTAACAGAGTATTATCGCCATTTTGTAGCGGGGTATGGATCAATTGCACTGCCGCTTACGGAGCAACTAAGGAAGGATAAATGAAATTGGGGTGTTGAGGCAGAAACAATGTTCAAAAAATTAAAATTGGCCATGACCACAGTTCTAATATTGGCCCTTCCGAACTTTGAAGAGGTAATGCTTCAGGAACGGGTATAGGGGATGTGATGATGCAAAATGGGAGACCCATAGCATTCTTTAGCCAACAGTGATCAAGACAACAGAAATTAAGGTCAGTATATAAATGAAAATTGATGGCCATCGTGCTGGCAATCCAGAAATGGAGACCCTACTTATTGGGAAGGAGATTTATAGTAAGAACCGACGAGAGGAGCTTAAAATTTTTGTTGGAACAGTGATTGATAGCACCAGAACACCAAAAATGGCTAATTAAATTATTAGGCTATGACTTTGAAGTTCAGTATAAGCCGGGCTGCGAGAATAAGGCAGCCGACAGCCTTTCGAGTAAAGATGATAAGGTATTAGAATTGTTGAATTTAAATGTGGCCATCTCCCAGAGTTTGATTTCCAATGAAGAACTTGAAGAAGGTTTACAGGCAGATGTCAGATTACAGAAAGTAAAAGAAAAGCTGTTACAGGAAACAGGGGAGAATTCCAAATTCGTGTTAAAAGATGAACAACTTTTTTATAAGGGTAATTATCGATTTGAACCCTGTACTATACACTGTTTTTCAATTCACCCCTTGTACTAAAAAAACCAGCAAACCGAACTCTGTACTTTGATTCTGTTATCAGTTTTGACCTTCTATCAACAATTTCATTAAACCCTCAATTAAAAAACTACCAAACGATCTTGAATTCATTTGAAATTTTTATCACATGTTCAATACTTAATGAGAAGATAATTTGAAAATTTTCGTAATTTTTTAACACATGTACGATTTATTGTAATTTTATTTTAGTATTTAATAAAAATATTATAATAAATCATACAAATTTTATAAAACCACGAAAATTTTTCTATTATCTGTCCATGATAGGTTAAACATGTGAAATTTTTTTCAAATAAATCAAATATCGTTTGGTATTTTTTAAAAAATTAATTTATAAAGTAAAGAAGAAATTGAGATTAATTTAAAAAAAATACGAAAAGATATTGGATTTATTTGAAATTTTTTTCCACATGTTTACCATATTATGGGTAGATAATAGAA
Source organism: Begonia masoniana (assembly GCA_022432975.1). Taxonomy (NCBI): domain Eukaryota; kingdom Viridiplantae; phylum Streptophyta; class Magnoliopsida; order Cucurbitales; family Begoniaceae; genus Begonia; species Begonia masoniana. The sequence goes on along the minus strand of CM039503.1, from coordinate 39,325,759 downwards.
AATTTTTTGTAATTTTTTAAAACTTGTATGATTTATTATAATATTGTTATAAAAAATAAAAATAAAATTACAATAAATTGTACATGCGTTAAAAAATAACGAAAATTTTCAGATTATTTTCTCATTAAGTAGTGAACATGTGGTAAAAATTTCAACTAAATCCAAGATCGTTTGATAGTTTTTAAATGAGGGTTTAATGAAATTGTTAATAGAAGGTCAAAACTGATAACATAATCAAAGTACAAGGTTCAGTTTGTCGGTTTTTTTAGTACAATGGGCGAATTGAAAAACAGTGTATAGTACAGGGTTCAAATCGATAATTACCCTTTTAATAAACATAAGAAAGTCATTTCCAGGAATTCACCAGCTGTGGAAAAAGTTTTGAAACTTTTTCATGATATCCCAATAGGAGGACATGGAGGAGTGACAAAGACCTATAAACGTTTGGCATCAGAGCTTTTCTGGTTTGGCATGAGGAACGACGTGGACAACTATGTCCGCAATTGTTTGATCTGCCAGAAGAACAAATATGAAGCGTTATCGTCGACCGGACTTCTACAGGTTTTACCGATTCCTAATGATATTTGGGAGGGTGTTTCAATGAACTTCATTTAAAAATTGGCTAAATCTCATGGGTTAGATACGATCTTGGTAGTTGTGGATAAACGGAGTAAATACAGTCATTCTGTTGGCCTTAGTCACCCATATTTAGCTAAAACAGTGGCAGAGAAATTCATGCAAAATGTGTTTCGGTTACATGGTATGCCGAAATCGATAGTGTCCGACAGGAATAGAGTATTCGTTAGCCTGTTTTGGAAGGAGTTGTGGCATTTACAGGGAACTACTTTAAAGTTTAGTTCTGCATACCATCCACAAACGGATGGGTAGTATGAGGTAGTCAATCTAACTTTGGAGACATACTTGAGATGTTTCACGGGTGAAAAACCAAAGGATTGGAGTAGATGGTTGAGCTGGGCAGAATTTTGGTACAACTCTTCCTACCAGTCGACGGTTAAAATGAGCTCCTTTACGGCTGTATACAAAAGAGACCCACCCACTATATTACAAGTAGAGAATTCGAGCTCGGTCGTATCAACAGTGGATGAACAGCTGAAAGACAGGGATGAAGTCCTGGGAATTATAAAATCCCACCTCAACCGGGCACAACAGTTGATGAGGCAGTCAACGAACAAAAGGAGAGATGTACAGTTCGATGTGGGTGAAAAAGTTTGGCTGAAGTTGCAACCTTACCGACAACGATCGGTAGCGACGACTCAATCTTAAAAGCTGGTTGTTGGACCATTTGAAATATAAAAAAAAAAAAAAAAAGATCGGACAAGTAGTGTATAAATTACTGCTGCCAGAATCAGCTAAAATCCACCCAGTTTTTCATGTTTCGCTGTTGAAAAAAGTGAGAGGGGAGATTGTGGACACTGTTCCAATTCCATAAGCATTGATTGAGGGAGAAGTTGAGCGACGAGAACCGGAATCTTTGTTGGATGTTAAGCAGGCCCAACAACATGATCAAGCAATTTTAGTGTTAATTAAATGGAAGAATTCTCCAGCAAATGAGTTTCCGGAATTCAACCTTGAGGACAAGGTTACTTTGTGGCGGCGGAGTAATGATAAACCTGCTATTTGGTTTGCCTATTCTAGAAGGGAAAAATAATGCGTAGGAAGTGTTTTGTTACTGTAATGTGTAGGAAATGTGTTGCTACTGCGCATTTGAAAATAGAGTGACGGTTTTAGGCAGTTTTGGAGAGGGGGGAAATAAATAGATAAAAGAATGTAAGAGTAGAGTCAGTTTTTAGTTACAGAAGTTCTAGAAACTTTGGCGGGAGAGGTGGGGACTCTCGAAGAACCCCAATTTTGTACGTTTCTTGCGTTGATTCGAATCAAATTGAATAGTTCATATCACATGTCAACAACATAAAATATAAACGCAATCTTCTACTGGATTGATACAGCCACTGCTAATTCCAAGACAGATTTCGGATGATACACCAAAGAATTTCATTGAAGGTTTACTGAAATCAAAAGGGTTCAACATCATCTTCTAAGTAGTGGACAGATTGAGTAATTTTGCTCATTTTATGCAGGATTATTAAAGACTTTTCAAAGAGTTGCCCATGAACTATTTTTGTTTGGCATAAAACAAGAGTTCAGAAATTTGTGCAGGAATGTTTAGTATGCCAACAAAATAAAACAGAAATACTACTTCTGCCGGATTGATACAGAGAGTGCCAATTCCAGAATAGATTTGGGATGATACATCAATAGATTGCATTGCAGGTTTACTAAGATCAAAAGGGTTCAACAGCATCTTCGCCTTAGTGGATTGATTAAGCAAATTTGCTAATTTATTCCTCTACATCACTCGTATACGGCTCAAAAGATTGCTGGAGTATTCTTGAAATAAATCTTTCCTTTGCATGGTTTCCCGAAAGAAAATAATCTCAAATAGAGGTGAGATTTTCTTCGGCCAATTTTGGAGGGAATTGTTCCGTTTACAAGGATCAGTTTTGAAGAGAAGCACCATATACCATTCTCGAATGATGGTCAAACAGAGGTAATGAATAGGTGCTTAGAAACCTACTTAAGAAGTTTTTCTGGTGATAAACCAAAAATATGGGCTCGCTTTCCATACCTCAATACAAAACACTCCTTTTAAGGCAGTGTACAATTGGGACCCTCCACTTATAATTAGATATGAAAATGGCTCTGCAAAATCAGCAACCAATGAAAGACAATTATGTGACGGACGAAACATTGGAATTGCTCAAGTTCCACGTTACAAGAGCTCAGCAAAGGATGGTACAATCAACAAACAGACATAGAAGGGACATGTCATTTGAAGTGGGAGACTTAGTTTACTTAAAAAGACCTTATCAATAAAAATCCGTATCCGAAAAGTCTAATGAAAAATTATTTCCGCGATTTTTCAGTTCTTTCGAGGTTATTCGAAAAATCGGAGCAGTGACCTATAAACTACAATTAGCGGATGTAGTCACTGCACACCCCATTTTCCATGTATCCTTTCTTAAACCCTTTAAGGGAAACACATACAACAACTTCCATCAAACATTACTGATGATGTAGGGTGGCAATGTGAACTGAATTGTTACTAGAGGTAAGCCAGGAACAACAAAATTCAGAAAAGGGCCTTTATGTTATGATTAAATGGAAAAATCTTCCTTCATATAAATCTACATGGGAAAGGTTTAGGACATCCAACGCCAATTTCCTAATTTCAAACTTGAGAACAAGGTTGATGTTTGGGCACGAGGAAATGGTAGACATCCTATTCAATTTACTTATAGTAGGCAAAAGAAAGTTGTATAGTTTCAGTTCTTACCTGCTAGTTGATGAGGGTAGAACTCCATTAGAGACTATTAATGAGAATTAAAAACTATGAAGAATCCTAAAACTAGCCATAAGTCAGAACTCTAATATTTTATTAAGAACATTTCATTCATCAATATTCATGGTAACAAACTCGCTACTCTTCCCTTCTATTTATAATTATATACCTCCTAATGTTTCCTAATTATCCCATCCATTTATCTCCCAAGACTAGTTAGCTAATATGAGCTGTTTTTAGCTGGAAATAAGTGAGAAAAACAGTTACTGGGGGGAGGGAATCCAGCTAATTAAAAATTAGGGGAGTTGGGAGAAAATGGTAAAAAAATTCTCAGTGAAGGGTGGAGAGATTCCCGACTCTCGAATTCTGAGAGCATCATGTAATGTTTTTGGAAGTTCAATAATTAAAGGTGTGTTCTTTGGGGAAATTTTCGATAGGAATCAACATGAATCCAATCAGACTCTTCCCACATTGGCAAGTTGTGCTTATAATTTCTTTTTCACTTTATTTGAAGAAAATGGAACAAATTAAAGAAATCTGATGTGATACTTGTGCAGAATGGACGAATATGCGATGATCGGGACTTCATCTGAAGGGATTTCTAAAAGTGTGAGCTTGGATGGGGCTAGAAGAATGGCTTTGAAGCACATTGAAGCCTTCATTCTTACCTTTTCTGATCCTCAAGCATTTTCTTCTGCTTCTGCATCTTCAGCCCCTGCAGCTTTAGCACAAGTAACAGATGGCGCTCGCATCCAAGAGGCAGGCCATTTGAGATGCAGGTTATCTTTCCTCCTCTGCCCATTACACCTTATTTTTTGCTAAAGATTGTCTAATGCAAATCTGATTCAAATTGCAAGTGTCCATTTGAATCTATGCAAATATTTTATTTTTAAAAACTGAGTATTTCACTTTAATCCAAGTGCAGTACAAATCACTATGCTGGTTTTAACATGAAATTTTTAATTTATTTGATATTGAAGAAGCTCAAATTGAGGTTTTCCCCCCTCTACTTTTCCAAGATTACCTCTGTGATTCTGAATTGTGTTCTAATTCCTTAGTGGAGCTGAAATTGGAAGATTCGTCACGATGTTGCGAAACCCATCATCTACGCTCAAGGCATGTGCAGCATTTGCTCTTCTCCAGGTAATTATGGTAGGGAGAGAAGGGAAGAATCACACTTAAATGCATTATAGGTAAGAGATTAATGTACTGTTAAATTTGAATAAAGATAGAGTTATCTTCTAATCTACACTTTTAAACGCGACGTTAATTCAATGATGCAAATAATATATTTCTTAAATTATTATAATTTATTTTTATTATTATCCTAATTAATGGGTGTTATGTCAGTAGATAAAAATTAGAGCGTAAATTTAAATAATTAAAGAGTCAATCTTGTATTGCCTGTTAATTTGACTATGTTGTTTGTCTATTCTCACTGTATGTTGTCTCAGTTCACTATTCCAGGTGGGCGCCACGCTTTTCACCATGCAAGCCTCATGCAAAATGCAGGAGCAGCCCGAGTAATACGGGCAGCAGCGGCAGCAGCAGCCACGGCTCCGCTCGAAGCAAAAGTATTTGCGAGAATTGTTCTCCGAAACCTGGAACACCATCAGATAGAGTCTTCTCTCTAAAGGTCTGAATCAGTTTATTTCACCCATTCTGCAGTATCCTCTCTTTAACCATTTTGTAAAAAAGAAAAAACAGTGAAAAATTACACAGCTATTAACTTTTCTCATAGGCATCATCATCATCATGTGGTCTGTTTAAAAATTTGATTTTTTTAGTGATATTGGTATGTTGGAAGTGAATTTTTGTATTCATTTTGACCATATGTTTCATATAATGATGTTGTGTGGAATACTTTCAAACTCTTTCTGATTTAATTGAGTAAATTAGTGTTTTTATTACTTTATTTTGTTGGCTATATATTAAATAGAAATATTTATTGCCCTTCACTGTTTAATAATTTATTTTAGGGAAAGAAATTGAAATATGGATGAATTATTTTATAAACCTAAACAGTTAATTTAGTTGTTTAAATTACCAAAAAGAAATAAAATTACTGATAAACAATAACTTTATTTTATTTATTTATTTTATTAATTAATCTCATATTATTTTATATTTGACTAGCAATAAATAACGTAAAATTTTACAAAAATTACTAAACATATAACTATGAGTTGAACAAACATATTTTTTTTATTGAGTAATGTTACATTTATTCTTTTAAAATTCTCGCTGATAGTTACAATTAAGATATAATTAATATAATAAATTATATATAATTAATTTATTACATTAATTATATCAATTATTATTTGAAACATGAGCATGTATCTTAATAGAGTAGAATAAGAAATAAAACTTAGCATTATTATTTTTCAATTTCCATGAAGAAACATTCATTGATTATTTTAAAATTTATTATTTATGTTTAGTGATTTATATGACATGAATATAAATTTAATGCAATTGCACGTGTAAATTGTGGTCAATTCAATAAATTTAATGCGAGAGAAATGCTTGAAAGGAAGTTGGACAAAAGAGAAGTCACCATTATTATTTAAATTTATCATAATTAAATGTTTATTATTTTGAGTAAATAAAAAAAAAAAGTCCCATAATTTGTGACAAAAATGTCAAATTTGACCAATCTATTTACTCGGTTCATTGAATGGATAAATGTCTTACTTTTATTTATTTTTATATACAAATATTTTAACTTTTGACTTACTAAATTATTTATGATGTATATATTAATTGTTCCCACTTAATACATATTTTAGACTTCATATCACAACCGCAAATTCTGCGATTTTAGACTTCATATCACAACGGACATAGTAACAAATCTACTATGAAGATTGAAATACAACCGTAAATTCTGCAATTTTAGACTTCATATCACAACGGACATAGTAACAACAAATCTACTATGAAGATTGAAATACAAACGCAAATTCTGTGACTTTATCTTTTATGAATTAATAAAAGAAAACAAAATCCTAACGAGATTCTCAACGTGAGGCTAACCGGTCCGGGGCTATATAGACTTCATATCACATCAAAATCTAACCATTTAAATGGAGTGTGCTGCACTGTACAACAAGTAATAATGTTACGATGAGTTTTATAATTAAGATTAGTGATCATCCTCCATCAAATTATGAGGAGGGCACGGTTCGAATGTTGGTGGGGTTCCTTGAATCATTCTTAGCATTAGTCAATTACTGTTGGCACATAAAGGCCAACGCGCAGTGTGAAAAGGTTGCACGCACTACCGAACGCAGTGGACCTTGAATTGAATGTCTCAACCACCGGTTTTAAATTTTTACACTGGTTCTCTTCACTCCAAGGGTTTAGTGCTATATATATTCATAATTAAAGTCAAATACTTGTTAAAAATGATACCCTAAGTGGTTTAATTAATACTATTAAATCACATTAAACTAAAAAAAAAAATATGAATTTCATCGATATATTATAGATATTCTTCATTAATCTTAACGATTTTATTAATTAATGAATATAATAAAGTAATTATGATTATTGCATATAAAACGTGATGAAATAGAGAGCTACGCGGTGAGGTCCATGAAGGTTCAGGGAAGAACCAGAAATAATTATAGAAAGAAAAAAGAAGACACCTTGCGATATGGTAGATATATTTAAAATATTAATATTATTATATTATATATCGCGTAGCAGCCATGGATATATATATATATATATATATATATATATATATATATATATATATGCAGTTCAGTCGCCAAAAACTAGACGAAGAAGGTAAGAAACCTTCTAACTGAATGGTAGAACTTCCAGCTTTTACGATCCAGAAAACTGTAATGTTTGGAGAAAGTAGGAGAACAGATTCCCATGGCGATGGGGACGGCGATGGTGATTATGCTTTGTTGGAACCCATTACCGAGTACCTTCTCGGAGACAACGCCGGAACTTTTCTAACGTTTTCTTCTTCTTCTTCTTCTTCGCCATTGTTATCACATTCTCTCTGCTCAAGCTTTATGTCGGAGTCTTCTTTCTGTTCCTCTCAGAGCTTTCCTGCAACTCCGTTGAAAATTGGAGCTTCTGAAACTGAGGGTATGGGAATGGCTGGGCCTGGACGAATTCCGACGAATCCTGGGGAAGTAACAGTAATGCCTGTTGAGTTTGAGAGAGCTACGAAGAAGACGGTGGAGCGTGAAGCGCAAGCGCCAAAGAGTACGCGGGGTTTTATGGGAGTGAGAAGGAGGCCGTGGGGAAAGTACGCGGCGGAGATAAGAGATCCGGCCAAGAACGGAGCGAGGGTATGGCTGGGGACTTACGAGACGGCTGAGGATGCGGCTGTGGCTTACGATAGAGCAGCGTTTAAGCTACGAGGATCGAAGGCTAAGCTGAACTTTCCACATCTCAATGGCGCAATCGACGTGGAGTTGGCTAGGGTTGGTCACAAGCGTGGCTCTCCATCGTCGAAAAAACATAAAAACTCGACGGGCTCAATGGAAGAAGCCGAGCCGAATCAGAAACAAAACAGTCCCATCGCAGATGACGTGTCATTGTAGTAAGAACAATAATGTCAAAATGGTGTCATAGTTTTAACATTTCTATCCAGAGGATCAAACAAATCTACATTTTGCTCATAACCATCGCGCATATCTCATACAGAAACCAACGTTGCAGCTCCAAAAAAACATATGTATATAAGACATGCTAAACTTTTTTATCTTTTAATTATTTTTACATTTTAATTATTGGAATATTTCAAATAAATTTATTCAATTTTTGTGTGAATTAATTGAAAATGAGAATACAGAAAATAAATTCTCTTGGAGTTAAATATCTCAAATTATTTAATCTAACAAATGACAAAATCAATCTCCTACAAATGTGGAAGCTCAATTCCCCAGGCGTGATTGAGAAAAAGTGTTGACTTAATTTGCCTTTGAATAAATGATACAGTATAATTATACAGGGTAATTATCAATTTTAATAATAACGTATTATGCACTTTATTTCAGTCGACAAACTAAATTATGTACTTTGAATTTGTTATCGGTTAAATTAATCTCAATTTCTTCTTTACTTTATAAATTAATTTTTTTAAAAATACCAAACGATATTAGATTTATTTGAAAAAATTTTCACATGTTCACCCTATCATGAGTAAATAATAGAAAAATTTTCGTTATTTTTTAAAACTTATATGATTTATTATAATATTTTTATAAAATACTAAAATAAAATTACAATAAATTGTACATATATTAAAAAATCACGAAAATTTTTAAATTATCTTCTCATTAAGTGGTGAACATGTGATAAAAATTTCAAGTGAATTCAATATCGTTTGGTAATTTTTTAAATGAGGGTTTAACGAAATTATTGATGAAAGGTCAAAACTGATAATAGAATCAAAGTACAAGGTTTGGTTTGCTGATTTTTTTAGTACAAGGTGTTAACTGAAATAAAGTGCATAGTACAATATTAAAATTGATAATTACCCAATTATATAATACTGAGGCCAAACAAGCCAGCTCACCTGAGTCTTTTCCAAACATACCCGAGTCGACCCAACAACCCCAATTACTTAGTCTGAGCTCAAATTTCTAGTTTTTTTTTTTTTTTTTTTTGCATCCTAGTGTCCACCTATTTTTCCACAAGACCTATCCTACAATATTGTCATCAAATTAGAGTTTAACCTATCAACTTGGGGATGGAATGGTGTGGTTTTACATGCCCAAGACACCAGAATCAAATAACAATGTACCTCCATAGACCAAGATCTAAAAGATTGCTCCTTTCAATTTGAGATGATAGAGGAATTTGCACCATTATGCTTTTCTCAGAGGTCAATAGAAAGCTCCGGCCATTAAAAATTTATGAATCTTTCCTTCTAGAAACCAAAAGAAGAAAATGAAATTCTTTACTTTCTTCGGCAAAGATAAGGAGATTAGACTTAACTGTAAGAAAATGGTCAGCTTATAACTTGGAATTGAAACATTTACTATTATCCTTTTAGTGTTGTTCTCTCTCTAATTGGAGAGAAATTGTTTTAAATTAATCCACTATCCTAAAAGAAAACAACCATATCAACACACGATCAGAATCAAATAACAATGTACCTCCATAGACCAAGATCTAAAAGATTGCTCCTTTCAATTTGAGATGATAGAGGAATTTGCACCATTATGCTTTTCTCAGAGGTCAATAGAAAGCTCCGGCCATTAAAAATTTTATGAATCTTTCCTTCTAGAAACCAAAAGAAGAAAATGAAATTCTTTACTTTCTTCGGCAAAGATAAGGAGATTAGACTTAACTGTAAGAAAAATGGTCAGCTTATAACTTGGAATTGAAACAAGTTTACTATTATCCTTTTAGTGTTGTTCTCTCTCTAATTGGAGAGAAATTGTTTTAGACTAGTTTGCTAAGGCCATGACACTAACAAGTTGAAGTTGAACTCTATCCACTCTTAAAAGGGTTGAACCACGTGATTTGTAAAGTCAACATGTTCATTTGACACCTCTACAACACAGTGACTCGAATATTTTAGGCCATTAGTTAAATATGAAAAAACGAACTAGTAAGTCGGTGGATGTGACCAACATGAGTTTCATTCACTGCAACTATTAAACATCAAAGAAACAACAAATTAATCCACTATCCTAAAAGAAAACAACCATATCAACACACGATCAAGAAAATCAAATAATTAATGAAGATAAAATGAAAGCTCAACAAACAATAATATTTTCTTTTAAAAGAAGAACTAAATCAAAATAGTCTTCAGAGAGCTATAAAACAAACTATTTCTTCAGGACTAGCCATGCCTATTATCAAACATGATACAGAAAAATACACATCAAAATTCAACAATGGACACCTACAAGTCGAGAATTTTTATATATTTTCCAATACAAGTTCATCGTTCTAAAAAATCAACCACTTAGTAATTCTCTAGTTGCGGTGATGTCTTAAGGCTCAGCAATCAAAACCAGCCAACAAGGGAAGAACAATTGCCAAAAAAATTTACCAGTTTGATATTGTTTGTATCATATTCCCAAGTAGTTCAGGTCGCAGATCTCTCCCTGCAGCAAATTGGACCTGCAATAGCACAAGAAGAGCTTAATAAACTTTTGAAATTGCAAATAAAGTTATGGTCCAGCTTTCCTCTAACTATGCCCTAACAAGATGAAATCAACCGCAATACATAGATCAATAAATCCACGGTCTAACTTCCAAGGAACTGAGAAGAAAAATGCTAGTAGAAATAAAAAAAGTGCATGCTGGATAAGTATGAACAAAACATGCTAATGCACAAACCAGTATTTTAGAGCGAATTGAAAAACAATAGTTGCAATAGAACATTGAGACAGTGGAATGCATACCACAATACATACATGCACTCATTAATTAGAAAATTCTTGAGTTCACGCACATTCGTAACATCCAATTGCTGCGTTAGTTCGTCATAAGTTAGAATCTGCAAAAGAATTCAAATATTAGATTGATGGGGAATGAAAGACGTTTTCATGACAGAAACAAGGATTATCATAAAATTTCTCCATATATTATATGAATGATATGAAAATTGTAAACATGCTAGGCAAATAAATAATGAGACAGACCGAATGGATTATACTGCAAAAAAGAGAAGCATCACAGTAGTGCTAAAACAACCATTTTTATGGTTGTCATTTAATGCCTCTGATGCGTCCCAAATGAAAATTCTTGTCATTTAACATCCCACAGAATATTCTTTCACATTTTTCTGGTGTTTGGGGTGCTTTTGATAATCATTCCATGCGAAAGAGGAGACCATTGACGTTTTCAATAAATTACCATTAATAGAAATGGAAATGAATAATCCTGAATGATTTTAACAGCAATTTTACTCTCATTCTCGATGCTGAAAAAATCTACATAATTGCCAATTTCATTTATGTCAAAGTCCATCATCTACTGTTGGCAATATCATGCACTTTATTAGATCTGCTAAGTAAGGATGTTTAGTTTTTTTTGCATATTTTTCCACTTGCGAGCTATAAAACATCACTGTCGCCATGACGCCATCATCAAGCAAATGGATTTGTGGCGCTTACCCTTATAGTCACTCCATGTGCCATGAGCAAACAAGAGAAGCTTCGAGCTGCACAAGTTCACAGAAAAACAGTCTGGTAAAAAAATCATATGCAGGACAAGAAATATCAGTGGCATTTAACAGATAAATCAGAGAATAATAAAATAGTAGCCCTGGTAGAATGGCAACCGTAGTTTCTCTAAACAGCATAATAATAAAATAGTAGCCCTGGTAGAATGGCAACCGTAGTCCGTAGTTTCTCTAAACAGCATAAGAATTCAGTACAAAACAAGAACCATAAACCGCTAAAGAAACCCTTTGATACACGATACACGAAAGAAAATAAGTATAGTATTTGAAATAACCTTATTTGGAACGGCGAGAATCTCAGAAAAAGCAAAGACAGAAGGGTGAGCGGTGGCATCGGCGACAACAGACCCAAGGCCTGCGCTGAGCCCTTGAGAGCCGATGCTTGCTTCACAGACTGTTCAATGATTTCTGCTTGCTTTTCGCTCTACATCCATCTTAGAAGAAGAATTTTTATCAAAAAAAAAAAAAAGGCAAAATGATGAGAAAATAATAACTACCGGCCAAGATCGGGTTTGGTTCGGTTTCTATTCGATTTTATAAATTTTAAAAAGGAAAATTACCGAATCAAACCTCGAACTATACGGGTTTTTTATTTTAAACCTTAAAGTTTCAAATTTAATGAATCAAGCCTTAAAGTATCAAAAACATAACAAAACAAACTCTATCGTCCATCCGATCTGCGTCTGGTATCCATTTTTGCCGTATATCAGACAGACGGACAATTTTCGCATCCGTCCGGTACATTAGGACGGACGTTTCAAAATAGCGTCTGTCTGATACTTATGATGGACGGACACACGAAACGTTTATCCGTCCTTAGGCATGTTTTGCCTGGATGTCGACGCGTGGCTCGGACGGACGCTTTATTTATGCGTCCATTCGTTAATCAGCATGTCCGTCCGTTATTTTTAAGGTATTTTTATAAACGGACGGACATTCTAATTTAGGGCGAAAACGGACAGACGCGTAAATACCGCGTGTGACAGCCCGAAACCCGAACCCGATCGGGGTCCGAGGAGGAGCCGTCACTCCGGGACATTTAACAGAAAACGGTGACTATTTTTTTAAAACAAAACAGTCTAACCTTTAACAGAAGGATAAAACATTCTCTGAAACTTCAAGACTCGAAGACTTGAAAACGGGAAACAGAAAGCAAAGGCATATTGAAATCAGATTACAGAAATGCTTGGCAGAATAAAAACGGGAAAACATAATAATATTAGAAGACGGACTACAGAATTGAATTAGGGAAACATATTTAAAACTGAACGACAGCGGACTACACGACAGAAGAAACAGAAGACTCTGGATACAGAAAAAGGAGAAGAAAATGAACAGTGCAATCGGTGGATATAATACATGAACAGTGCAATCGGTGGATAAAAACGTGAACAGTGCAATCGGTGGATAAAAACGTGAACAGTGCAATCGGTGGATAAAAACGTGAACAGTGCAATCGGTGGATAAAAACGTGAACAGTGCAATCGGTGGATATAATACGTGAACAGTGCAATCGGTGGATATAATACGTGAACAGTGCAATCGGTGGATATAATACGTGAACAGTGCAACGGTGGATAAAAACGTGAACAGTGCAATCGGTGGATAAAAACGTGAACAGTGCAATCGGTGGATATAATACGTGAACAGTGCAATCGGTGGATATAATACGTGAACAGTGCAATCAGTGGATAAAAACGTGAACAGTGCAATCGGTGGATAAAAACGTGAACAGTGCAATCGGTGGATAAAAACGTGAACAGTGCAATCGGTGGATATAATACGTGAACAGTGCAATCGGTGGATATAATACGTGAACAGTGCAATCGGTGGATAAAAAACGTGAACAGTGCAATCGGTGGATAAAAACGTGAACAGTGCAATCGGTGGATATAATACATGAACAGTGCAATCGGTGGATAAAAACGTGAACAGTGCAATCGGTGGATAAAAACGTGAACAGTGCAATCGGTGGATATAATACGTGAACAGTGCAATCGGTGGATAAAAAAACGCGAACAGTGCAATCGGTGGATATAATACATGAACAGTGCAATCGGTGGACAAAATTCATGAACAGTGATCGGTGGATAAAAACTATGAACAGTGATTCGGTGGACAAAATTTATGAACAGTGATTCGGTGGACAAAATTTATGAACAGTGATCGGTGGATAAAAATGTGATTTTAAAGCAACGGAGGATGCAATCGGAAGACATAGTTTTGAAGGCAAAATTTGACAACTTTTAACTGAAAGACATACACACAGAAAGTATAAAAACAGAAGACATAACAGTCTCAGATTCTCAAACCAATTCAGAACATGGTTCTCGAACACAACAGAAGGTATAACAGAAACTTAAGAACAATCCCACTGCATGAATAATCTCTAAAATCAGAAACCATCCATGCACAGACTATCAGAAAATATTCCAAACAATTCCAGAATACTTCAGAATATAATTCAACTGTCAAATACAGAGGTTTTCACCAACAACAGAATATTCAGGAGACAACCATCAATGGTCAAACAGAGATTTAAAACTCAAACACCAGAACCTATACATTATTTATATCCAACAGAATTTTCTACAGAGTTTTCAAAACAAAAACACAGAATCCTAGCAGAGTTTTAAAACTAAACGCCAGAATCCTAGTAGAGTTCACAGACAGGAATTTTATTCTAAAAACTTAAACCTCAAGACAGAATTATGTCTGGCTGCAGCAACCAACCCCACGCAAGCCCGAGCCACCGATCACTTATTCATCAGACTGAGGCACAAACTCCTCATCTACGGGTTCAGTACCTACATCAGGGAGTTCACCTATGAGTCTAAAACTCAGTAAGAACATATAAATGCAGTGATGCAGAATGATATGCATGCGGTTTTCAGAATACAGTGACAGAACATTTCATTACGTTTCAGTGGCAGAGAGGTATAAGTGGGGCTTATAGGGGAACTGGCGAACAGTGGGTGCACTATCAGGCACAAACAGAGATACAGAACAGAAACAGATCTGGGGGCCAGTCCCCGTCCCGCACTTAACCAATACATTTCAGTCAGATTTTATCTTGTTTAACTTCAAACCGTGTACAAAAAACAGTTTTGCATGAACTTTCGAGAAAAACGTGTATGCATGAGCATCTATTGTGCCTGAACTTACAATAACAAATAACAGAAATAATAGAACATACTGTGAAGCAGAACTTAGACAACTCAGAACATAAACTATAACCTTTCTACCCAAAACAACCCGACAGAACTGAAATACCTAGTACCTCCGTGATGTAGGGCCTTAAGGGCCAACCTACGGGTATGAACTTACCTGTTTGCTGCGGTGTCAGAAGTCTTGAACGTCTCGGTTTCAGCAGTTTGTGAACCTAAAACATGCTTATACAGTTATTAACCCTAAACTTCTCAAAATCAATAAACAGTATAGTTAAACTTGTTAACTATCGACGGGAATTACCTTCACGGAAGAAAACAGAAGAACGTAGGAGAAACAAAGTGTGGAACTTTGTTTCAATCGCCTGGAAGAGAGACAACAGAGAAAGAAGAGAAGAAGCAGAGAAGTGAACTGAAGGTTTCACGTAGGAGGAAGAACTTAACTTCTTCAACAAGTTGCCAAGTGCCAACTATCCATTGGCTATCTCCCACCAACCTTAATTTCTCTCCAATTTACCCTTCCATGCATTTTAAACTTAGTATTTTTGTTTAGTTACACATTAGTTTGGTTCTCCCCTCTCTAAATACTCCAAAATTTCATAATAAAATAGTTATTGTATTTATGACAATTTAAATCCATACAATAATTCAACAGATTATTACACGGCCAAAATGTCGGGTGTTACACCGCGTCCGTCCGATCTCGCGATTTAAATTGAACCAGTGCCTGAAATTCAACATTTTCACCGCACCCAAATCGATTTTCTCTCAACTTCTTGCAATTTTTTTGTAGATTTTGATGTAGTCAAAGGAGTAACTAAGGACAATCAAGAAGCAATAGGGAGCCAAGATCCATTGATGAATATAGGAGGACCAATGACGAGATCAAGAACGAAGAAAATAAACAAAAGACTACAAATTTTAATCAAAGACATCCAAGAAAAGGAATCATCACAAAATGTGCAACGAGCAATAATATTAATAAGTGTTGATGAAGAAGCAAGGACTGGAAAAGAAGCCCAAAACGAAGCCCAAAACGAAGTCTCAAAAATAAAGACTTCCCACATGGTCACCCAACATGGCACTACTCTAACCCAAGAGTTTTTAACTTCAAAGTTCTTACAAGTGCAACACCATTGGGCTAGGCCCACAATCTGAATTAAACTCGAGACTCACGTTACTTAAACCTAAGTTCCGCGGCCACCATCCACTTGCACCACTTTCCAATTTTCCTTCTCTTATTTTTGGAAACTTTTCTATTGTCTAATTAGGATATTTTGATTATTTCTAATTATGTTATTACCTTATTAGTTTTATTCCTTTGCCTATTTAAGGGAGGCTTGTAATAGATTTTAGGCACTTTTGAATGAATTGATTTTTATTAAGCTTTGGCTTTGAGGTGAGATCCTTATAATTCTCTTCTTGAGTTCTTGGATTAGAACTTGATCTTCTTCAAGTGTATTCTTGAAAAGATCGAACTTGATAGCTTAGGTTCAACCAACGAGTTTGGTTCGGGTCTAGCTACTTTTTCTGATAACTTTGGTTCCATCGCTATCTATCGATTGGGGTCAAGTTCCTTCTTCTTATTCTTTCGAATCAATAAAGGCATTATTCCCTTTGAATTCCGTATTGCGTGTTGGGTCTAAGATCTCTAATATCTTAGGTTCATATCATTTGGTATCAGAGCGAAGGTTCTTCGATTCAAAGAAGCTATCTTTATCATTCTTGTTATTCTTCTTTTCTCTCCACAAAACCTTTCGATTATTCTATTTTTCGTTTTAGTTCAAAAAAAAAAAAAATTTCGAAAAAAAAAGTGTAGAGCTCTCGTTTGTTAATAACGAGAAACTTCTTTTGTACTACCAATCGAGAAAGACATATCTTTGCTTGTCTCGAACCCTAGCATCCGAATCTCAAGTCGGATTTCTATTTATGCAAGTTTGCCGGGTTTCAAAAAAATTCGTGAGAATACCTCATTAGTATCGAGGATTCACAACCGGAAACTATTCAAGCTTCTCAAAACGTTATATCCAGAGATCGATTCTAGCAAACACCTTTAGTGGTTTGACTTTAATCTATTCTCGAAAGTTGGATTTTAAGTTTGAAAGTTTGAAATTTTCACGTTATACTTGTTGGATTACATCTTGATTGGGTTCTAACTTTAAGAACCTAAAGAAGAGATTGAGTGGTAAAAGACAAGAGTGTGAGATTATCTTATAAAAGTCAAAATTTCAAGCGAAACACGAGTGAAGTGACATTGAACGAGTGTAAACACGTGAGGGAGAGGAGAGGTCCATTTAAATTTCTGCATTTCAATTCAGTTATTTAAATTTCTGTATTTCAATTCAGCCATTTAAATTTCCGCATTTCAATTCAGTCATTTAAATTTTCGCATTTCAATTTAGTTATTTAGATTTTTATTTCGTAATTTACCTTTTGCGTTATTTATTAAAAAAAAAGAAAAGAAAAATTCGGAATCATGAGCGGAGAGGAGAATGAGATTGATAAAGGCCGATGTTAACGAGGATGGAGAAGCCACAATGACAAGGTTTGTGGGAGGACTTAATCGAGAGATTGCCGACATAGTAGATTTACAACACTATTTGGACATGGAGGAATTACTACACAAGGCGATCAAAATCGAACGACAACTAAATGCCAAGAAAAGTGCAAAGGTAAACACAGCGTCAAATAGTTCGTGGAAACCAAATTGGAAAGGAGAGAAGCCAAACCCGAGGGAGGACCACAAAGGAAAAATCGTCGCTAATAACTTCAACCCACCTAAAGGAAAGAGTGAGGTTCCAACACTAACTCGGACTAGAGAAGTCAAGTGTTATCGATGCCAAGGAATTGGGCACATTGCATCAAATTGTCCCAATAAGCGTGCAATGGTCTTCTTAGAGAATGGTGATATAGAAAGTGTGAGTTCAAGCGATAACGAGATGCCATCACTCGAAGATTGTAGTAATGTAGACGTGGAGGAACCGGTCAAAGGAGATTTATTAGTCACAAGGAGAGCCTTAAGTGTACAAATTAAGGAGGACGACGACAAAGCCCAAAGGGAAAACATCTTTCATACTAGGTGTCATGTCAACAACAAGGTATGTAGCATGATCATCGATAGCGGAAGTTGCACAAATATGGCTAGTACATTATTGGTCCAAAAGTTAAATTTGCAAACCAAGCGACACCCAACGCCGTACAAATTGCAATGGTTGAGCGATTGTGGCGAAATTAAGGTAACAAGACAAGTAAACATCACATTATCAATCGGAAAGTACAAAAATGAGATTTTGTGTGACGTAGTGCCAATGCAAGCTACTCACATCCTATTGGGGAGACCATGGCAATATGATAGAACAGTTAAGCATAACGGCTACAAAAATGAGTATTCGCTTACTCAAAATGGGAGGTTGGTAATACTAAAACCATTATCACCGTGGGAAGCAAGCTTGGATCAAGAGAGGATTGCCAAAGAGATCCAAAATGACAAAAATGGCGTAGTCGAAAATTCAAGCATGAAAGAAGAGAAGAAAAAAGGCGAAAAAGAAAGAGGAGACAGAAAAGCCGATGAGAGAAAAGTCATAAATAAAGAGAGCAAAAAAGACAAAGAGGAAGAAAAGAAATTGGAGGAAGGGAAAAGAAACGAGGGAGAAGAGAGAAAAAAGAGTGGACTTGTGAGGAAAGGTGAGGAGATGATTTTGTTACTCTACAAATATGTTTATTTTTCCACTAACGAACTAACAAATTCTCTTCCCATAAGTGTTACCTCTCTTTTGCAGAAATTTGAAGACATATTTCCAGAGGAATTACCTAAAGGAGTTCCCCCACTTAGGGGAATCGAGCATCAAATCGATTTCATCCCCGGAGCGACGATCCCAAACCGACCCGCATACCGAGCAAATCCAGAGAAAACCAAGGAAATTCAAAGGCAAGTAGATGATTTGGTAGAGAAAGGCCTAGTGAAGGAGAGTCTTAGCCCATGCTCGGTTCCGGTTATTTTGGTTCCAAAAAAGGACGGCACTTGGAGAATGTGCGTCGATTGTCGAGCGGTAAATAAAATTACGGTAAAGTATCGACACCCTATTCCTCGTCTTGATGATATGCTTGATGAACTGTATGGTGCATGTATGTTTTCCAAAATTGATTTAAAGAATGGATATTATCAAATTCGCATGAAACAAGGAGACGAATGGAAAACAGCTTTTAAAACAAAATATGGTCTTTATGAATGGTTGGTTATGCCGTTTGGACTATCTAATGCACCGAGCACGTTTATGAGATTGATGAATCATGTTTTAAGGCAATTTATTGGAAAATTTGTTGTGGTCTACTTTGATGATATTTTGGTGTATAGTAAGTCACTTGACGAACATGTTAAGCATTTGAGATCCGTATTTAGTGTGTTAAAATCGAATCTATTGTATGCTAATCTTAAAAAGTGTACCTTTTGCATGGAATCGGTAGTTTTCCTTGGTTTTGTAGTTAGCTCAAAGGGGGTATCCGTAGATGAGGAAAAGATAAGAGCAATCAAGGAATGGCCAACACCAAAGAATGCAAATGAGGTACGTAGCTTTCATGGCTTGGCTAGCTTTTATAGGAGATTTGTAAGAGACTTTAGCACTATTGCGGCACCTATGAATGAATTAGTTAAAAAGAATATTGCATTTAACTGGACCGAAGTACATGACAAAGCGTTTAATTTGTTAAAAGAGAAACTAACTAATGCTCCCCTTCTAGTTTTACCAAATTTTGATAAAACATTTGAAATCGAATGTGACGCGTCGGGAAAGGGAATTGGAGGTGTTTTGATGCAGGAAATGAAGCCGATTGCTTATTTTAGTGAAAAGCTTAGTGGAGCGGCATTAAATTATCCAACATATGACAAGGAACTCTATGCTTTGGTAAGGACGTTACAAACATGGCAACACTACTTGTGGCCCAAGGAGTTTATTATTCATTCCGATCACGAGAGTTTGAAGCACCTAAAGTCACAAGGTAAATTGCACAAGAGGCACGCCAAGTGGATGGAATTCATCGAGACCTTTCTATATGTCATCCATTACAAAAAATGTAAAGACAACGTAGTCGCTGATGCGTTGTCAAGGAGGTACGTTTTAATCACTTCTCTACAATCTAAATTGTTAGGATTTGAATTTATTAAGGATTTGTATGAATCAGATATAGATTTTTGTCATGTATGGAGAGATTGTGAGAAAATTGCATGTGCTGATTATTATAGACATGATGGGTATTTATTTCGAAAGGATAAACTTTGTATACCTAAATGCTCATTACGTGAATTGCTTGTTAGAGAAACATATGGTGGAGGATTAATGGGACACTTTGGAATTGACAAAACTTTGAATGTCTTGATAGAACATTTCTTTTGGCCAAAAATGAAGCATGATGTTATAACTATTTGTGAAAGATGCATTGAATGTAGGAAGGCAAAGTCAAAGATCAAACCATATGGATTGTATAGCCCTTTACCCGTGCCCGAGCACCCTTGGACGGATATTTCCATGGACTTTGTGTTAGGTTTACCAAGAACACAAGGAGGTAAGGATAGTATTTTTGTGGTTGTGGATCGATTTAGTAAAATGACACATTTTATAGCATGTTCTAAAACTAATGATGCTACACATATAGCGGATTTATTTTTTAAAGAAATTGTGCGTTTACATGGATTACCTAGAACAATTGTTAGTGATGGGGATGTGAAGTTTCTAAGTCACTTTTGGAGAACCTTACGGAATAAGCTAGGTACAAAATTGTTGTTTTCCACCGTGGCACACCCCCAAACGGATGGACAAACCGAGGTAGTGAATCGAACTTTATCTACTTTGTTGAGAGCAATAATTTCTAAGAATTTAAAACAATGGGAAAAATGCTTGCCACATGTTGAGTTCGCTTACAATAGAGTTGTTCATTCTACTATTTCTTACTCACCATTTGAAATTGTGTATGGTTTTAACCCTCTTACACCGCTTGATTTATTACCGTTACCTTCTAATGAATTGGTTGATTTAAATGGAAAAAGAAAGGCTGAATTCGTAAGAGAATTACACTCGAAGGTTCGAGAAAACATTACACAAAAGAACGAGCACTATGCGCGACAAGCCAACAAGAGTAGAAAAGGAATCATTTTTGAACCCGGAGATTGGGTTTGGGTGCATCTACGAAAGGAGAGATTTGCGGAGCGGAGAAAGAATAAATTACAACCGCGAGGAGACGGTCCCTTCCAAGTGTTGGAACGCATCAATGACAATGCTTATAAGATTGACTTACCGAGCGAATATGGTAATGTAAGCGCTACTTTTAATGTTAGTGACTTATCTTTGTTTGATGCAGATTCGAGGACGAATCTTTTCGAAGAGGGAGAGAATGATGTAGTCAAAGGAGCAACTAAGGACAATCAAGAAGCAATAGGGAGCCAAGATCCATTGATGAATATAAGAGGACCAATGACGAGATCAAGAACGAAGAAAATAAACAAAAGGCTACAAATTTTAATCAAAGACATCCAAGAAAAGGAATCATCACAAAATGTGCAACGAGCAATAATATTAATAAGTGTTGATGAAGAAGCAAGGACTGGAAAAGAAGCCCAAAACGAAGCCCAAAATGAAGTCTCAAAAATAAAGACTTCCCACATGGTCACCCAACATGGCACTACTCTAGCCCAAGAGTTTTTAACTTCAAAGTTCTTACAAGTGCAACACCATTGGGCTAGGCCCACAATCTGAATTAAACTTGAGACTCACGTTACTTAAACCTAAGTTCCGCGGCCACCATCCACTTGCACCACTTTCCAATTTTCCTTCTCTTATTTTTGGAAACTTTTCTATTGTCTAATTAGGATATTTTGATTATTTCTAATTATGTTATTACCTTATTAGTTTTATCCCTTTGCCTATTTAAGGGAGGCTTGTAATAGATTTTAGGCACTTTTGAATGAATTGATTTTTATTAAGCTTTTGTTTTGAGGTGAGATCCTTATAATTCTCTTCTTGAGTTCTTGGATTAGAACTTGATCTTCTTCAAGTGTATTCTTGAAAAGATCGAACTTGATAGCTTAGGTTCAACCAACGAGTTTGGTTCAGGTCTAGCTACTTTTTCTGATAACTTTGGTTCCATCGCTATCTATCGATTGGGGTCAAGTTCCTTCTTCTTATTCTTTCGAATCAATAAAGGCATTATTCCCTTTGAATTCCGTATTGCGTGTTGGGTCTAAGATCTCTAATATCTTAGGTTCATATCAGATTTTCTATCAAAAAACGCTTTGAGGTAATAGTTTTATCCATTCTATTTCATTTAGTTTAATTTTTATGGTAAATAACTCGAATTTTTGATCGCTATTTAAAACCCTAGTTTCGGCTTAGTTTACCGAACGGACGCTCTTTTGAGTGTCTATCTGAGTTTATTTTTACCGGACGGACGCACTTTCCCGTGCGTTCGTCCGGTAAAAATAAAACCCGAGACAGAGGTAGATTTGTTACAATTCTCTGATTCAGGCTAATTTTTTTTAAAATTCTCCAATTGCAAAATATATTGAAATGGCAGACAGAGACAGATTGTGTAACGACCCTAATACTGTACCCATATTTACCCTTAATTACCGTACAAATTTTTAATTTTTTTTTTATTCACACACTATGCGGAAACTAAATTAATTAAATTAAATAAAACAAAATAAAACATTGGGAGGGCAATAATGTAATTCGACCAGGGAGAAGAAGCAGCGACTGGTCGCTGACCAGCGACCAGTCTCAGCGCACGATCGCTGAGCAGCATGTCTGCCCAGCGATCGGGCGCTGGCATACTGCCAGCGACCAGTCGCTGGCAGCTCCATGCTGCCAGCGATCGGTCGCTGGCAGCTCCATGTTGCCAGCGATCGGGCGCTGGCAGCTCCATGCTGCCAACGACCAGTCGCTGGCAGCTCCCTTGTTGCCAGCGCTTGATCGCTGGCAGCCATTCAGCTGCCAGCGATCGATCTCGGCACTCCTTGCAGCGATCCAATGCCTTCTTTGATCGCCCTCAGTTTTTCCTTCACAATTGCTCTCTGGAATTCGATTCCAGAGAGCAGAACACTTATAAATTTTCAACCAATGCTCTCTGGAAACCGAATTCCAGAGAGTGAACTTCATATATCTAATGTCTTTTATCACCAATACACCAATCAAATTAGAAATTAAACTCAATCAAAACTTTCTAAATTCAACCCACTCTCAGCGGACTTTGCGAAATCCAACTGCGTGGATATATCTAAAAACCGAGACTATCCGTAACATCCTATAACGTGTCAAAACATTTCTACATAACGTTCAATACAATTAAAACCAAACAGTTCTACAATGTCAAAACAAATGTCATTATTTAAACATCCTATAATGTTTATAAATCTATCAGCCCAAAATATCCCTAAACCCTCAAAACTCTATACATACTTCCCACGGGTCGGTTAAGCCTCGACTGCACCAGCACACCACCGCAGCTATCCTCCGTCAACTGTATCATGCCTCAGGAGGAGGAATTCCATCCTCACCTGGTTCCTCGATATCTAGGTCACCTACACCGTACAATACACTATGAGATAAAATCTCAGTAAGCTCTAGTAAATGCTATGCATGCTGTGCGTATGAGTTCGATAAACCATGCTTTATTTTATCTTACTATGCAATGCTCAATACGCCTTTCGGCCAATACAATACGCCTTTCGGCCAATGCTATGCTCAATACGCCTTTCGGCCAATACAATACGCCTTTCGGCCAATACGATACGCCTTTCGGCCAATACTATGCTCAATACGCCTTTCGGCACAGTTATATCAATACGCCTTTCGGCACAGTTATATCAATACGCCTTTCGGCCAATACAATACGCCTTTCGGCCAATACACAATAAGCCTTACGGCCAATGATCAATAAGCCTTACGGCCGATGCACTGCTTTACGTTATCTTTAAAAACTCTGTGCGGAAGTTCTTTTTCATGTTTTCTTTTAAAACGAGTGATGCGTGAACAGTTCAATATCTTACAATAAACAAGCAATAACATATACCATCAGGACTGTAAAGCATAACTTATAAACCTCTAGACCTAGCTACCCAACCGTGACAATTAAACATAAAGCATCTCCAAAATTCCTCGAGACGATTTGACGTACGGTGTAGGCCTATCGGCCAAATAAAATCACGAGAACTTACCTCGTGCACGCTGCAATCTAAGCTTCGTCCACGAGCGCTGTTTACCTAAGCAATTTACAAGGATTGACGTTAAAACGAGTTTAAGCTATCGATTGTCCAAATTTACAAAACCTTAATTTCTCAATTTTTAACATTTTCACAAATTGATTTAATTTCGTCCAATAACGTCAATACGTCTTTTATATCGTCAATCATAATCAAACTATGAATTTCGGATCCTAAATCGACATTTTTATCGAAACCTAAACGAAACCCTAATTATTTAAACGTTACGAAACTCGAAATCTAACGCTCTAAAACTATAGAGACATACCTAGAACGTCGATTGGAGGAAAAAGCGTGAAGAAAACGAGACGAACGGAGGTCGGATCAGAGGTCGGAGCCGTGAAATCGTCGGCGGCCAGAGAGGGTTTGCGCGAGGGAGAAAAGAAAACAGAGAGGAAATGGCATTCTGGAGAAGAGAAAGAAAGGCTTTGCCTTTTTAATAAAAAAAATGATTTGTCAAAAGACCAAAATGCCCTTAGCTCTTATTTCTTTCTTGTTTCGTCCTTCGTTTCGTTAATCGTCCAGCGATTCGACTTTTCCAAATTTCCATATTTTGCCAATATATCCAACTTAGTATTTGAGACTTATTAAAACTGTCCGTTCGCAATTCGGACCTAAATTACTATTTTTACGAGAACGTCTTTTACATTACGAAAAGTGTATTTACTCGGAATATAGTGTTTGATCTCCGAAAATTCCCATAATTTCCTTAAAATTCCTATTAATCGTTAGGATCGTAATGACGCTTTCTTTTCATGAAACGGACCTGATTTGACATATTTACCAAAAATGCCATTATATAATAAAATAATAATATAATACATTATATCTGAAATCCGTACAAGCCGGATATTACATTCTACCCTCCTTATTCAGAATTTTGTCCACAAAATTAAATCATACAAACAAATCAGGATATCTAGTCATCATATCCTGCTGTCGCTCCCAAGTCGCTTCTTCCACCTCGTGATTCCGCCATAGAACTTTAACTAGCGGAATTTCTTTGTTGCGCAAAATCTTGATGGAAGTCTCCAAAATACGTACCGGCCTCACCTCATAGCTCAAGGTAGGCTGTACCTCGATCTCTGTAGTCTCCACAACATGTGATGGATCACGTAGACATCTCCGAAGCATGGACACGTGGAATACGTCGTGGATACCCTCCATAGAAGCCGGAAGCTGCAATCTGTACGCCAACTTCCCGATCCTCTTCAGAATAGGAAAGGGCCCCACATAACGAGGGTTTAACTTACCCCTCCTTCCAAATCTCGCAACGCATTTGAACGGAGAAACTTTGAGGTAGACCTCATCACCTTCTTCGAACTCTAACTCTCTCCGTCTGGTGTCAACATAGCTCTTCTGTCTGCTCTGAGCTACCTCGATACGCTGTCGGATAATGGCAATCTGCTCTGTCGTCTGCTGTAGAATCTCTGGACCCACGATGCTGGCCTCGCCAACCTCGTCCCAATACAGTGGAGATCTACACTTTCGACCATATAAGGCTTCATATGGAGCCATACCGATAGTAGCCCGGAAGCTGTTATTATAAGAGAACTCGATCAGTGGCAAATACCTGCTCCACGATCCCTGAAACTCCAGCACACATGCTCTGAGCATATCCTCCAGAATCTGATTCGTCCTCTTTGTCTGTCCATCAGTCTGAGGATGAAATGCGGTGCTGAAATCAAGATGAGTTCCCATAGCCTTGTGCAGGCTCTTCCAGAACTTTGACGTGAATCTCGGATCTCGATCTGAGACAATAGAAACTGGCACGCCGTGAAGTCTAACAATCTCCTGTACATAGAGCTCTGCAAGCTGATCCATAGAAGACGTCATCCTCACAGATAAGAAGTGGGCCGACTTTGTCAATCGGTCCACAATAACCCATATGCCATCATGGCCCTTTGCCGTCCTCGGGAGTCCCCAAATAAAGTCCATGGAGATCTGCTCCCACTTCCACTCCGGAATCGGCAGTGGCAATAACGTTCCGGCCGGCCTCTGATGCTCTACCTTCACCTGTTGACATATCAAACAAGTTTCAACGTACTTGGCAACCTCCCTCAAAAAAAAAAAAAAAAAAAAAAAAAAAAAAAAAAAAAAAAAAAAAAAAAAAAAAAAAAAAAAAAAAAAAAAAAAAAAAAAAAAAAAAAAAAAAAAAAAAAAAAAAAAAAAAAAAAAAAAAAAAAAAAAAAAAAAAAAAAAAAAAAAAAAAAAAAAAAAAAAAAAAAAAAAAAAAAAAAAAAAAAAAAAAAAAAAAAAAAAAAAAAAAAAAAAAAAAAAAAAAAAAAAAAAAAAAAAAAAAAAAAAAAAAAAAAAAAAAAAAAAAAAAAAAAAAAAAAAAAAAAAAAAAAAAAAAAAAAAAAAAAAAAAAAAAAAAAAAAAAAAAAAAAAAAAAAAAAAAAAAAAAAAAAAAAAAAAAAAAAAAAAAAAAAAAAAAAAAAAAAAAAAAAAAAAAAAAAAAAAAAAAAAAAAAAAAAAAAAAAAAAAAAAAAAAAAAAAAAAAAAAAAAAAAAAAAAAAAAAAAAAAAAAAAAAAAAAAAAAAAAAAAAAAAAAAAAAAAAAAAAAAAAAAAAAAAAAAAAAAAAAAAAAAAAAAAAAAAAAAAAAAAAAAAAAAAAAAAAAAAAAAAAAAAAAAAAAAAAAAAAAAAAAAAAAAAAAAAAAAAAAAAAAAAAAAAAAAAAAAAAAAAAAAAAAAAAAAAAAAAAAAAAAAAAAAAAAAAAAAAAAAAAAAAAAAAAAAAAAAAAAAAAAAAAAAAAAAAAAAAAAAAAAAAAAAAAAAAAAAAAAAAAAAAAAAAAAAAAAAAAAAAAAAAAAAAAAAAAAAAAAAAAAAAAAAAAAAAAAAAAAAAAAAAAAAAAAAAAAAAAAAAAAAAAAAAAAAAAAAAAAAAAAAAAAAAAAAAAAAAAAAAAAAAAAAAAAAAAAAAAAAAAAAAAAAAAAAAAAAAAAAAAAAAAAAAAAAAAAAAAAAAAAAAAAAAAAAAAAAAAAAAAAAAAAAAAAAAAAAAAAAAAAAAAAAAAAAAAAAAAAAAAAAAAAAAAAAAAAAAAAAAAAAAAAAAAAAAAAAAAAAAAAAAAAAAAAAAAAAAAAAAAAAAAAAAAAAAAAAAAAAAAAAAAAAAAAAAAAAAAAAAAAAAAAAAAAAAAAAAAAAAAAAAAAAAAAAAAAAAAAAAAAAAAAAAAAAAAAAAAAAAAAAAAAAAAAAAAAAAAAAAAAAAAAAAAAAAAAAAAAAAAAAAAAAAAAAAAAAAAAAAAAAAAAAAAAAAAAAAAAAAAAAAAAAAAAAAAAAAAAAAAAAAAAAAAAAAAAAAAAAAAAAAAAAAAAAAAAAAAAAAAAAAAAAAAAAAAAAAAAAAAAAAAAAAAAAAAAAAAAAAAAAAAAAAAAAAAAAAAAAAAAAAAAAAAAAAAAAAAAAAAAAAAAAAAAAAAAAAAAAAAAAAAAAAAAAAAAAAAAAAAAAAAAAAAAAAAAAAAAAAAAAAAAAAAAAAAAAAAAAAAAAAAAAAAAAAAAAAAAAAAAAAAAAAAAAAAAAAAAAAAAAAAAAAAAAAAAAAAAAAAAAAAAAAAAAAAAAAAAAAAAAAAAAAAAAAAAAAAAAAAAAAAAAAAAAAAAAAAAAAAAAAAAAAAAAAAAAAAAAAAAAAAAAAAAAAAAAAAAAAAAAAAAAAAAAAAAAAAAAAAAAAAAAAAAAAAAAAAAAAAAAAAAAAAAAAAAAAAAAAAAAAAAAAAAAAAAAAAAAAAAAAAAAAAAAAAAAAAAAAAAAAAAAAAAAAAAAAAAAAAAAAAAAAAAAAAAAAAAAAAAAAAAAAAAAAAAAAAAAAAAAAAAAAAAAAAAAAAAAAAAAAAAAAAAAAAAAAAAAAAAAAAAAAAAAAAAAAAAAAAAAAAAAAAAAAAAAAAAAAAAAAAAAAAAAAAAAAAAAAAAAAAAAAAAAAAAAAAAAAAAAAAAAAAAAAAAAAAAAAAAAAAAAAAAAAAAAAAAAAAAAAAAAAAAAAAAAAAAAAAAAAAAAAAAAAAAAAAAAAAAAAAAAAAAAAAAAAAAACAAAAATAAAAAAACCACCAGTAATGTCGCTTCAAATCCTGGTACATCTTGGTACTTCCCGGGTGCACAGAATATGCCGAAGAATGTGCCTCGGCCAATATCTCCTTCTTTAGATCCTCGTCACTAGGCACGTACCACCTATGCCTGAACTTCAGAATGCCATCCTCTGATAAATGGAAATCTGACGAGTCTCCCAATGTCATGCTCGATCGAAGCTCCATACACTCCGTATCACTCTGCTGAGCCTCGCGTATACGATCAAGAATGGCCGGCCTGAGAGAAATGTTGGCGAGCATACTGGACAACTCTGCCACTATCTCCACATCGAATCTCTCAATCTCAGACCGCAGCGTAACTGACATCGCTGCTAATGATGGCTGACTCGCAGAAGGCACTCTACTCAATGCATCAGCTACCTTGTTCGCCTTCCCTGGGTGGTACTTGATATCAAAATCGTAATCATTGACGAACTCAAGCCATCGCCTCTGTCGCATATTCATCTCTTTCTGCGTAAATAAGTACTTCAAGCTCTTGTGGTCGGAAAATATCTCGCACTGCTGCCCATATAAATAATGCCTCCATATCTTTAGTGCGAAGACCACAGCTGCTAACTCGAGGTCGTGCGTGGGGTAATTCTGCTCGTACGGCTTCAACTGCCGAGAAGCATAAGAAATAACTCTCCCCTCCTGCATCAATACACAACCGAGTCCCACTCCCGATGCGTCACAATAAACACTGTATCTGACACCTTCATCCGGTAGCGCCAGTACTGGAGCGGTGGTCAATCTCTGCTTTAGCTCCATAAAACTATCATCACAAGTAGGCGACCAAATAAATCTCTCGTTCTTCCGAGTCAATCGAGAGAGAGGAAGTGCGATCTTTGAGAACCCCTGTATAAACTTCCGATAATAACCGGCCAACCCGAGAAATCCACGCACCTCACGTACGTTCTTCGGCTGTGGCCAATCTCTGACCACCTGAATCTTGCCCGGATCCACAGAAACTCCGTCCTGTGATATAATATGGCCAAGGAAGCTCACCCTGTCAAGCCAGAACTCGTACTTCGAAAACTTTGGATACAGATGGTGCTGACATAGGGTCCTCAGAACAATCCTCAGATGCTCCTCGTGTTCTTCCTTCGTCTTAGAGTAGATCAATATGTCGTCGATGAAAACCACCACGAACTTGTCCAGATACTCCTTGAAGACACGGTTCATCAAGTCCATAAACGCTGCAGGGGCATTAGTAAGTCCAAAAGACATGACAAGGAACTCATAATGCCCATACCTCGTTCGGAATGCCGTCTTCGGTATATCATCCATACGGACCTTCAGCTGATTGTAACCCGAGCGGAGATCAATCCTGGAAAATACACGGGCACCCTGTAGCTGATCAAATAAGTCGTCAATCCGGGGCAGTGGATACTTATTCTTCACTGTGAGCTTATTCAGCTCCCTGTAATCAATGCACATCCTAAGGGTCCCTTCTTTCTTCTTGACAAACAGAACGGGTGCACCCCAAGGCGATACACTGGGTCGAATAAATCCCTTCTTTAACAACTCATCAAGCTGAATCCTCAGCTCTCTCAACTCAGCTGGTGCCAGCCGATACGGGTTCTTGAACCTCGGCGCGGAGTTTGGATAGACATCGATAGTGAATTCGATCTCCCGGTCTGGTGGTAACCCGGGAAGATCATCAAGAAATATCCCAGAAAACTCTCTGACGATAGGAATGTCGCTCGGCGTCAATCCGCTGAGCAACTGACAATCAAATACAGAGGCCAAATAAATAGAGCACGCACCTTTAAACTGCTCGTTGACCATCATGGAATAAGAGATAGGCGAGCTACTCAATCTGCTCATCGCCTGATAAGAAAACTCAGCTTTACCCGGAGGTCGAAAGGTAACAATCCCGGATCGACAGTCGATGGTGGCGAAATGCTGTGACAGCCAGTCCATCCCCAAAATAAGGTCATAATGCTCTATGCCCATAACAATGAGGCGAGCATAGAGAGTACGGTCCCCAATCGAGATAATATTGCCCTGCACTACACGGCCAGACTGCATATGCTCTTCTGAAGGTAGCATCACGCTATACTCGCATTCTGCTAACTCAGGCGCGAGCCTCAATCTCGACACACAAGCGGTGGAAACAAAAGAATGTGTAGCCCCCGTGTCTAACAAAGAAAATACGGGAACGCCAGTAAGTAATATAGTACCTGCTATCACGGTAGGCTGATCCTCGTTATCAACATCACCAGGCTCGATAAGAGCGAAGACCCTGGGCATAACGCTCCTCTGACTGCTGCCCGACTGATCTAGGCCCCTATTCGGGCAGTCTTTAGCAAAATGGCCTGGCTCACCACACCAATAACATACATTTGTGCCCATCCGGCATTGGCCAGAGTGTTCCCTCAGACATTTAGAACAAACAGGTGTCTGAGAAGCAACCTGTACCTGCTTTCCCTTTCCACGGTCATTACCTCCCTCAAGAGGCCTCTTCGCACCCCTCTGCTGCTGCTGGGGTTGTGCCCTCGGCTGCCAATCTCGGTTCAGTGACTGAGGTCGAATCTCTCGGAAGAAGCCCTTAGATGGCTCCCTCGATCTAATCAAACTCTGCTCAACAGCCTCGATGTCGAGCGCCCTGGCCACAATGTCGTCATAGGATACATGTCGTACCCCAGATATGGTAAGGCGCATCCGGAACTCCTGGCTAAGTCCCTGTAGGAATCGGCGTACCTTATCCTCGTTAATGCTGACCTGGCGTGGTGCAAATCGAGAAAGAGCCTCGAACCTCCTCACATACTCGGCAATAGAAGCAGTCTGCCGCAACTGCATAAACTCAACCATCTTCGTCTCTCGTACAGTATGGCTGAAATACTTGTCGTAGAATAACTCTCTGAATCTCTCCCAGCCCATAACAGTCACATCGGTGGTCGTCTTCACAGTGTCCCACCAAAATCGGGCATCTAAGGCCAGGTGGTAAGTCACCAACGCCACCCTCTCCCCGTCCTCAATGCTAGCATACGCCAGCATGTCCTCCATTGTGCGAATCCACTCCTCAGCTGAAGAGGGATCTGTGGACTGTCCGGTGAATACTGGGGGCTGGAGCTTTTGAAATCTCTCCATCCCACGGTTAAGCAAAACGGCTGTCTCCCGGGCTCTAATGCCCTCACGGTCAATCAACGTACCCAGCTGTTGAGACTGTCTCTCCATCTGCTGAGCCTGTCTCTCCATATGCTGAGACTGCTAGGCAATAAAATCCTTAAGAGTATTGATCGTATCGTCTCTGTCGTCTCGATCGTTCCGTGGACGCACCATAATTATAAAACTCCTATACAAAAGTTAAAACAATATTCTAAGAAACTAGTAATCAAATAAAACAATAAACATACTTACAATTGATGAAGAATGTCCGCGTAGTGGCTGTGCAGTCGAGCAGTCTACAGAACCGATTTTAAAACTCGGGGGCTCTGATACCATAATTGTAACGACCCTAATACTGTACCCATATTTACCCTTAATTACCGTACAAATTTTTAATTTTTTTTTTATTCACACACTATGCGGAAACTAAATTAATTAAATTAAATAAAACAAAATAAAACATTGGGAGGGCAATAATGTAATTCGGCCAGGGAGAAGAAGCAGCGACTGGTTGCTGACCAGCGACCAGTCTCAGCGCACGATCGCTGAGCAGCATGTCTGCCCAGCGATCGGGCGCTGGCATACTGCCAGCAACCAGTTGCTGGCAGCTCCATGCTGCCAACGATCGGGCGCTGGCAGCTCCATGCTGCCAGCGATCGGGCGCTGGCAGCTCCATGCTGCCAGCGACCAGTCGCTGGCAGCTCCCTTGTTGCCAGCGCTTGATCGCTGGCAGCCATTCAGCTGCCAGCGATCGATCTCTGCACTCCTTGCAGCGATCCAATGCCTTCTTTGATCGCCCTCAGTTTTTCCTTCACAATTGCTCTCTGGAATTCGATTCTAGAGAGCACAGTTATATCAATACGCCTTTCGGCCAATACAATACGCCTTTCGGCCAATACAATACGCCTTTCGGCCAATACAATACGCCTTTCGGCCAATACAATACGCCTTTCGGCCAATACAATACGCCTTTCGGCCAATACAATACGCCTTTCGGCACAGTTATATCAATACGCCTTTCGGCCAATACAATACGCCTTTCGGCCAATACAATACGCCTTTCGGCCAATACAATACGCCTTTCGGCCAATACAATACGCCTTTCGGCCAATACAATACGCCTTTCGGCCAATACAATACGCCTTTCGGCCAATACAATACGCCTTTCGGCCAATACAATACGCCTTTCGGCCAATACAATACGCCTTTCGGCACAGTTATATCAATACGCCTTTCGGCCAATACAATACGCCTTTCGGCCAATACAATACGCCTTTCGGCCAATACAATACGCCTTTCGGCCAATACAATACGCCTTTCGGCCAATACAATACGCCTTTCGGCACAGTTATATCAATACGCCTTTCGGCCAATACAATACGCCTTTCGGCCAATACAATACGCCTTTCGGCCAATACAATACGCCTTTCGGCCAATACAATACGCCTTTCGGCCAATACAATACGCCTTTCGGCCAATACAATACGCCTTTCGGCCAATACAATACGCCTTTCGGCCAATACAATACGCCTTTCGGCCAATACAATACGCCTTTCGGCCAATACAATACGCCTTTCGGCCAATACAATACGCCTTTCGGCCAATACAATACGCCTTTCGGCCAATACAATACGCCTTTCGGCACAGTTATATCAATACGCCTTTCGGCCAATACAATACGCCTTTCGGCCAATACAATACGCCTTTCGGCACAGTTATATCAATACGCCTTTCGGCCAATACAATACGCCTTTCGGCCAATACAATACGCCTTTCGGCCAATACAATACGCCTTTCGGCCAATACAATACGCCTTTCGGCCAATACAATACGCCTTTCGGCCAATACAATACGCCTTTCGGCCAATACAATACGCCTTTCGGCCAATACAATACGCCTTTCGGCCAATACAATACGCCTTTCGGCCAATACAATACGCCTTTCGGCCAATACAATACGCCTTTCGGCCAATACAATACGCCTTTCGGCCAATACAATACGCCTTTCGGCCAATACAATACGCCTTTCGGCCAATACAATACGCCTTTCGGCCAATACAATACGCCTTTCGGCCAATACAATACGCCTTTCGGCCAATACAATACGCCTTTCGGCCAATACAATACGCCTTTCGGCCAATACAATACGCCTTTCGGCCAATACAATACGCCTTTCGGCCAATACAATACGCCTTTCGGCCAATACAATACGCCTTTCGGCCAATACAATACGCCTTTCGGCCAATACAATACGCCTTTCGGCCAATACAATACGCCTTTCGGCCAATACAATACGCCTTTCGGCCAATACAATACGCCTTTCGGCACAGTTATATCAATACGCCTTTCGGCCAATACAATACGCCTTTCGGCACAGTTATATCAATACGCCTTTCGGCCAATACAATACGCCTTTCGGCCAATACAATACGCCTTTCGGCCAATACAATACGCCTTTCGGCACAGTTATATCAATACGCCTTTCGGCCAATACAATACGCCTTTCGGCCAATACAATACGCCTTTCGGCCAATACAATACGCCTTTCGGCACAGTTATATCAATACGCCTTTCGGCACAGTTATATCAATACGCCTTTCGGCCAATACAATACGCCTTTCGGCCAATACAATACGCCTTTCGGCCAATACAATACGCCTTTCGGCCAATACAATACGCCTTTCGGCCAATACAATACGCCTTTCGGCCAATACAATACGCCTTTCGGCCAATACAATACGCCTTTCGGCACAGTTATATCAATACGCCTTTCGGCCAATACAATACGCCTTTCGGCCAATACAATACGCCTTTCGGCCAATACAATACGCCTTTCGGCCAATACAATACGCCTTTCGGCCAATACAATACGCCTTTCGGCCAATACAATACGCCTTTCGGCCAATACAATACGCCTTTCGGCCAATACAATACGCCTTTCGGCCAATACAATACGCCTTTCGGCCAATACAATACGCCTTTCGGCCAATACAATACGCCTTTCGGCCAATACAATACGCCTTTCGGCCAATACAATACGCCTTTCGGCCAATACAATACGCCTTTCGGCCAATACAATACGCCTTTCGGCCAATACAATACGCCTTTCGGCCAATACAATACGCCTTTCGGCCAATACAATACGCCTTTCGGCCAATACAATACGCCTTTCGGCCAATACAATACGCCTTTCGGCACAGTTATATCAATACGCCTTTCGGCACAGTTATATCAATACGCCTTTCGGCCAATACAATACGCCTTTCGGCCAATACAATACGCCTTTCGGCCAATACAATACGCCTTTCGGCCAATACAATACGCCTTTCGGCCAATACAATACGCCTTTCGGCCAATACAATACGCCTTTCGGCCAATACAATACGCCTTTCGGCCAATACAATACGCCTTTCGGCCAATACAATACGCCTTTCGGCACAGTTATATCAATACGCCTTTCGGCCAATACAATACGCCTTTCGGCCAATACAATACGCCTTTCGGCCAATACAATACGCCTTTCGGCCAATACTATGCTCAATACGCCTTTCGGCCAATACAATACGCCTTTCGGCCAATACAATACGCCTTTCGGCCAATACAATACGCCTTTCGGCCAATACTATGCTCAATACGCCTTTCGGCACAGTTATATCAATACGCCTTTCGGCACAGTTATATCAATACGCCTTTCGGCACAGTTATATCAATACGCCTTTCGGCACAGTTATATCAATACGCCTTTCGGCCAATACAATACGCCTTTCGGCCAATACAATACGCCTTTCGGCCAATACAATACGCCTTTCGGCCAATACTATGCTCAATACGCCTTTCGGCACAGTTATATCAATACGCCTTTCGGCCAATACAATACGCCTTTCGGCACAGTTATATCAATACGCCTTTCGGCCAATACAATACGCCTTTCGGCACAGTTATATCAATACGCCTTTCGGCCAATACAATACGCCTTTCGGCACAGTTATATCAATACGCCTTTCGGCACAGTTATATCAATACGCCTTTCGGCACAGTTATATCAATACGCCTTTCGGCCAATACAATACGCCTTTCGGCCAATACAATACGCCTTTCGGCACAGTTATATCAATACGCCTTTCGGCCAATACAATACGCCTTTCGGCACAGTTATATCAATACGCCTTTCGGCCAATACAATACGCCTTTCGGCACAGTTATATCAATACGCCTTTCGGCCAATACAATACGCCTTTCGGCACAGTTATATCAATACGCCTTTCGGCCAATACAATACGCCTTTCGGCCAATAAAATCACGAGAACTTACCTCGTGCACGCTGCAATCTAAGCTTCGTCACGAGCGCTGTTTACCTAAGCAATTTACAAGGATTGACGTTAAAACGAGTTTAAGCTATCGATTGTCCAAATTACAAAACCTTAATTTCTCAATTTTTAACATTTTCACAAATTGATTTAATTTCGTCCAATAACGTCAATACGTCTTTTATATCGTCAATCATAATCAAACT
This sequence comes from Begonia masoniana, assembly GCA_022432975.1. Taxonomy (NCBI): domain Eukaryota; kingdom Viridiplantae; phylum Streptophyta; class Magnoliopsida; order Cucurbitales; family Begoniaceae; genus Begonia; species Begonia masoniana. Next base: position 39,290,120 of record CM039503.1, on the reverse strand, counting down.
ATGAATTTCGGATCCTAAATCGACATTTTTATCGAAACCTAAACGAAACCCTAATTATTTAAACGTTACGAAACTCGAAATCTAACGCTCTAAAACTATAGAGACATACCTAGAACGTCGATTGGAGGAAAAAGCGTGAAGAAAACGAGACGAACGGAGGTCGGATCAGAGGTCGGAGCCGTGAAATCGTCGGCGGCCAGAGAGGGTTTTGCGCGAGGGAGAAAAGAAAACAGAGAGGAAATGGCATTCTGGAGAAGAGAAAGAAAGGCTTTGCCTTTTTAATAAAAAAAATGATTTGTCAAAAGACCAAAATGCCCTTAGCTCTTATTTCTTTCTTGTTTCGTCCTTCGTTTCGTTAATCGTCCAGCGATTCGACTTTTCCAAATTTCCATATTTTGCCAATATATCCAACTTAGTATTTGAGACTTATTAAAACTGTCCGTTCGCAATTCGGACCTAAATTACTATTTTTACGAGAACGTCTTTTACATTACGAAAGTGTATTACTCGAATATAGTGTTTGATCTCCGAAAATTCCCATAATTTCCTTAAAATTCCTATTAATCGTTAGGATCGTAATGACGCTTTCTTTTCGTGAAACGGACCTGATTTGACATATTTACCAAAAATGTCATTATATAATAAAATAATAATATAATACATTATATCTGAAATCCGTACAAGCCGGATATTACAGATTGACTATTAGACGAAAGTTTGCCCCAAGTCGTGCACCTTCAACTTCACAAGCCAGACCCTCAAACCGGCAAGAGAGGCCGACGCCACCTCCCCCGCGGTCGGAGTTTTTATCGATTGAAGTTCGCAATCAACATTGTCGAGAGCAGTTCGACCTGGATTTGTTACACCGTCAGGTTACGTTGTCGAAGACTGTAGACTTTACAGGATGAGAGCCTTTGCAGATCAAAGAAATGGTCGACAGATCGACCTGAATGGGTGTATAGTCTAGCGGGTGCAAAGCTGGATAGATTTTGCACCTTTCTATGCAACATGAGCTGGCTGGGGAGGTCCCCGAATACATGACCTATGTTGTGTAACAACCCCATTCAGGAGCGCCAACGAATACCTGTCTTTCCTATTCTGTAGCGACCCACGTCCGAACCCCGGCCCAGCCCACGCCCGAACCCCGGCCCAGCCCACGCCCTGCAACCCCGTCTGTAGCGACCCACGTCCGAAAAACCCCGCCCAGCCCACGTCCGAACCCCGGCCCAGCCCACGCCCTGCAACCCCGTCCCCGGCCCAGGTGCTCCTGGGTTTACACGAGCGACGTGTCCAGCCACGTGTCCAGTCCGTGTTCAGCAGCGTGTCCGGCACGTGCTCCGCAACGTGTCCACTACTCACAGAACTTTCCCCTCCCTGCAGTTTAATTTTTGCTCCCCCCACTCGAACCCAGGACCCAGGGATATGATCCACAGGCTACAAGTGAGGAGTACCACTGGGCCAATGGCTCAGTGGTACTCCTCACTTGTAGCCTGTGGATCATATCCCTGGGTCCTGGTTCGAGTGGGGGGGAGGCAAAATTACCCTGCAGGGAGGGGAAAGTTCTGTGAGTAGTGGACACGTTGCGGAGCACGTGCCGGACACGCGGCTGACACGGACTGGACACGTCTGGGGGGGGGGGGGGGGGGGGGGGGGGGGGGGGGGGGGGGGGGGGGGGGGGGGGGGGGGGGGGGGGGGGGGGGGGGGGGGGGGGGGGGGGGGGGGGGGGGGGGGGGGGGGGGGGGGGGGGGGGGGGGGGGGGGGGGGGGGGGGGGGGGGGGGGGGGGGGGGGGGGGGGGGGGGGGGGGGGGGGGGGGGGGGGGGGGGGGGGGGGGGGGGGGGGGGGGGGGGGGGGGGGGGGGGGGGGGGGGGGGGGGGGGGGGGGGGGGGGGGGGGGGGGGGGGGGGGGGGGGGGGGGGGGGGGGGGGGGGGGGGGGGGGGGGGGGGGGGGGGGGGGGGGGGGGGGGGGGGGGGGGGGGGGGGGGGGGGGGGGGGGGGGGGGGGGGGGGGGGGGGGGGGGGGGGGGGGGGGGGGGGGGGGGGGGGGGGGGGGGGGGGGGGGGGGGGGGGGGGGGGGGGGGGGGGGGGGGGGGGGGGGGGGGGGGGGGGGGGGGGGGGGGGGGGGGGGGGGGGGGGGGGGGGGGGGGGGGGGGGGGGGGGGGGGGGGGGGGGGGGGGGGGGGGGGGGGGGGGGGGGGGGGGGGGGGGGGGGGGGGGGGGGGGGGGGGGGGGGGGGGGGGGGGGGGGGGGGGGGGGGGGGGGGGGGGGGGGGGGGGGGGGGGGGGGGGGGGGGGGGGGGGGGGGGGGGGGGGGGGGGGGGGGGGGGGGGGGGGGGGGGGGGGGGGGGGGGGGGGGGGGGGGGGGGGGGGGGGGGGGGGGGGGGGGGGGGGGGGGGGGGGGGGGGGGGGGGGGGGGGGGGGGGGGGGGGGGGGGGGGGGGGGGGGGGGGGGGGGGGGGGGGGGGGGGGGGGGGGGGGGGGGGGGGGGGGGGGGGGGGGGGGGGGGGGGGGGGGGGGGGGGGGGGGGGGGGGGGGGGGGGGGGGGGGGGGGGGGGGGGGGGGGGGGGGGGGGGGGGGGGGGGGGGGGGGGGGGGGGGGGGGGGGGGGGGGGGGGGGGGGGGGGGGGGGGGGGGGGGGGGGGGGGGGGGGGGGGGGGGGGGGGGGGGGGGGGGGGGGGGGGGGGGGGGGGGGGGGGGGGGGGGGGGGGGGGGGGGGGGGGGGGGGGGGGGGGGGGGGGGGGGGGGGGGGGGGGGGGGGGGGGGGGGGGGGGGGGGGGGGGGGGGGGGGGGGGGGGGGGGGGGGGGGGGGGGGGGGGGGGGGGGGGGGGGGGGGGGGGGGGGGGGGGGGGGGGGGGGGGGGGGGGGGGGGGGGGGGGGGGGGGGGGGGGGGGGGGGGGGGGGGGGGGGGGGGGGGGGGGGGGGGGGGGGGGGGGGGGGGGGGGGGGGGGGGGGGGGGGGGGGGGGGGGGGGGGGGGGGGGGGGGGGGGGGGGGGGGGGGGGGGGGGGGGGGGGGGGGGGGGGGGGGGGGGGGGGGGGGGGGGGGGGGGGGGGGGGGGGGGGGGGGGGGGGGGGGGGGGGGGGGGGGGGGGGGGGGGGGGGGGGGGGGGGGGGGGGGGGGGGGGGGGGGGGGGGGGGGGGGGGGGGGGGGGGGGGGGGGGGGGGGGGGGGGGGGGGGGGGGGGGGGGGGGGGGGGGGGGGGGGGGGGGGGGGGGGGGGGGGGGGGGGGGGGGGGGGGGGGGGGGGGGGGGGGGGGGGGGGGGGGGGGGGGGGGGGGGGGGGGGGGGGGGGGGGGGGGGGGGGGGGGGGGGGGGGGGGGGGGGGGGGGGGGGGGGGGGGGGGGGGGGGGGGGGGGGGGGGGGGGGGGGGGGGGGGGGGGGGGGGGGGGGGGGGGGGGGGGGGGGGGGGGGGGGGGGGGGGGGGGGGGGGGGGGGGGGGGGGGGGGGGGGGGGGGGGGGGGGGGGGGGGGGGGGGGGGGGGGGGGGGGGGGGGGGGGGGGGGGGGGGGGGGGGGGGGGGGGGGGGGGGGGGGGGGGGGGGGGGGGGGGGGGGGGGGGGGGGGGGGGGGGGGGGGGGGGGGGGGGGGGGGGGGGGGGGGGGGGGGGGGGGGGGGGGGGGGGGGGGGGGGGGGGGGGGGGGGGGGGGGGGGGGGGGGGGGGGGGGGGGGGCCCCCCGGGTGTGGCTGGGCCGGGGTTCGGGACGTGGGCTGGGCGGGGTTTCGGACGTGGGTCGCTACAATAAAAGGCGCCTTTTATTGTAGCGACCCACGTCCGAACCCCGCCCAGCCCACGTCCGAACCCCGCCCAGCCCACGCCCTGCAACCCCGTCCCCGGCCCAGGTGCTCCTGGGTTTACACCGAGCGACGTGTCCAGCCACGTGTCCAGTCCGTGTTCAGCAGCGTGTCCGGCACGTGCTCCGCAACGTGTCCACTACTCACAGAACTTTCCCCTCCCTGCAGGGTAATTTTGCCTCCCCCCCCACTCGAACCCAGGACCCAGGGATATGATCCACAGGCTACAAGTGAGGAGTACCACTGAGCCATTCCTTTTATTGTAGCGACCCACGTCCGAAACCCCGCCCAGCCCACGTCCCGAACCCCGGCCCAGCCCACGCCCTGCAACCCCGTCCCCGGCCCAGGTGCTCCTGGGTTTACACCGAGCGACGTGTCCAGCCACGTGTCCAGTCCGTGTTCAGCAGCGTGTCCGGCACGTGCTCCGCAACGTGTCCACTACTCACAGAACTTTCCCCTCCCTGCAGGGTAATTTTGCCTCCCCCCCCTCACCCCGTCCCCGGCCCAGGTGCTCCTGGGTTTACACCGAGCGACGTGTCCAGCCACGTGTCCAGTCCGTGTTCAGCAGCGTGTCCGGCACGTGCTCCGCAACGTGTCCACTACTCACAGAACTTTCCCCTCCCTGCAGGGTAATTTTGCCTCCCCCCCCACTCGAACCCAGGACCCAGGGATATGATCCACAGGCTACAAGTGAGGAGTACCACTGGGCCAATGGCTCAGTGGTACTCCTCACTTGTAGCCTGTGGATCATATCCCTGGGTCCTGGGTTCGAGTGGGGGGGGAGGCAAAATTACCCTGCAGGGAGGGGAAAGTTCTGTGAGTAGTGGACACGTTGCGGAGCACGTGCCGGACACGCTGCTGAACACGGACTGGACACGTGGCTGGACACGTCGCTCGGTGTAAACCCAGGAGCACCTGGGCCGGGGACGGGGTTGCAGGGCGTGGGCTGGGCCGGGGTTCGGGACGTGGGCTGGGCGGGGTTTCGGACGTGGGTCGCTACAATAAAAGGCGCCTTTTATTGTAGCGACCCACGTCCGAAACCCCGCCCAGCCCACGTCCCGAACCCCGGCCCAGCCCACGCCCTGCAACCCCGTCCCCGGCCCAGGTGCTCCTGGGTTTACACCGAGCGACGTGTCCAGCCACGTGTCCAGTCCGTGTTCAGCAGCGTGTCCGGCACGTGCTCCGCAACGTGTCCACTACTCACAGAACTTTCCCCTCCCTGCAAGGTAATTTTGCCTCCCCCCCCACTCGAACCCAGGACCCAGGGATATGATCCACAGGCTACAAGTGAGGAGTACCACTGAGCCATTCCTTTTATTGTAGCGACCCACGTCCGAAACCCCGCCCAGCCCACGTCCCGAACCCCGGCCCAGCCCACGCCCTGCAACCCCGTCCCCGGCCCAGGTGCTCCTGGGTTTACACCGAGCGACGTGTCCAGCCACGTGTCCAGTCCGTGTTCAGCAGCGTGTCCGGCACGTGCTCCGCAACGTGTCCACTACTCACAGAACTTTCCCCCTCCCTGCAGGGTAATTTTGCCTCCCCCCCCACTCGAACCCAGGACCCAGGGATATGATCCACAGGCTACAAGTGAGGAGTACCACTGAGCCATTGGCCCAGTGGTACTCCTCACTTGTAGCCTGTGGATCATATCCCTGGGTCCTGGGTTCGAGTGGGGGGGGAGGCAAAATTACCCTGCAGGGAGGGGAAAGTTCTGTGAGTAGTGGACACGTTGCGGAGCACGTGCCGGACACGCTGCTGAACACGGACTGGACACGTGGCTGGACACGTCGCTCGGTGTAAACCCAGGAGCACCTGGGCCGGGGACGGGGTTGCAGGGCGTGGGCTGGGCCGGGGTTCGGGACGTGGGCTGGGCGGGGTTTCGGACGTGGGTCGCTACAATAAAAGGCGCCTTTTATTGTAGCGACCCACGTCCGAACCCCGCCCAGCCCACGTCCGAACCCCGCCCAGCCCACGCCCTGCAACCCCGTCCCCGGCCCAGGTGCTCCTGGGTTTACACCGAGCGACGTGTCCAGCCACGTGTCCAGTCCGTGTTCAGCAGCGTGTCCGGCACGTGCTCCGCAACGTGTCCACTACTCACAGAACTTTCCCCTCCCTGCAGGGTAATTTTGCCTCCCCCCCCACTCGAACCCAGGACCCAGGGATATGATCCACAGGCTACAAGTGAGGAGTACCACTGAGCCATTCCTTTTATTGTAGCGACCCACGTCCGAAACCCCGCCCAGCCCACGTCCCGAACCCCGGCCCAGCCCACGCCCTGCAACCCCGTCCCCGGCCCAGGTGCTCCTGGGTTTACACCGAGCGACGTGTCCAGCCACGTGTCCAGTCCGTGTTCAGCAGCGTGTCCGGCACGTGCTCCGCAACGTGTCCACTACTCACAGAACTTTCCCCTCCCTGCAGGGTAATTTTGCCTCCCCCCCCACTCGAACCCAGGACCCAGGGATATGATCCACAGGCTACAAGTGAGGAGTACCACTGAGCCATTGGCCCAGTGGTACTCCTCATCCGGTGTAGAAAACACCTTCGACATCATCCGGTGACTAAACGACAAAACTATACTTACTCATCCGGTGTAGAAAACACCTTCGACATCATCCGGTGACTAAACGACAAAACTATACTTACTCATCCGGTGTAGAAAACACCTTCGACATCATCCGGTGACTAAACGACAAAACTATACTTACTCATCCGGTGTAGAAAACACCTTCGACATCATCCGGTGACTAAACGACAAACAACTTAAATCTTGTCATCCGGTCACTAAACGACAAAACTATACTTACTCATCCGGTGTAGAAAACACCTTCGACATCATCCGGTGACTAAACGACAAAACTATACTTACTCATCCGGTGTAGAAAACACCTTCGACATCATCCGGTGACTAAACGACAAAACTATACTTACTCATCCGGTGTAGAAAACACCTTCGACATCATCCGGTGACTAAACGACAAACAACTTAAATCTTGTCATCCGGTCACTAAACGACAAAACTATACTTACTCATCCGGTGTAGAAAACACCTTCGACATCATCCGGTGACTAAACGACAAACAACTTAAATCTTGTCATCCGGTCACTAAACGACAAAACTATACTTACTCATCCGGTGTAGAAAACACCTTCGACATCATCCGGTGACTAAACGACAAAACTATACTTACTCATCCGGTGTAGAAAACACCTTCGACATCATCCGGTGACTAAACGACAAACAACTTAAATCTTGTCATCCGGTCACTAAACGACAAACAACTTAAATCTTGTCATCCGGTCACTAAACGACAAACAACTTAAATCTTGTCATCCGGTCACTAAACGACAAACAACTTAAATCTTGTCATCCGGTCACTAAACGACAAACAACTTAAATCTTGTCATCCGGTCACTAAACGACAAACAACTTAAATCTTGTCATCCGGTCACTAAACGACAAACAACTTAAATCTTGTCATCCGGTCACTAAACGACAAACAACTTAAATCTTGTCATCCGGTCACTAAACGACAAAACTATACTTACTCATCCGGTGTAGAAAACACCTTCGACATCATCCGGTGACTAAACGACAAAACTATACTTACTCATCCGGTGTAGAAAACACCTTCGACATCATCCGGTGACTAAACGACAAAACTATACTTACTCATCCGGTGTAGAAAACACCTTCGACATCATCCGGTCACTAAACGACAAACAACTTAAATCTTGTCATCCGGTCACTAAACGACAAACAACTTAAATCTTGTCATCCGGTCACTAAACGACAAACAACTTAAATCTTGTCATCCGGTCACTAAACGACAAACAACTTAAATCTTGTCATCCGGTCACTAAACGACAAAACTATACTTACTCATCCGGTGTAGAAAACACCTTCGACATCATCCGGTGACTAAACGACAAAACTATACTTACTCATCCGGTGTAGAAAACACCTTCGACATCATCCGGTGACTAAACGACAAACAACTTAAATCTTGTCATCCGGTCACTAAACGACAAACAACTTAAATCTTGTCATCCGGTCACTAAACGACAAAACTATACTTACTCATCCGGTGTAGAAAACACCTTCGACATCATCCGGTGACTAAACGACAAACAACTTAAATCTTGTCATCCGGTCACTAAACGACAAAACTATATTTACTCATCCGATGTAGAAAACACCTTCAACATCATCCGGTGACTAAACGACAAACAACTTAAATCTTGTCATCCGGTCACTAAAGGACAAAACTATATTTACTCATCCGTTGTAGAAAACACCTTCGACATCATCCGGTGACTAAACGACAAACAACTTAAATCTTGTCATCCGGTCACTAAACGACAAAACTATACTTACTCATCCGGTGTAGAAAACACCTTCGACATCATCCGGTGACTAAACGACAAACAACTTAAATCTTGTCATCCGGTCACTAAACGACAAAACTATACTTACTCATCCGGTGTAGAAAACACCTTCGTCGCCCGGTCACTAAACGACAGAAACATATTTACTCATCCGGCGTAGAAAACGCTAGACGTCATCGGATAACTAAAATATTCAACATCATCTGATAGACATAATCTTCACAGACTCCAAACTCCATTGACATAACATTTATACTAACGAAAATCGGAGACTCATCCAGATTTCATTAAGCGGAAGACTTAAATACCAGATTACTCAGTAAGCTTATAATCATCCCCAGACTCAGTAATTAAACCAGATAAATTCAGAAACTCAATGTTATAAATTAATCTTATCCTACTTAGAATTCCATATTCATAATAATTACTAAAATCACATGGGCATTAACCAGGGGTTCTTATTCGCCATCCAGCCACAGATTCGCATCCTGATCACCTTCCAGCAACCAAACTTAGACATCTTCATTAACTTTGAATTCCTCACCTGAATATTCTTCACCTACATCATGAGGTTTAAACTATAAGCCTAATGCTTAGTAAGGAATGCAATACTAACATAGATGCATGAATGCTTCAATTCAGAGAAAAACATGCTCATAAGTCTTTTCTGTTTCTTATGCTTCATTCATGATCATGGTTCGTATTCATCATTCATAGTCATAGATCATATTCATCATTCATAGTCATAGATCATATTCATCATTCATATTCTTCATTTAGTTGTGTGGATTAAGAGAGGATTTGTGCCGGTAAAGGGGGTTCGACAGTGAGTTTGATCATGGTCCCTACTGCGGGTCGTACTCATATGTCCCTCTTTTGGACTGTGGCATACGCCGAACCGCCCCCAACCCTCACTTAACCACATTGCATAAGTTTTATCTTCTTATCTTGTTCATGATGAGAAACATGCTTATAAAATATTTTCATGTGCATAAAACTTTCATGATGCATGAACATGGAAACTCTTAAAACATCAAGCTACAGAGCAGAGCATTATCCATCATAGAATATTACTTTCAAACTAAACGTCATCAAGAACACTAGACATCAGTATAAGGGAGTTTCTAATCATCACATAACATTCTACTTAGCATCCTTTAATGTAGGGTCCTAATGACCGAGAAACCTATACATTCACTTACCTGGATCCCTTAGCTGTAGAGCACTTTCCTTCAAACCTTCTTTACCTAAAACATTTCACATTATAGTTGTTAGAATAAACCCTAATAGTTCTGAACATAAATTATCCTAGGATCTAATAGCTAGAGTCACTTCCGCATCCTTAGTCTAAGGCTCAGTGTAGTCTGGAATCCAAAAACTGAAATAGACAAGTTCGACTATCGGTTACACTGGGTTGGTTATTTTAAATGTCCAGAATCGATTCGGAATGACATTACCAAGCTCAGGTCTTAATTGCTTCTATTATTACGCGGCCATGGGAGAATCCGAAGTTTCAACACTAAACTGAAAATGGAACTTAACAATTGGCAGATAGCTACATTGTCAGACTCATACCTCAAGCGTTGAATAAACGAGATATGGCAGGGAAACCGGTCGTCAAAGAGAGATTGCTAGTAGGCAGGGTGCGAGCTCGAGAGAGGAGTAATCGCCGAGAGAGTAATGGCGGCTACAGTGTGATTTATGCGAGATTCAAAGTTTCCATTTTCTATTTATACTGAATAATGTCCTCCTTAATTACAATTCTATCATCCCATAAATTAAAATATATAAGTCTTGGCATTTAAAATCGTTAGAACAAAACTAATAATAGAGGTGACAGTTAATTCCGTTAAGAAAATCACCTGACCGAAGTGTCGGGCGTTACATATGTATTGGGAAATGAGATTGTCATTACTCCGGAGACGGTAAATCGGTTGATCGGATTTGCAGCAGAAGGGGCGGAGAGATACTGCCATGCCCAACGGAAGTGTCCCTTCATCGGAACAGCCGAGGGAGCAGAGTTCATTCAGCAAATTCATCGGAACGCTGACCTTGTGGCGTTCGTTAAACCAGGAGCGAAAAAGTTGAATGTACAAGCCCGCGTCATCCACAATCTATTGACACACACCATTCTACCGAGGGTTGGATATAGAGATCATGTTAGCTACATGTGTCTCTATATCATGAAGAAACTATGCAACGATTTAATATTCGACCTCGGCTTCGTGATTTTAAGCCACATGTGTGAGATTGGGCGTACAAGAAACAAGAATCTCTCCTACAGTGTCTTGATTCATAAAATTGTCTAGCATTTTGAGATTGAGTTACGCCTTGGAGAGCAACTCAGATCACAGCGGCCCGGAGATGCATTTTGCAGGCTTCATTTAGTTCAGATGGGGCTTGTTGATACAGATGGGCTATGGACGTTGAGGGGAGATGAGGGGGATGATGTAGAGCAACCCACTCATGTTCGACAACCCACTCACATAGGGCAACCTCCGGAGGCAAATAGGGCGGATATGGCGTCTATTAGGGCGGATATAGACTCTCTCTCAAGCAGAGTCTCACATATCGAGGTGACTATGACGGAGCATCACAGAGAGGTCATGGAATACCTCAGAGGGATGATGAAGTACCACAGAGGTACGAGGCAGATCATCCAGGACTTGGTGGAGGCCAATGACGATGCCCGTTCGATGTCAGGAGATGACGACGACGTTGTCGAACCAATGGTGGGCGATGAGGATGAAGTCCAATTGGTGGGAGATAACGATAACGACGATGCCCAATCGTAGGTACATTCCAACCAATTTTTCTCTTTATTATTTTCATCATAATTTTTATTTTCTAATATAATTTTCATTACGTGCAGATAGGAGATGATGGACTACCAGGATGATGGGGACGACTCCTACCGTAGTCTATTTTGATGTATATTAGTTTGATGAACAATAGTTAGATTTAATTTAGTTTGATGTACTTTAATTTAGTTTGATGCACTTAGTTTGATGATGCAAACTGTTATAACTGATGCACTTTATGTTGGATGCACTTGATGTTTGGTACATGTATTTGTTTTTTAATACACTTGATGTTTGGTGCAAAATACTGAACTGTTTGGGTAGTCGAATATGCAGGATGATACTAGCTATGGAGGAGAAAAAAAACAAACGAAACTCTGGCCAAATTTCTAATTTTTTCTCACATTAAATATCAAATTAACAAAATTATTGTATAAAATTATTTTTAAGTACTATTTTCATCAATCTATTAAAATAAACTAAACGAAGTAATTTCATTTTTACAAGTTAACCAAATATTCTAATTAAGTCTCAAGCTAGTTGACTTAAACCTATTAGAAAGTAATTCTAATTTATATATTATAGATTGAATAATTCTAAGTGAACCTTCTAAATTAGACGGGTAGACAAAACCAAACGAGAATCGCAATTTTACCTGAAACTAGTTAAAATCCGATAAAAAATTATAAATTAGAAATTTGGCCAGAGTTTTCTTTATTTTTTGACTCCTCCATAGCTAGTATCATCCTGCATATTTGACTACCCAAACAGCTACAGTAGTAAACATCAAATAAACAAAATTATCATATAGACAAAATTAACAAAATTACTAATTGTTAACTCTCATTACAAAATAATGTGAAGTTGAAATGAATTGTACATCAAATTAAATTATAATAGACAAAATGCATAAAATAAAGCTGCTCCAGAATGTCCTCGTCATCGCTTGAGATCCATCATCCTATTTCATGGTCGTGTGTAGTAGACTCCTATACGCAATGACAGTTATATTAGAACATAATAATCTTAGTTTGTTCAGAGAATAATGGGAAAAAAATATCTGAGTCCTGTCAAATGTCTGGAAACCCATAAATATGTCACGCGAAGCAGCAGCACCTGAACTGAATCCCATCTCAGGACATGTGCGACTGTTATGCCCTTGACACCGGCATTTACCACAAGACATCGTAGACTTCTTCCTAGAAATTATCAACATAGAAGGCTCATCTGTAGGATCGTGATTGTCTGGGGGGGGGGGTGAATTAGATTTTTCTCTCCTAATTGAGTTTACTTAAAACAATATAAATTAATTAAGTTATTGTTTACGATTCAAAATAAACAGAGAGAGAAAAAAAAAATAACATCGAAGTTTTTAACGTGGTTCGGCCAATCCTGCCTACGTCCACGCTCCAAGGCTCCCCCTTGAAGATTCTTTCCTTCTCCTCATGAGAAATATAGATTGAACTTCACGGGCGTCGATCTACTGCCTTTACACTTCTGGATTGAACTTCACACAGGCGTCAATCCACTGCCTTACAGTTTTTACAGGATGAAGATATTTAGCACAATGCTACACTCTCTCAAAAGCTAAATCTCAAGTTCTGATCTAGAAAGGTGTATACAGAGTTTATCGCTAAAGCTCATAGGAGTTCAGAGTTACAGTTCAAAAGATTGGCAAAAAGTTCTTCTCCCGAGCTTCATTCTTCTTTTTATACTCTATCTGTAAACCGCTTCTCTTTCAGAAGGCTTCTTGTGTCCGTACAAAAAATATGACCGTTGGAGAGCATTCAAACGCAGAAAAATAGCCGTTGATATCTGGAGTCGCTATCGCTCGCAGTCTTTAATAGTCTGGCATTAAGAATTTGGACGTTCGCCCTTTGGATGAATGAGTTTGGACGATTACGCATTGGACGAGTACTTTGGATGTTAACTGGTTGGACGATTGCGTCGGACTAATAACTTTGGACGACTGCGTCTGTCTTTTAACTTTGGACAACTACGTCTTTCTTTCAACTTTGGACGACTGCGTCTTTCTTTCAACTTTGGACGACTGTGTCTGTCTTGACTTTGGACGACTGCTACTCAAGCGAGTACATTGGACGATTGCTACTATCTTTAATGTGGACGACTGACTTCGGACTAACAATACTTAGCCAAAAACGTTAGAAGCATAATACCCTTTTTAAAGAGCATTTCCAGATAAATACGATAAACACAATAAACACAATAATTCAATTATGCAGTTTATATATTTCATATTAATCATACCCATCAGTTCATATATTTCTTATTAATCATAGTCATCAAAACATAAACTTAAACTCTATTTAAGTCAACAACATCGACATCGCACACTCTTTTCTTCTTCGGCCTATCAGGTTGGGGCCTTCTCTCGGGTGGAACGATTGGGATCCGATTCTCTGATACCAGCCACATTTGTTGGCCATTAACGGGACGAATGAAGTGTGAGTACATCTCCAAATATGTATCCCGATGATAGTATATATGAACGAAATTTTTCACCAGCTCTCTCATGAAATAAATGCATGGAATGACATGAACGCATAAGATTCCAGTAAGCTCCCACCTCTAACATGCGCACACGCCTTTATTCAGGTCAACGACATATTGTTCGTTGCCGTTGCTGACCTCGAACCGTGCATCTCCCTCTAACTCAACACTCCAACTGTGAGCTGCCTCTTTGAGATTTTCTAGGTTTTTCCTAATCCTAGGACACAGGACATCGTCTGACTTGAGCATATCTTCGTATTTCTTTACAATTCGAGTCATCATGTTTTTTCGAATCATCTCGAACATGGTTAGGATCAGTTTGTCTCTGGCCGGCAATATAGCTGAATTGAAAGACTCGCATAAATTGTTCAAGTTCAAGTTGCACTTGGAAATTAGGCAAAAACGCATGAGTAGCCCAAAGGCTAGGGGCATTCGTCGAAGCCATGCATGGGCATCCGAGTTTAGCTCATGCACTTTCCTCATTGCTATCTCAAAATATTCTCTTGTGGTTGCCCTTGCTACATTCCACATAGCATCTCTATATGCTATGCCCCGAAATCGTCCTTTGAAGTTTGCATACATATGCCTTTGGTAAAAATGGTGTTCAGCTAAACCAAATGTGTCGTCCACAGCAGCCAACAACCTCTGAAATTTTAAAGAAAAACAAAGTCAGTATAAAACAATATAACTATAACGCCCGAATAATAATAATAGTAATAATAATATATACCTTTTGTCGATCCGACACAAATGTCCATCCTCGTCCAAGCCCAGTGCCTAAATCGTCCTGCAATAACTTCAAAAATCACAGCCAAGAGTCCTTGCATTCTGTCTCCATGTTGGCAACGGCAATCGGATATACGCCATTGTTGCCATCAATACTTACGGCCGTGAGTAATTGGCCAGGCAGGAACCCTTCAAATGACATCCACCTAAACATATAATCGGTCCGCCCTGTTCCAGCAAACCTACCACACAAGCAGCCATACATACATACATTCTTTCAAATATCATCTGCTCATCTCGCCCCTCACCCACTACGTAACCATGTATTTTAACTGTACTGCCTGGATTTGATCTGAATATTTCTTCTGAGTATGAACGCAGTAGTTTGAATTGTTCTTCGCTCCTCCCGTAATTAAGTTCTTTCGCTTCGGTTCTTCCTCTTCTCATAAGACTTGGCTTAATGTTCACCTTATGTTCCTTCCTCACTGTCTCGATAATATCAAGATTGGGCCAGTCAGGTTGACTTTTGAACATATCTAAATAATACGTTGTCAACCACTTTGCTGAAGCGTGTCAATTATCAAGTGTCCTAACACAGTTGTGATCATTACGGTAGACCTTTATTTGGAAGGTCAACTCATTTTGCATGACCGAAGTATGCAGATGCCAATTACAATCTACTCCTTCACATTTTGCTGTGAATCTATTCTTCTCACTTTTAACAAATTTGATATCAAATCCTTTTTTCAAAAAATAATCTCGTACTTTGTCTCTAATGGCCTTCAAGGAGCTATATTGTCTGCCCACAATAAAATCACCTGAATTTTCTGCCCTTACTTGTATACTTTGTGCTTCGTTATCATCTGAATTAAACGGTTCACGAAGCTCATCGTCTAAGGTTTGCGAAATTGAATGCACTTGTATTTCTCCTTCACCATCTAAGTGATCAAATGGTTGAATATCACCGTATATCGGACCGTGCTCCTCCATATACCACGACATGTTCGCAGGCTCATCTCCATCAACTAATCTTTCTACCATTTACGACAATTATCTACAAAAAAATACAACAATAACAATCAGAATACATAAAGAAAATCATAGGAAAACATTATCAAATTTTAATAAAAATACTAGACATCTGTAAATTTCCCCCAAAAAGAGTGAACCTCATTTATAAAACTTAGTATAAAACGTGTGTGAAATTTCCTAATTTTTTTTTGGTGAACAGTACTTGTGAACAGTGTTTTGCCGATCGATCGGCTACCCCACTGCCAACACTATCAAAAACATCAATTTGGCCGTTGAGAATGGACGGATGCTCTTTCCTGTACGTCCGTCCGTTATTCAGTTTGGCAGATTACAAAATCTGAGTTATTTGCGATAAAAATTGAACTAAATGAAAAAACTATTACCTCAAAGCGTATTTCGGTCGAAAATCTACAAAAAATTTGCAAGAGGTTGAGAGAAAATAGATTTTACCGCAGCGAAAATGTCGGATATCAGGCACTGGATAGATATAAATTGCGCAACCGGACGGACGCTTTATTTACGCGTCCGTCCGTTGCCGCCCTAAATTAGAAAGTCCGTCCGTTTATAAAATGCCTTAAAACTAACGGACGGACATATTGATTAACGGACGGATGCTTAAATACAGTGTCCGTCTGAGCCACACATCGACATCCATGACAAAAAATGCCTACGGACGGACAAACGTTTTGTGTGTCCGTCCGTCATAAGTATCGGACGTACGCGATTTTGAAACGTCTGTCCAGTATACGGCAAAATAATGTACCGAACGGACGTGAAAATTGTCCGCCTGTCTGATATAAAACAAAAATGGATACCGGACGCAGATTGAAAGGATTTGAAATCCTAGAGAAATCTCTCTGAGAGAGAAGGAAAACAAATACAGGAAGAAGAAACGTAAAGCTTGAATAATAATCATCAAAATGTTCTGCACAATTGATATACATCAAGGAGGTAATAAATGAATGATAAGACAGTAACTAAAACAACTAACTAAACTAGAAATAAATAGTAATTTAGTTAGTTCTAATATCCCCCCTTAAGATCACGTGCGGAGACCAAAGATCTTGAATATGAAGAGGTGGAAAGTCGCCGGTGGGAGAGGCTTAGTCAGTGCATCCGCAAGTTGGTTATCTGACGGAGTGAACTTGACCAAAAGTTTCTTTTGGAGAACCTTTTCCCGAACGAAATGGAAGTCAATCTCAACGTGCTTTGATTTTGAGTGCAAAACCGGATTGAAAGCGAGATAGGTTGCACTGAGGTTATCACAGAGAATAAGTGGTGCGACAGGAGAAAGAAAACCTAGTTCGCTGAGTAGAGATTGAAGCCATAGGATTTCAGGGGCTCCATTTGCCACACTGCGATACTCTGATTCTGTGCTGGAGCGAGAGACAACCTTTTGCTTGGTGGAGGACCAAGAGATAAGGTTCGGGCCGAGAAACACACAGAAACCACTGGTGCTTTTATGGTCATCTGGGCAAGAGGCCCAGTCAGCATCCGTATAGCCAGTCAAGTCAAGAGCAGCAGACGGGGTGAAGGAGATGCCTAGAGAGGGCGTACCTTTGAGATAATGTAGAATCCGCTTGACTGCTTGTCAGTGCGTGTCAGATGGGGCATGCATAAACTGAGAGACCTTATTGACAGCAAAAGCAATATCAGGTCGGGTAAGGCAGCAATACTAGAGCCCGCCAACTATACTGCGGTATAAGAACTCATCCCGTAAAGGGGTCCCAGAGTGTATGGATGAAATGGGACCAGCTACCATCGGAGTCGGGACAGGTTTACAAGCCTCCATATTTGCACGACAAAGAAGCTCAGATATATAACGTGACTGTGAAAGGGTCATACCCGTAGGTGTCTGCAAGAGTGAGATGCCGAGAAAATATGATAGGAGTCCAAGATCGCGTACCTTAAATTGAGAATGGAGGTATGCCAGCAACTGGTCTAAGAGGATGGTAGAGCTACCAGTCAAAATAAGATCATCAATGTATACCATCATAATGAGAATAGAGGACGACCGTCGACGGATAAATAGAGATGAGTCGGACTTCGAGGCGAAGAACCCCATTGTGTCAAAGCGGTGTATAACTTGGTGTACCAAGCCCTTGGAGATTGCTTCAGACCATAAAGAGATTTATGGAGTAAGCATATGGTCGAAGGAGAGGTTGAGTCAACAAAGCCAAGGGGTTGTTGCATGTAAACAGTCTCGGTCAAATCTCCGTGCAAAAATGCATTACTAATATCAAGTTGTCGGATAGGCCAGTGAGACGAAACCGCTAAGGAAAGCACTGTTCGAACTGAGGTAGGTTTGACCACTAGACTGAAAGTTTCATCGTAATCAACGCCTTCAGTTTGATCATACCCTTTGGCTACGAGGTGAGCCTTATATCAAGAGACCTTGCCATCAGAGTTTAACTTGGTCTTGAAGACCCATTTGCAGCCGATTAGTTTAGCATTCCTTGGGGGAAGAACTAAGGACCAGGTGCGTGTGTCTCTGAGCACAAATATTTCCTCTTGCATGGCAGAGAGCCAGTGAGAAGATTTTGCAACTTGACTGAAGGTTTTTGGCTCAAGAGCGGGTTCAAGGAGAAGAGCCTTGGGCTTAAACACACCGGATTTAGCCCTGGTAATCATGGGGTGGCGGTTGTGAACGGGTTGGTCAAGCAATGGAAGTTCGGCAGTAGAAGGGGTGGGGAGGCTGTAAGAAGAAGGGGAAGAGAAACGGGAAATCAAAGGAGGTGTATGGGTAGGAGAGAGGAAAGGTACGAGAGGAAGGGGAGAAGCCGAGTAAGTGGTATTTGAGGTTGGGGGAGGGCAAGGTAAAAGGGGAATTTGAAGTGGGACCGGAGAGGGTGGGGAGGGAGGAGCTGTGGGAGACGAGAACGGAAAGGTAGACTCCATAAAAGTGAGATGACGAGAAACATAGATTTTATTGGAAGTAGGGTCAAGACATAAGGATCCTTTATGAAGAAGAATAGAGCCGAGAAAGACACAAGGGAGAGAGCGAGGTTGAAATTTGTGTTGGTTGAAAGGCCGGAGAAGTGGAAAGCAGAGACAACCGAAAACACGAAGAGAGGTATAATCGGGAGGTTTTTGGAACAAACATTCAAACGGAGATTTGTGACGGAGAACGAGAGTGGGTAAGAGGTTTATCAAGCTGGTAGCAGTAGCAAAGACATAGGTCCAAAAATGATGAGGAACGAAAGAGTGAATAAGGATCCTTTATGAAGAAGACTAGAGCCGAGAAAGACACAAGAGAGAGAGCGAGGTTGAAATTTGTGTTGGTTGAAAGGCCGGAGAAGTGGAAAGCAGAGACAACCGAAAACACGAAGAGAGGTATAATCGGGAGGTTTTTGGAACAAACATTCAAACGAAGATTTGTGACGGAGAACGAGAGTGGGTGAGAGGTTTATCAAGCTGGTAGCAGTAGCAAAGACATAGGTCCAAAAATAATGAGGAACGAAAGAGTGAAAAAGTAAGGCGAGACCGGTTTCAACAACATGTCGATTCTTGCGTTCTACCCTACCATTTTGATTCGAGGTATAAGGATAAGAAACACAATGTTGAATGCCCAAAGATTGGAAAAAGGGTGTGAGAGATCGAAATTCGCCACCCCAATCCGATTGAACGACTTTGATTTTAGTGTCGAAATGTATAAGAACAAATTGATAGAAATTGACAAAAGTACGGTGAACTTCACTTTTTAATTTGAGAGGAAAGAACCACGTGAAACGAGTACAATCATTTACAAACATGATAAAATAATGGGCACTAGTAATAGATTTTATCGGAGAGGGTCCCCAAACATCGGTGTGAATCAGATCAAAAGGAAATTGAGCATGAGATTCTGAAATTTGAAAAGGTAATTTATGACTTTTGCTCATTTAGCAAGGAGTACAAAAATGGTTAACAACATTGTTTAACTGGAAATTACATGATTGGAGGACTTTTTGCATAATTGGAAAAGCAAGGTGGCCAAGCCTAAGGTGCCACATGGAGTTCAAAACAGTGCTTAGAATAGCTCCTTGCCGAGCATAAAGTGACTGAGGCCGAGCTGTCGGCGACTTGGAGGAGAGCCGAGCAGCAGCAGGGGACAAAAGGGGAGGTGCCGACGAGGGTGTGGTAGAGGCCGTCACTGAGGGAACCACGAAGCAGGATTCAACAGAGACAGAATTCTGTCGACAGAGCTGGGAAACAGTTAAGAGATTGTGCGAAATATACGGGGTGTGATAAATAGTGGGCAAAAACAGAGAGCGGCCGAGGGCCGGAAGTTCAGCAGAACCAGAATAAGACAGGGGAAGAGAAGTACCTGCGACCGTGGCAACCTGTGAAGACTCGGGAAGGGGTTGAAGGTGACTCAGGAGCTCGGGCTGGGAAGTAAAGTGGTGGGTGGCCCCTGAATCTAGCACCCACGATGTAGTTGGCGAGGAGGAGGTCGGCGTCGGGAGAAGGCCAGAGTAACTATTCGGGGAAGGGAAAGTCGGGTAAGGGAGAAGAGAGGGGATCGGGTCGGGTGATGAAATAAGGGATTGGGTTGGGTATTGGGTGAAAGGGGGGCCAGGTTTGGGCAGAGGCAGGCGGGTAAAAGGCTTGGGTCAGGTCGGGGGTGAAATGGGTTAGGTGGGCTTGGGCGGGTGGAGTCAAGTAATGGGCTTGATAGGCTCCAGTCTGGAGTTGGTAGCATTTGAGGGCGAAGTGACCCACTTTGTTGCAGATCTGACATCTGGGTCGAGGGCGCCACTGGCGGGGCGGGTTTGCAAAAACGGGTCGGGAAGGATAAAAACCACTGGAAGGATTTGGGCAAAAATTGGCAGGCGGGCGAGGGCGATGAGCGGCGATGTTTGCCTGGAACAGAGCAGGCGGCGGAAGGGTGGCAACGGTGTTTTGCGTCTCTAGATGAAAGTCGAAGCTCTAAAGCAAACTCTGGATTTCTTCCAGAGAGATCTGTTCGGAGCGAAGCGTAAGGGACGTAATCGTAGTGACGAAGGAGTTGTATTCGCTGCCCAAACCGCCCAGGAAGTAGATGATCTTGTCTCTGTCAGAAACAGGTTCGCCAATCGCCACAAGCGTGTTGCAAATTGTAGTGAACTGTTGGAAGTAGGCGATAACCGAGAGTCCGGCTTTGGATAGAGAGTGGAGGATGCCCCAAAGATTGGTGATGCGAGCCAGAGACGAGGATGCGAAGATTCTGTCTAAGGCGGACCAAACATCGTGAGCGGCAGAGAAATAGATCATTTGAGGAAGAAGATCCTCCGACAGTGAGGCGAAAATCCAGCTGTGGAGAAGACTGTTGTAGCGTTGCCATGTGGAAAAATTCGGGTTGGTCTGAGTTTCGGTGGAATCCAGAAACTGCGAAGGTGGAACCGAGGTGCTATCCAGCAGATGATGAATGCCGTTCACCGTCGCAATGTAAAGGAGCTGAGCTCTCCATACCAGGTAGTTTGTACTGGTTAGTTTGACAGTGAGCGTCTGGTTAACAAAGGGAAGAGGAGGGAGAGGAGGTGGAACGACGCCGGAAGAGAGAGAGGGGTTGGCAAAAACAGTTGAGCTAGAGGAAGCCATCCTTCAACTCTGATACCATGAAAGGATTTGAAATCCTGGAGAAATCTCTCTGAGAGAGAAGGAAAACAAATCCAGGAAGAAGAAATGTAAAACTTAAATAATAATCATCAAAATGTTCTGCACAATTGATATACATCAAAGAGGTAATAAATGAATGATAAGACAATAACTAAAACAACTAACTAAACTAAAAATAAATAGTAATCCAGTTAGTTATAATACAGATCGGACGGATGGTAAGGTTTGTTTTATTATGTTTTTGATACTTTAAGGTTTGATTCGTTAAATTTGATACTTTAAGGTTTAAAATAAAAAAACCTATATAGTTCGAGGTTTGATTCAGTAATTTCTCTTTTAAAAATAAATGTATTTTTTAAAAAATATTTATTTTTTTGAGCTAGGATTTGGGCAGAGTCTAAGCCTGATTCAAGTCAAATTTGCGACTCATGGTTCAGTTTTGTTTTTCACGTTTAACATTGTGAGCCGAACCACTACCCAAAGTTCCAACCTTCCAAAATTTGGGTTGGTTCCTGTAATGGTGGGAACCATACTGAATTGTCAGTTTCAGCTCCAACAGCAGATAGCTTCGGTTTCTACCAATTTCTTATGTGGAATTGGTCAGTTAAATTCCAATTGAAATTGAACCGAACTAATTTTTCAATTTTGCTCTTTCCGGTTTAAGTTTGGTTTCTATTATTTATTTTTTTGGTTTTGATTCGGTTTTATTTAGTTTAAACTATGTTTGAGCTGGTTTTGGAAGGATTTAATTCGGTAATTTGTAATTTTTAATATATATATATATATATATATAATATATATATATATATTTGGTTCGGATCAATTTTGATTGATTTTTTGAAAGAATTGACCAAAAATTGAACTAGAAAATTCGATTCATTTCAATCCGACTTTTGTGAAGGCCAGGCGGTGAAAACACGAGTTCAACACGACAGAGATGATTGACAAAATTGAAAAAAAATTAAATATTATAATTTTTAACGTTCATTTAACAGATTTGTTCGATTTTCTAACCATACATAGTTTGATGTTTGAATTGACGAAAAAATTTGTTCAATGTTTGAATTGAAAAACAACTCATAATTCAGTGTTTGAATTAATCTTTTTCCAACGTTCATTTAACAAACTGATTTGATTTGCTTACAGTGTACAGTTTTTGAATTAACGAAAAATATTGTTCGGTGTTTGAATTGAAAAACATCATATAATTCAATGTTTAAATTTGTATTTTACCTATAATTTCTTACACTAATTATACTTTAATTGAACCTATTATTTTTTGACACGTCAACGAATATTTTAAAGTAAAAAAATAAACACAGTATTACTTGAATAAAAAACCAATTCATTGATCTGTTCACGCATTTTCATCTTCACAATACTCCCCCTCTATCTCACCGACCCCAAATCACAAAATGATTTGATGTGGTTTAATGGAATTAATTGCACTAGGATGAAAAAAAAATATATTTTATCTTTTTAAAATGTTAAATTAATGCAATTAAAATATAATTAATTTAATAAATTATAAATAATTAATTTATTATATTTGTTGCATTAATAATCATATTCAAAAATAAAATTCACAGCCTTGTTTCTGTAATTCCCGTCCAAAAATACGCCGCCGGCCGCTGTTGAAATAATTCCTCGGCTCGAAACCCTCTCTCTTAGCACTGAAGAGGTTAAGCTGTGGTGAATATGGGGAAAGCAGTGGTTGATTCGACTAGCAACGTAGCAGCAGTCCAGGCTACAAACGACGATGCTTCTGCTAGTAAACTGTTGTGTATCTCATAATCTTCTGTCACATTTTCATATTCTCTTTCCTCGAATTTATTAATTCCATTATCTATCCTTGATCTTTTCATCGCTTGTGTGACTTTGTGATCTTTATAGTACGTATTTGTTTGCCATTCTATGCATCTGTGCGGATCACAGCGTATATTCAGTTCTACTGCCGAAAAAATTTCTCTGTTTTTTGGCATAGAAGAGTGGAAGTTTCAGAATTCTTGCGGTATTACTTTCCTGGATCTCTAGATAAGAAATGTTAATACGCTGTGACTCATAGTTCAATTTTACTCGTCATCTATTGGTGAACAGAGTAATATTTTGAGTTTTCAGGTTGTGCAGAATGCATACATGAAGAGGTTAAAATAACTATTTAATGTGTAAACTGCAGATTAGTCATTCATAACATAATTCAAAACTTGCTGAAAAATAAGATCGAGTTGATATTTTGGTGGCACATGTATATGTTTCGATATCAATGGATATTTATTATGATCTATATTGTTTTAAGTGTAACAATATGATGAAAAAACCTGGCCATTAAGTTTTTGTGACGATATTTCGACTTACACAGGACGGCGAAGCATCACCGATTAGAATTAGCATAATTTTACTTGCGGGAAAAGGCTGACGTATGGTACTACGGGTGGAAAGTTACGAAAACAGGAGTCACCTGGAGACAATTTACATCCGCCTTATGTAAGCGATTCTCTACCAAACCGGGAGAAGACATTGTGGAATCCCTCAATAAAATCACTCAGACAGGAACGGTTGCGGAGTATCTGGAGAAGTTTGAGGAATTGAAAGCCCAAGCGCAGCCGTGCCTACCGGAAATGCCAGAATCTTTCTGGATTGCAAGTTTTACTAGTGGGTTGAAGGAGGAGATTCGTGCGATGGTAAAAATTGTCCCGTCACCTACTCTGGAGCAAGCATATGAAGTGGCTACCCTTCAAGACTCTGCATTCGGTGTAGTTTACAAAGGATGGAAGCAAATGCGTCAATCCCCAAACCCGAAGTGGATCGATGGTCCCCGGGCTACTCCGGCTAGCTTTACTCCCGGCGACACCGAGAACTTGAAACCAGCAGCCAAGACGCAGCGCATTCCACAATCGGATCTCCAACTAAAACGGAAGCTGGGCCTTTGCTTTAAATGTGATGAAAAATATGTCGCTGGCCATATTTGCAAAAATTGAACGTTAAATTTGCTGGTAATCGATCCAGATCCAGCCGACTCCGAGGAGGAAAATGCTCCGGAAAATGAGTCCGCCGACGATAGCTTAAACCCCACCCCTCTGGAGGTCTCTCTTCACGCTCTCACTGGCCAGACCACTAACTCTACTGTCCGCATCTCCGGGCAGCTCGGTCACCAAGATATTTCTATCCTAATTGACAGTGGCAGTACCAACAGCTTTTTAGATGAACGGCTGGCAGCTCACTTCCGATTACCCACAGAACCTGGTAAGACTGCTGACGTCGTGGTGGCCAACAGCGAGAAATTGCGCAGTAAGGAGCTCTCCGATCCGGTAACCTGGAAGATGCTGGGTCTCCCTTTTTCCTACCCTTTGCGTACACTGAAATTTGGTGGGAGTAATATGATCTTGGGCATTGATTGGATTGCAGCCCACAGCCCAGTGACGTTTGATCCACCCCATCAAAAAATAACAATCCAATACGAGGGTAAACCCCTCCAGATACCATATGCCCATTTAGCCACTCTCAACACGGTGTCCATTCAGAACAGGCTTCCTACGGACTGGAAAAAACAGCCCACTGGGTTTATCGCTCAGTTACAAATTATGGAGAGTGATCACATACTACCGGCGCCAGAGAGCGTCAACACAGTTGTTCATACTTTTGCCGACGTGTTTGCCCCGCTGTCGGGTTTACCGCCGGAGAGAAGCCATGATCACCAGATTCCGCTTCATCCTGACGCTCAACCCTTCCGACTTGTGCTTTACCGGTGCCCATTTTCACAGAAAGCTGAAATTGAAAGACTAGTTCAGGAAATGCTCCGCGACGACATAATTGTACCGAGCAACAGTTCTTTTGCATCACCGGTTCTCCTGGTTCGGAAAAAAGATGGGCAATGACGGTTTTGCGTCGACTACCGGCAACTCAATGCCCTTACCATTAAAGATAAATTTCCTATGCCCATCATTGACGAATTATTAGATGAGTTGCATGGCTCCTCCATCTTTTCCAAAATTGATCTCCGAGCTGGGTATCACCAAATTCGTGTGAGGAAGGAAGATTGTCATAAGACAGCATTCAAAACCCATCAAGGGTTATATGAATTTAGAGTCATGCCCTTCGGTCTCACTAATGCTCCAGCAACGTTTCAGGCTCTCATGAACTCAATCTTCCAACCATTCCTACGTAAGTTTGTACTTGTTTTTTTTTATGATATTCTGATTTACAGCCCGTCTGTCGAGTCTCATTGTGAACATTTAAAGGTTGTTCTGGGCCTGCTTCGCCAGCATTCACTGGTGGCCAAGGAATCGAAGTGTATATTCGGCCAAATGGAGGTGAGCTATCTGGGTCACATTATTTCCCGAGATGGAGTCAAAGCCGACCCCGCCAAAATTTCTGCCATGGTACATTGGCCATCTCCTTCCACTCCCAAACAACTACGGGGATTCTTGGGATTAACCGGCTACTATCAGAAATTTATTCGTAATTATGGCATTCTGGCTAAACCTCTCACGTCGCTCCTCAAAAAGAATGCGTTTCTCTGGAGTCCAGAGGCAGAAGACGCTTTCCAAACTCTCAAGACCGCCATGAGCACACCGCCGGTTTTAACTCTTCCCTATTTCTCGCAGCCGTTCACAATTCAGACGGATGCCTGTCAAGGGGGCATGGGAGCTGTTTTGATGCAACACTGTCAGGTCTTAGCATACATGAGTAAACCTTTCAACTCAAAGAACATGGGACTCTCCATCTATGAAAAAGAACTTCTTGCTTTGGTGGCCGCAGTTCAGCTTTGGCGGCACTATTTAGAAGGCCACCGTTTTATTATCCAGACTGATCATCAGTCCTTGAAATATTTATTGGAGCAGCGTATCACAACCCCTTTACAGCAGAAATGGCTCTCGAAGTTACTCGGTTTGGATTATCAAATTGAGTATAGGCAAGGTCGACACAACATGGTTGCCGATGCTCTCTCCCGCCTTCCTGTTTGCCTGCCCCGACACCCCAAAATGCCATAGTATTTCCCTTAATACCCCCCAGTGGGTGCAGGAGGTCCTTTCCAGTTATGAAGGAGATACTAAGGCTACTGAGTTGCTCACCAAGCTTACTGTAGACCCCTCCTCCGACCCCTCCTTTACTGTCTCCAACGGTTTGATCCGATTTCAGGGCAGATTATTTCTGGGGCAGGGTAACTCCATTCGTACTAAAGTTCTTCGCACTTTACACGACTCGGCCGAAGGGGGTCACTCGGGTATACAGGCCACTCTCCATCGCGCTAAGTCGCTTTTCTGGTGGCCCGGCCTCTCTTCCGACGTTCGCTCGCACGTTAGCTAGTGTGATACCTGCCAGCGTTGCAAGCATGAACACGTCCATTATCCCGGTCTGCTTCAGCCATTACCGGTTCCCCAGCAACCTTGGACCCATATTGCCATGGACTTCATCGAAGGTCTCCCCAACTCTCTGCATTCCAACTGTATCCTGGTGGTCGTCGATCGCTTCACTAAATATGCCCACTTTCTGGCACTTCAACATCCTTTCACCGCGGTTCAGGTTGCAAACATTTTTTTAGATAATATATTCAAGCTGCATGGTATTCCACTTTCTATGGTTTCCGACCAAGACCCTATTTTCCTCTCTGCTTTTTGGCGGTCTGTTTTCTCTTCTCTCGGGGCAGAGCTGGACACTTCGACTGCATATCATCCCGAGTCCGATGGTCAGACCGAAAGGCTTAACCAGTGCCTCGAAATGTATCTCCGCTGCATGACTTTCAAGAAGCCCTCGGTTTGGCGACAGTGGCTGCCACTAGCAGAATGGTGGTACAATACTACTTTCCAGTCGGCCATTAAGATGACGCCGTTCGAAGCTTTGTATGGGCAGCCTCCTCCCCGCTTGGCATTAGGTCCTTATTTACCTTCTACATCCGCCGCCGCTGACGGCTACCTTCGTGATCGACATGCCATGAACTCTATGTTGAAAGAGAACATTTTATAAGCTCAGCAGCGTATGAAGTTATATGCAGATCGCAATCGTACTGAGCGTAGTTTTCAGTCGGGGGATTGGGTGTATCTCAGGCTCCAACCTTATTGCCAGCAATCTGTGGCTACCAGACCTTCTCACAAACTCGCCCCGAAGTACTTTGGCCCGTTTCAGATTACCTCACGCATCGGCCAAGTCGCTTACCAGTTGGCTTTACCGGCGGGGACTCGCATACACCCGGTTTTTCATGTGTCCTTATTAAAGAAGACTATCGGCGCACAGGCCATTTCCTCGCCAATCCTTCCACCAGAAATTTATGGGGATTCTGCCAAAGAACTCCCTCTCCTACTCCTTCAGACAAGAGTGGTCAAACGCGGCAACTTTCCTGTTACCCAATGGTTAATTTAGTGGGTCGATCGGCCGGTTTCTGATGCTTCCTGGGTTGATTCAGACGTCATCTCCGCTCGTTTCCCTGATTTCCGACCTTGGGGACAAGGTCTATCTGAGGAGGGGGCCTGTCGTGGACAAGGCCTTATCCACGATGGGCTACGTGGTTGGGCTACTAAGAAGAGGAGAACCAGGCCAACGAGGGCCCAAGCCCGAACACCCTGCCAGCTGTAGCTGAAGGTCGAGGTGTCCAAACCGTTAGAATGTTGAGCATTATAACCAGAAGAGAGGGAGGAGAGAAGGGCGTGAATAGTCTGTTATCAACTTTTACTATTTTTCTTTAGTTTTCTACTTTCTATTGTAATCGTTTTTCTGGAAATATAGCAGAGTTTTTCCATTTTCCCGTTGTGAATCCCTGGATTACACAACAAAGAACTCCGAAAGATTTGACTGCAATACCTAAAAAACAATGATGCTGCTACGCATCTTTTTGGTCTTTGTTTATCTGTTGTAGCAATGAGTGATATCAGGATTAGCTCTGTGGTTGGCTTTTACTTGATCCGCAGTTTATTTGAAGAGAAAGTTGGAATTGTCGTTGGTTTGCCCATTTGATTTTATCTTTCGATACCTTAAAGAAAATGGGCGTAACTTTGACAATCAGGAAATACGTGTACTATTTGTATCCTCTTTTTTCTTTTGGTTTGCTTTGAGTAACGAGGTTTTGTTTTTCATATTTTTATTTATGAGGACGATTTACTTCTTTTAATATTTGGATGTTTTCTTCCGTCGAGACTTTCTTTTTCAGCAGTCTTTTAATTCTGGGAATTCTATCTTCTTGAAATTCTTATTGGTTCTTTACTCATTCTGGGAATTCTTCTTGAAATTCTTATTGGTTCTTTACTCTTTCATTTTTTTTTTTTTTTGTGTTTTATTTGCTGGGTTTCATTTAGGAAAATGGTTTTGTGATAAAAGGGAGACCGTTTCTGAAAAATTAGGTTGGAAGAAAAGTAAACTAAGAGCTGTGGCATTTTATTAACAATGCTCTTATCCTTGGTGCATTTTCTACTTTGATGGCGTTGCGACATCCGGCTTCTGCATTTTATTATGTGTAAATATTGTTAATATAAGTGTAAAAAAATGTATGCAGTACCACTCAAGGTCAAAAGATACTGAATTTTGCATCAATTATGTATGTAAACATTATGGTTTCCTGTAAAAGTGCTGAAGCAGGTTTTAAATTGCTCATGATTTTTAGGCTAGAGAAAGCGGGAAGATTGAACATGAAAAGAAATTATCCGCTCTACAAAGCCAGGAGTATAGGGGAGAGGATGAAATTAAGCTAGATAAAACCAAGGCGTCAATAAAGAGACTTCAGTCTGTAATTATTGTCACTTCTCAGGCTGTTTCTACTACTTCAACTGCCATTAATGGTCTTCGAGATTCTGATCTTATTCCTCAGTTGGTTGAACTCTGTCATGGGTAAGTTTCCCCTCTCTCTCTCTCTCATTGATAGAAATGTTTATGTGCGACAAGAAAAATAAAAATAAAAATTCTCTACCATTTGTGAAAATAATTGAGAATCCTAAATTTAACAAAAACTCTAATGATTTGTGTTTGGAGTAATCTTGGGGGACATTCTACTAAACTATGTTTTAGGTAATGATTATAGCTCGCCTTTAACTTATAGATTGATGTTAAAGAAGTGATTAATTAAAGATTTTTTATTTTTTCATCTAATATTTAATTTATTTACAGAAAACAATTTGAACATCAATAAATATTTGATTTCTTAGCGTGTGACAATCTAGAGTTATTCTTGCTGCATTTTCTAATTCGAGAGCACTGTGACATCAATAGAATAAGCTCTTGAGATTATTGTGAATGCCTCTAGCTCTTGGCCCCTATACCGAAGTGGCCACCTCTTTTAATTGTTGGCCCCCAAAACTGCTTCTTACTAGTGGTTACCTTTTCTACCACCTGCAGACACCTTTTGTACCAAAGTAATTATGATGGAGTGAGGTACACCATTTGAATTTATTGTTATAGGACATGTTGTCTCTTTCTTAATTAGAAGACTTATCTTTGGTTGGTTCTTACCTGAATCAAACTGAAATATATCAACATCGTGATGCTTAATCCTTCTATTGATTATGATAATGGTGCTAGCCATTATTGGGTGGGCCCAACTAGGCAGGTCTGACAAAAGACCGTTCATAGCGTAGTGACTCTTGATTAAAGTTTCAGGCTCAATAACAATCTTGCCTTGTTCCTTCATATCTTGCTCAATTATTTTTTGTTGTTTGACCCTGAGGCATCGAGTATTATTTTGGTTGACTGAAGGGCTCATTGTAACCGAAGATTCCAGTTCATTGGCCGTTTCATTGCCTGAGAGTGTCCCATTAATGTTATTTTGTCTGGTCAACCTATTTGTCCAGAGATATTAGACCATATTGTAGTAGGAAAATTCAAGGTAGAGCAAAAAGAGTCGATTTTTTATTATTCTAAAAAAAGAAAAGCAGGAAACAATTGAACATAGTTTTTCTGGACATGTCTACAAAAATGATTAGTAATTCGAGAGACTGTTCCAGAAAGCATTTAAAAAAGTGACTGTGAGAGTGTTTTTTTTTTTCCTAGGAACAAAGGAAAAAGGGATTTCCATATGTTTTTAACAAAAGAATTTTTTCCTGGCTCTCTGTAAACTCTTTTTATCTAATATCTGTCTCACAAATTAATTTACATTTGAAGGAAGTTTAGAACATGCATATGATTGTTTTCATTGTGCTTAAATGTTGATTGAGAAGAAGGCAACTAGCTCTTGGATTTTTTGGGAAAAAAATTGTTACACTATACTCTCATAATACAAATTTCAGAGAATGTATCTGGTATATCTATTTTATGTTCTAGATGTGTTTGATGCAGATTTATGTACATGTGGAGATCAATGCACCAGTACCACGACATTCAGAACAACATTATACAACAAGTCCGAGGTCTTATAAACCGATCAACCAAAGGTGACTCAACTTCCGAACTTCACCGACAGGCCACTCGGGACCTCGAATCATCAATCTCTGCTTGGCATTCGAGTTTTTGCCGACTGATTAAGTTTCAACGGGATTTCATTCAATCCCTTCACGGTTGGTTCAAGCTGTCTCTCGTACCACTGAACAACGAGAATAACTCAAGTGGAAACAAAGAGTATTCTGATGTATATGCCTTTTGCGACGGGTGGAAGCTCGCTCTCGATCGTGTCCCCGATATGGTCGCCTCTGAGGCAATCAAGAGTTTCATCAATGTTGTCCATGCAATAGCGGTTAAACAAAGTGAAGAAATTAAAGTTAGAAAACGCACCGAAACAGCATCGAAGGAGCTAGAGAGGAAGGCTTCATCTCTTCGGAACATTGAAAAGAAGTTTTACAACTCTTATTCCATGACAGGCATTGGTGTTCCTCATAACGGACATGCTCTAGATGCTCATGACCCACTCGCTGAGAAGAAATCCGAGCTCATTGCCTGCCAAAGACGGGTTGAAGACGAGATGATGAAGCATTCGAAAGCCGTCGAAGTAACTCGATCAATGACCCTAAACAATCTTCAGACTGGGCTGCCAGGGGTATTCCAAGCATTAACGAGTTTTGCTGCCTTGTTCTCAGAGTGCCTCGAGTTGGTATGTACCCGTTCTTATGCCATCAGATAAGTCTCTTACCCTCAATTTTACCATTTGGGGTTTTTAGGGTAGATGAAATTGATGAGGGCAGAGATTTTTGATGGGTTTTATATCTCACTGCTGTTCTTAATTGGTGTATATATTTTGCTGTTTATCTGCACGTTCCTTTCTTGGAGTGGAGGATCTAAACGTCTGTACATAAAATTGCTTGGTTGTTGTTGTATTCGCGTCAAAGTTTTATATCATATAATCAAAATTTCAAGCTTATTGTTGGTCTCTTTCTTCTATTTTTTTCTCATTTTCTTGCATATTTTCCGGAGAAAAAATCACTTCGATGATTGGATGGAGATTCAACACCACTTTTACTCATTTTTCTCTATGTTTTGGAAAAAACAAAAGATGTGTTTCTGAAACTATAGTCTATAATGTTTAAATTTTTGATTTCCCCTTGAGGAAAAAAAACCATTCAACCCAAAAAATAAATCCCCACTCATTTGGAAAAATAAAGATTTAAGCACTCGCATGCACAAGAGGCAGAAACAAAAGAGAAAAATATAGATGCAGAGGCATGCCAATTGAGGGTAACTACTAAGAACCTTGTTTTGCAGGAGCTAATGAGAAATGGGGTAGCAAAGAAACAAATTTAGAGAGGCAGAGACAGAAAACAACGGGTCTTTTTTAAAAAAAACATCGCCTCCCCTTCATAGGTTAAATGTAGGATCCATATCACCCAAGGGTATTTTCAACTGATGCACCCAAATAAATTGTACAATTGCTGCCTATGCAAGAAAGTAATATCAGAAAATCTTCAATCTCCATATAAATATTAAAAAAAAAGAAAGAAAAACCTAAGGATTTACAGACGTATAAACCCAACACTACTTGTTTATTTATATTTTCTTTTATACGTAATCATTCTTGGATACATGGGTATCTCTGTACATTTACTCCAATCCTTTCCTTCGTCTCTCATTTTCTCATGTACTAAACTTTCTCTCTCTCACTAACTACTTTTTCTTTCTGTCTCTCTCACCCTAAGAGATGTCAATACAACGCCATTAACAAATCAGATTACACTAATTGCACCCATAAGTAGAGGAAATATAGCACGGAGGAAGAGACAAAAAAAGATAACTACCCTATCGTTGAGAAACAGAGTTCTATGAACAATAGGAAGGAGAGAAAACGAAGGAGAAGAAGAAAAAGGCAACGGTAACTAATGTTGCTCTAATGAATGTAAATAAAAATTTTTTCACATGTATATACCAAAGGCAGTAAGGATGAAATGTAATGAAAACTGAAAATGAATAGTAAACTGAAAATGAATAGTGTGTGTTCTAATATCCTCCTTCAAGAGTAAGGCCAAGGGCTGAAAATCTTGGATAAGAACATGTTGAATGTCGTTGGCAGGAGAGGCTTCATGAGAGCGTCAGCAAGTTGGTTGGATGGAGTGAACTTGACTGAGAGTTGCTTGTGAAACTTTTTTTTCCTGGATGAAGTAAAAATCAATCTCGACGTGTTTGGATTATGTAGTATCGGATTGGAGGTCAGAAAGGCGGCACTCAAGTTATCACATAGTATGAGAGGCGCCGTGGAAGAAGGAAAACCAAGCTCCTGTAAAAGCGACTGCAGCCAGAGAACTTCGGCAGCTCCATTTGCAACACTGCGATATTCTGATTCCGTGCTAGAGCGCGAGACAACCTTTTGTTTGGTAGATGACCAAGAGATAATGTTGGTGTCGAGAAGAATACAAAACCGACTGGTGCTTTTCCGATCATCTGGACATGAGGCCTAGTCAGCATCCGTATAACATATGAGGTCACAGGATCTAGAGGGCGTAAAGGAGATGCTGAGAGAAAGTGTACATTTGAGATACCTGAGAATCCGCTTCACGGCCTGCCAATGGACATCAGAAGGAGAATGCATGAACTATGAGACCTTGTTCACT
Source organism: Begonia masoniana (assembly GCA_022432975.1). Lineage (NCBI taxonomy): Eukaryota > Viridiplantae > Streptophyta > Magnoliopsida > Cucurbitales > Begoniaceae > Begonia > Begonia masoniana. Next base: position 39,257,358 of record CM039503.1, on the reverse strand, counting down.
GCAAATGAGATATCGGGACATGTGAGGCAACAATATTGGAGACCTCCCACTATGCTGCTGTCACGACCCTAAATCCCGACCCCGTATATATATATATATATATATATATATATATATATATATATATATTTATTCATTTTTTTTTAAAACTCTTACTTTACCTGTACTTAAGCGGAAACCTTAATCAAAATCGAAATCGGAATTGAAATCGAAGTTCGTTTAGTAAAACGTTTAACACAATTTCTAAAACAATAAAACTTAAACTATTTAAATCAATTAGTTAATAAATAAAACAATTTAATTAAAACATATATATATATATATATATATATATATATATATATATATATATATATATATATTTTTAAAATGGCAGAGAAGGTGGCGATCAATCGCCAGAAAACTAGCGATTGCTCACTGGCGAGCCATCGCCAGGAGCAATCGCCTCTCGGTGATTGGATGCCCTTGGCAATCGCTTCTTCAGCGATTGCTAGGGAAAGAGGCGATTGCTCGCCTCTTGGAGGCAAGCAATCGCCATGCTCTCTGGATTTTCTCCAAAGAGCATGGTTTCTTCCCCTCCCCTTTTTCTTCCTTTTTCCCTTTTCTTCACTTCGCCCCTGCACTTCACGTTTTCATCACAAAAACATCAAAACACACTACCTCATCACTTTTCTCACTACACATTTACCCAATCTCTACAAACATCACATTTACCCTAATACTCAAAACCGACACAATTCACTTTTTAAACATAAATGATTTTCATAAAAACGAACCGCGTGGTTCTATTTAAATGTTTAACATTTCCTCCCTGTTTGAAAAATATCAAAACACTATAAACTTAATATATTAACTATTCAGTCACAAAACGTGCTAAAACATATAAAATTCCACAATGAGCCTATCTATTCACCATTTACCCAACGTCACCCAAAAACTCTCAAAAACCATCTAACCATGAGTCTTCATGCCAAGCCAAAACACGCTCCGCCGCCACGAGCTCCACCACCGACCCTCTACACTTGGTCATCATAAGGAGGTTCCTCACCTTCGTCCTCGTCACCTACATCATACAATAACTATATTAAGCCTAATGCTTAGTAAGGAGCGTACTAAACATAACTTTACATATATGCATGACATTTATAAAACATTTTCGTTTCATTTCTTTTAAATCGATTTCTTGCCCCGTAGTACATTCATGACTTGCCCCGTAGTACATTCATAACTTGCCCCGTAGTACATTCATGACTTGCCCCGTAGTACATTCGTGACTTGCCCCGTAGTACATTCATAACTTGCCCCGTAGTACATTCGTCATTCATCATTCGTTATCGTTCTTTAATTCAACATTTTCATAAAACATGCTCATAAATAGTTCGTATGCACTTTAGCAAAACATGATGCATGAGGTATAACATACGTAAGGAAAAACCTATCAAACGAGCACTACTTAAATCACTAAAGCACTACCTAAAACTACCCGTCCTTCCTACCAACCCCTATACCCACCTATTCATCACATCAAACATCATCAACATTGTACGACGTAGGGCCTTAGTGGCCGGAAAGCCTAACGCTCACTTACCTGGCGTCCTAAATATGCCGAGCATCGTCCTTTGAGCTTGGGTTACCTAGAGCATTTAACAACACATCATTAATATCGACTTTCAAACATCGAATCTAAACAATCGACTTCTCGAGCTAGGACAAACTCTTCCAAAAACTCTAATTCATTTCTTCTAGGCATTTCATCGAGCACGTGGTGCTCACCAACTTCAAAACTCCATTAATACTTTCCACAATCATTTTCAACAACCTAAACTTAACATTAAACCTCAACCAACATCATCAATCTACTCCAACAACCTCAATAATTACTAATACATCATTAATGAGTAATAAATAAACAACCCTAATGATTTCTAAAAAAAACCCTTAGTTTCTCCACAAACCCTAACTAAAAATAGCTTCAAAAACGAACACTATCTTGACTAAAACGTAGAGCTTACCCTAAGAGTCGATTTGGGGAAGAAACTAGAGGAGAAACTCGCCGGAAACAAAGGAGTCGCCGGCGTTGAGGATTGGCGATGGAGAAGGAGCAAATCGCGAGGGAGAGGGAGAGTATTCGTGAGGGAGAAGGAAAGTGAGGGAAGAGAGAGAAAAAACTCTTTTTAACTAAAATCTTTGATTTTCTAAATTACTATTTTACCCTCACATAACTTCTTAACTTAAATCACTATTTGTCTATCGGTTTAACTTCTCCAAATTTCTTATTTCTCCAAATATTTCTATTTATTCTTAGGGCTCTAACGAAACTCCCCGTTGGCCAATTGGACTTAATTTATATATTTCTACGAATTATTACTCTATAATGCTTGAATACTTAATATTCGAAACTTAAAGCTCGGAATCCTTAAAACGAAATTTCCGGGTGTTACAGCTGCGATATAGAAAACCATATTGTAGAGGGATTCTGGAGTGGAGAGATAGAACGGGTCCAACGACTATGGGAGTCGGAACCGATTTGCAAGAACCCATATTTGTCCTGTGAAGAAGGTCAGAGATGTATCGAGATTGAGAAAGGCTCATATCGGTAGATGTCGCGGTGACGGAGATACCAAGGAAGTAGGATAATGGTCCAAGATCTCGAACTCTAAACTGAGAATGAAGATACAACAAGAGTTGATCTAATAATGAAGCAGAGTCACCTGTCACAATAATGTCGTCCACATATACAAGCATGATGAGGACGGAGGATAGCGTGCGACGTATTAAAAGTGACGAGTCAAACCTGGAAGTGGAGAAACCACAGTTAATTAATGCAGTGTATAGCTTGACATACCATGCTCTCGGAGATTGTTTAAGGCCATAGAGAGCTTTATGGAGAAGACAGATAGCTGACGGAGAAAAGGGGTCAATAAAGCTTGGAGGCTGTTGCATGTACACCTTCTCATATAAATCTCCGTGTAAGAAGGCATTGCTGACGTCGAACTGTCTGATAGGCCAACGAAAAGAGACAGCTAAGGAGAGCACCATTCGAACTGATGCTTGTTTGACCACTGGACTGAACGTCTCATCATAATCAATACCTTCGTTTTGGTCATAGCCTTTGGTGACGAGACAAGCTTTTTATCGGGAAACTGTGCCATCAGAGTTTAGCTTCGTCTTGAATACCCACTTTTAGCCTATAAGTTTTGCACCTCTGGATAGTGGAATTAACGTCCAAGTGTTGTGTAACGACCCCTCTTCCTAGCAAGATATTGTCCGCTTTGGGGATTGAAACGCAGCCCAATATCCTCCCCTCACGGCTTTGTTTTGGTGAGGACTTCCCAGTCGGTCACCCAACCTGGTACTATTCTCGCCGAAACACTCTGAACTTCTGAGTTCTTATGGGATCCGTTGTCAATTGTGCTCAAAAACGCGTCTTGCTATCTTGGGAGGGTCTCCCTTTTTACATATGCTTTCATTTCCACATACTTCCCCAAGCGATGTGGGATTGTGACAACCCTTCTTTCTACGACCGAACCCGCCGGCCTAACCCTCTGGGATCCGCGACGTTTTAACCCATCTCCGGCCCCAACCGGGCCCCAGCCTCTGAGTATCCGCGGAGCGTGGGTGGTTCCACCACATACGTGTCAAGTCGGGTCATCACATGTTGGTTTGGTGAAGTGCGCAAAGTTCCTCATTCATGGCGGTGAGCCAATGAGGAGACTTGGTAGCTTGAGAGAAAGTGTGTGGTTCAAGGGGAGGTGCAAGGAGGAAAGTCTTAGGTTTGAAAACACCAGCTTTGGCTCTGGTTGTCATAAGGTGAGGGATGGTAATAGGAGGATGGGGCACTTGGGTAGTTATGGGGTTAGACGGGAGAATGGGTTGAGAGGGATTAGCAGTAGGACTAAGGGAGGATTGGTTTGTAGGGATGGGTGGAGAAACTAGAAAGATGGGAGGAGAGGAGAGTTGTAGCGACCTTTACCCGTATCCTAATTTTACCGTATTATTTTTTTTTCTTTTTCTTTTATACTTAACGTTTATGCGGAAAACTATTTGAAAACTTTTTAATAAAACGAATTTAAAGTGAAGAAAACTTAAAAAAAACAATTAGAGAAAGGGGGAAAAACAATTAAAGAAAACAGAATTAAAACATAAAAGGAATCGGCCATCAAATGGGAGGGCAAAAATGTCAGATCCAGAAAAATGAGAGGGGCGATCGATCGCCCCAATGCCAGGCGATCGATCGCCAGGAGGAAAAACTGAGGGGCGATCGATCGCCCCAATGCCAGGCGATCGATCGCCCTTTGGCGATCACTTCTTGCCAAGCGATCGCCTTCACCAGGCGATCGTTCGGCACACGCTCTGGAATTTCTTCCAGGGCGTGACCAAAGAGGCGCGATCGATCGCCCTCCTAGGCGATTGATCGCCCTCCTAGGCGATTGATCGCCAAGCTCCCTGGAAAATTTTCCAGGGAGTTCGCCTCCCTCTTTTCTTTTCTTTCTTTCCTTTCCCTGCATACACATACACCTAACACACAACGTCACAAATTCATTAACACAAATTCTACTTACACCACAACCATACATTTCAACATAAAATCGCCCAATACTCGTACATCTCCCATAATCTCACTCGAAACCGACTTGAGACGTATTTAACACGAAATACATTTTCACGAAAACGAACTGCGTGAATCCGTTTGAAAACTAAATAAAATCCCTACGAAGTTCAATAACCCAAACACTCCATTAAAACTTCGAAATCATCAAAACATTTTATAAACAGTTTTACCAAAACGTCTAAACATCAATCTATCAACTAATCCAGATCCAAACATCCAAAAATGTTTCTAACTGTACAAATATTTTACCTACACATTTTCTACCCAAAATAACCCAAAATACCTATATATGTCCCCACGGGTCATGAAACGCCTCGACTGCGCCAGCACACTCCCGCGATCATTCTTTTTCAACCAGACTCATGCTTCAGGAGGAGGAACGTCGTCCTTACCTGTTTCAAAATCTCCTACACCATACAGACAAACTATAAGCTAAAGACTCAGTAAGTTTCGTAAATGCAGATGCATGCTGTGCGTATGAAGTTCAGAAACCATGCAGATTACTTAACATTACAGATTGTTCCGATAACAGATAACAGAGATGTCACTGAGGTCTTAGCCCACTAAATGGAGAGTGCTTTTCTAGCGGTTGGACAACACTTTCCACGTAGAAGGGGGGGGGGGGGGGGGTACATGCTTACAATCCATAACAGCCATGCCTGAGCCCCACCTCCCATGACCAGATAACAGATAACAGATTACGTATTTTCTTTTCATTAGTTCATTTCATTTTCATAAACACGTGCAGAAATCCGTTTTTATGCTATTTTAAAATACGTGATGCATGAACAGTTAAAGGCATAAAGTAAACATGCATCATACGTACCATCAAGACCATAAAAAGCATAACCTATAAAAAAACTAACCCTATCTACCCGACCAAAGCATATAAACAAACAATTCTCCGAAGATCCTCAACGCGACTTTGACGTACGGTGTAAGCCCATCGGCCATAGTAAGTCACGAGAACTTACCTTGCGTGCGCTGAACTTCGAGCTCCGTCCACGAGCGTCGTTCGTCTGAGGTAAAACACAACAGTTGTCGTTAAAACGAGCTTAAACCACTAAACGTCCAAACTAACGAAACCTTAACTAAAAAAATTTCCTTAAAACTCTAATTTAACTTATTGAGGCATTTTATCGAGAAATTTACGCTCGACACCTCGAGACCTCCATTAACGAGTTCTTCCAAAAACCCCTAAAATTCTCAAACTCTAACATTTCTCACAAATCAATTTAACTTCGTCCAATAACGCTCGATACGTCCATTATATTCACAACTACGGTAAACCTATCAATTTCAAACCATAAATCACATTTTTAATGAAACCCTAAACAAAACCCTAAACGTATAACTTTGTGAAAATCGAAAACTAACTCTTCAAAACCATAGATTCATACCTAGGGTCGGGATTGAGGAAGAAATTGCGAAGAATCAGAGTCGAACGGAGAGGAATCGGGCGTCGGCAGAGGAGATCGTCAAAGGGAGAGAAGAAATCGCGGGGGGGGGGGGGGGGGGGGGGGGGGGGGAGCTTCTGGTTTTTCACGCAGGCAGAGAGAAAATGAGGGAGAAAAGAGAGAAGTGTGAATTTAATAAAAATTGACTTGGTAAATTATCATCTTGCCCTTCCTTTGATTTTCTATTCGTTTCGTCCTTTGTCTCGTTAATTAGCTAACGATTTGTTTTCTCCAAATTTCCTTATTTCACCAATAAATCCAACTTATTATCATGACTTTATTAAAACTGTCCGTTTGCAAAACGGACGTCATTTACTATTTTTATTAAAACGTCCTTTATATTACGAGAAACGTAATTATCGTAATTTAGCGTTACAACTCCTAAAATTTCTGAAATTTTCCTCAAATCCATATTAATAATTAGGATTCTAATACCGTTTTCCGTTCGCAGAATGGACTTAATTTGACATATTTACAAAAAATACCATCATATATTAAAATAATAAAATCCCGTAAATCCGGGTGTTACATTCCATCTACCTTATTTAATAATTTGTCCTCAAAATTTGATTATTCAAACAACTCAGGATACTTAGTCATCATATTCTGCTGTCGCTCCTAAGTAGCTTCTTCCACCTCGTGGTTCCGCCATAAGACTTTGACTAGCGGAATCTCTTTGTTGCGCAATACCTTGATGGAAGACTCCAAGATACGTACCGGCTTCTCCACATAAGTCAAGGTAGGCTATAACTTGATCTCTCTTGCCTCCACGATATGCGATGGATCGCGCAAACACTTCCGAAGCATAGACACGTGAAATACATTGTGGATACCCTCCATTGAAGCCGGAAGCTGCAGTCGATACGCCATCTTTCCAATCTTCTTCAAAATAGGGAAGGGCCCTACATATCGAGGGCTTAGCTTGCCCTTCCTTCCGAATCGCATAACTCCCTTGAATGGAGAAATCTTCAAATAAACCTCATCACCTTCTTCGAATTCCAGTTCTCTCCGTCTCGTGTCAGCATAGCTCTTTTGTCGGCTTTGATCTATCTCGATATGTTGTCTGATAATGACAATTTTCTCTGCCGTTTGTTGTAAAATCTCGGGACCAACAATACTAGCTTCGCCAACCTCGTCCCAATATAACGGAGATCTACACTTTTGACCATACAATGCTTCGTACGGAGCCATACCAATAGTAGCCTGGAAGCTGTTATTGTAAGAGAACTCAATCAGTGGCAAATACCTGCTCCACGATCCCTGAAATTCCAGCACACAGGCTCTGAGCATATCCTCAAGAATCTGATTCGTTCTTTCTGTCTGACCATCAGTCTGAGGATGAAATGCCGTGCTGAAATTTAGTTGCATTCCCATAGCTTTATGTAGACTTTTCTAGAACTTCGACGTAAATCTCGGATCTCGATCTGAAACAATCGAAACTGGTACTCCATGCAGTCTAACGATCTCCTGCACATAAAGCTTGGCGAGCTGATCCATAGAAGATGTCATCCTCACAGATAAGAAGTGAGCCGACTTTGTCAATCGGTCCACAATCACCCAGATGCCATCATGCCCTTTCGTCGTCCTCGGGAGTCTCACAATAAAATCCATAGAGTTCTGCTCCTATTTCCACTCTGGAATCGGCAGTGGCTGTAATGTTCTGGCCGGCCTCTAGTGTTCTGCCTTTAACTGTTGACACACTAAACAAGTTTCCACGTACTTGGCGACCTCTCTCTTCATATTCGGCCACCAGAAGTGTTGCTTTAAATCTCTGTACATTTTTGTACTTCCTAGATGCACAGAGTAAGATGAAGAATGTGTCTCAGCCAATATTTCCTTCCTTAGCTCATCGTCGTTAGGCACGTACCACCTATGCCTGAACTTCAGAATACCGTCATCTGACAAGTTAAAATCAGACAAGTCTCCAGACGTCATGCTCAATCGAAGCTTCTCACACTCCATATCTTTCTGCTGAGCTTCACGTATCTTATCCAGAATAGTCGGCCTGAGAGAAATGTTGGTGAGCATACTGGACAACTCTGTCACAATCTCCACATCAAACTTCTCAATCTCAGACCTCAACGTAACCGACATCGCTGCAAGTGAAGGCTGACTCGCAGTAGGCATTCGGTTCAAGGCATCAGCGACCTTGTTCGCCTTTCCCAGGTGGTATTTAATCTCAAACTCATAATCCTTTAAAACTCTAGCCATCTTCTTGGTCGCATATTAAGCTCCTTCTGCGTAAACAGATACTTTAAGCTCTTGTGGTCTGAAAATATCTCACACTGTTGCCCATATAAATAATGTCTCCAGATTTTCAGTGTGAAGACCACGGCTGCTAACTCCAGATCGTGCGTAGGATAGTTTTGCTCATACGGCTTCAACTGCCGAGAAGCATAAGCAATAACTCTCCCATTTTGCATCAATACACAACTAAGTCCAACTCCAGACGCATCACAGTAAATACTGAATTTATCACCTTCAATAGGCAGCGTTAGAACTGGAGCTGTGGTCAACTTCTGCTTTAACTCCATAAAACTCCCTTCACAAGCAGCCGACCATATAAACTTCTCATTCTTCCGAGTCAAGTGCGAGAGAGGAACTGCAATCTTCGAAAATTCCTTTATGAACTTCTGATAATAACCAGCCAACCCGAGAAATCCACGTACCTCTCGCACGTTCTTAGGCTGTGGCCAATCTCTGACCACCAGAATTTTGCTCGGATCTACATAAACCCCTTCCTGTGATATAATATGGCCAAGAAAACTGACCCTATCCAGCCAAAACTCGCATTTGGAGAACTTTGGATATATCCGGTGTCGTTGCAGAATCCCTAGAACAATCCACAATTGCTCTTCATGCTCCTCTTTCGTCTTAGAATAAATCAAAATGTCGTCGATGAAAACAACAACGAACTTGTCTAGATAATCCTTTAAAACACGGTTCATCAAGTCTATAAACACTGCAGGGGCATTAGTGAGTCCAAAAGACATAACAAGGAACTCATAATGCCCATACCTCGTTTAGAATGCCGTTTTTTGAATATTCTCTCTCCAGACCTTCAACTAGTAATAACCCGAGCGTAGGTTAATCCTGGAAAACACTCGGGCACCTTGCAGCTGGTCAAATAAATCATCAATCCGGGCAGCGGATACTTATTCTTCACTGTAAGCTTATTCAGCTCTCTGTAATCCACGCACATCCTGAGAGTCCCGTCCTTCTTCTTGACGAACAGAACGGGCACACCCCAGGGAGAAAAACTGGGTCGGATGAAACCCTTATTCAGCAACTCCTTAAGCTGAGTTTTAAACTCTCTCAATTTAGCAGGCGCGAATCTGTATGGATTCTTAGACACTAGCGTGGAGCTCGGATATACGTCGATGGTAAACTCGATCTCCCTGTCCCGCGGTAATCCGGGAAGATCATCAAGGAAGATCTCATAGAATTCTCTGACTATAGGAAGGTCACTCGGCTTTACTCCACTGAGTAACTGAGTATCAATTACTGTGGCCAGATAAATCGAGCATTCACCTCTAAACTGCTCGTTAACCTTCATGGAATAGGAAGTAGGCGACCCACTCAACTTACTCATCGCCTGATAAGCAAACTCGACTTTACCCGGGGGCCGAAAAGTCACAATCCCGGATTGACAATCGATGGTGGCGAAGTGCTGTGAAAGCCAGTCCATCCCTAAGATAAGATCGTAGCGCTCTATGCTCATAACTATCAGACAAGCATAAAGGGTATTATTTTCCACTGAGACGACATTGCCCTGGAGAATACGATCTGACTGCATATGCTTTCCCGAAGGCAGCATCACTCTATACTCGAACTCTGCTAACTCAGACTTTAACCCCAATCTAGTCATGCAAGCAGTCGATATGAAGGAGTGCGTAGCTCCTGTATCTATCAAAGAAAATACAGTTGTGTCCATAATCAATATAGTACCTGATATCACGGAAGGCTGAGCCTCGTCGTCAACGTCACCAGGCTCTATAAAGGCAAAGATCCTCGACATGACCCTTCTCTGATCTCCGCCCAACTGATCTCGACCCGGCTTCGAGCAATCTTTGACGTAATGGCTAACTTCACCACATCTATAACATTTATTAGTGCCCACTCGGCACTCTCCACTGTGTTCTTTCTGGCACTTAGGGCACCAAGGTATCTGAGGAGCCCCCCGTACCTGCTTCCCTTTGCCCCGATCATTACCTCCCTCTAAAGGTCTCTTTACGCCTCTCTGTTGCTGCTGGGGTTGTTGTTTTCTAGGCTGCCAACCTTGGTTCTGTGACTGAGGATGGATCTCTCAGAAGAAGCCCTTAGCTGGCTCTCTCGGTTTAACACAAGTCGCCCGAGCAGCCTCGAAATCCAAGGCTCTCGCTGTGATCTCTGAATAGGGCACATCTATAATCCCCGATACTATAACATACATCCGAATCTCCGAATTCAGCCCATCCATAAATTGGTGCACTTTGTCTTCATTGTCGCTAACAAGACGCGGTGCAAACCGTGATAAGGCCTCAAACCTCCTTATATAATTCGCAACCGAACCTGTTTGCTTCAGCTGTGTAAATTCGTTCCTCTTAGCCACTCTCACAGTGCGGCTGAAGTACTTATCAAAGAATATGGTCTTAAACCGATCTCACGTCATAATCGTCACGTCTGTAGTAGATTTAATCGAATCCCACCAAAAACGGGCATCCAATGCCAAGTGAAAGGCGACAAAAGCAACCTTCTTCCCATTTTCCACTTCCGCATACTCCAGCATATCCTTCATAGTGCGGATCCACTCTTCGGCTAAAGATAGGTCCGATGACTGTCCGTTAAATACCGGAGGTTGCAATTTCTGGAATCTCTCCATGCCCTGATGGTTTGGGACAATTACTTTTCGGGCTCCACGATCCTCTCGGTTTACTAAACGCTCAATTTGTTGTGCTTGCCTGTCCATGTGTTGGGCCTGACGGTCCAACAAATCTGTTAACCTATCCAGGGCTTCATCCCTGGCATCTCGTCCTCGAACCATTTTCTAACTCCTATAAGAATTAAAACAAATAATCCTAAGAAATCGAAATCAAATAAAATATTTAAACATACTTACAGTTGAGGAAGGATGTCCGCGTAGTGGCTGTGCAGTCGAGTAGTCTACAGAACCGATTTTAAAACCTGGGGCCTCTGATACCATAAAATGTAGCGACCCTTACCCGTATCCTAATTTTACCGTATTATTTTTTTTCTTTTTTCTTTTCTTTTATACTTAACGTTTATGCGGAAAACCATTTAAAAACCTTTTAATAAAACGAATTTAAAGTGAAGAAAACTTAAAGAAAAACAATTAGAGAAAGGGGGAAAAACAATTAAAGAAAACAGAATTAAAACATAAAAGGAATCAGCCATCAAATGAGAGGGCAAAAATGTCAGATCCAGAAAAATGAGAGGGGCAATCGATCGCCCCAATGCCAGGTGATCGATCGCCAGGAGGAAAAACTGAGGGGCGATCGATCGCCCCAATGCCAGGCGATCGATCGCCCTTCGGCGATCACTTCTTGCCAAGCGATCGCCTTCACCAGGCGATCGTTCGGCACACACCCTGGAATTTCTTCCAGGGCGTGACCAAAGAGGGGCGATCAATCGCCAAGCTCCCTGGAAAATTTTCCAGGGAGTTCGCCTCCCTCTTTTCTTTTCTTTCTTTCTTTTCCCTGCATACAGATATACCTAACACACAACTTCACAAATTCATTAACACAAATTCTACCTACACCACAACCATACATTTCAACATAAAATTGCCCAATACTCGTACATCTCCCATAATCTCACTCGAAACCGACTCGAGACGTATTTAACACGAAATACATTTTCACAAAAACGAACTGCGTGAATTCGTTTGAAAACTAAATAAAATCCCTACGAAGTTCAATAACCCAAACGCTCCATTAAAACTTTGAAATCATCAAAACATTTTATAAACAGTTTTACCAAAACGTCTAAACATCAATCTATCAACTAATCCAGATCCAAACATCCAAAAATGTTTCTAACTGTACAAATATTTTACCTACACATTTTCTACCCAAAATAATCCAAAATACCTACATACGTCCCCACGGGTCATGAAACGCCTCGACTGCGCCAGCACACTCCCGCGATCATTCTTCTTCAACCGGACTCATGCTTCAGGAGGAGGAACGTCGTCCTCACCTGTTTCAAAATCTTCTACACCTTACAGACAAACTATGAGCTAAAGGCTCAGTAAGTTTCGTAAATGCAGATGCATGCTGTGCGTATGAAGTTCAAAAACGATGCAGATTACTTAACATTACAGATCGTTCCGATAACAGATAACAGAGATGTCACTGAGGTCTCAGCCTACTAAATGGAGAGTGCTTTTCCAGCGGTTGGACAACACTTTCCACGTAGAGGGGCGGGGGGGGGGGGGGGGGGGGGTACATGCTTACAATCCGTAAAGCCATGCATGCCTGAGCCCCACCTCCCATGACCAGATAACAGATAACAGATTACATATTTTCTTTTCATTAGTTCATTTCATTTTCATAAAACACGTGAGAAATCCGTTTCATGCTATTTTAAAATACGTGATGCATGAACAGTGTAAAGGCCTAAAGTAAACATGCATCATACGTACCATCAAGACCATAAAAAACATAACCTATAAAAAAACTAACCCTATCTACCCGACCAAAGCATATAAATAAACAATTCTCCGAAGATCCTCGACGCGACTTCGACGTACGGTGTAGGCCCATCGGCCATAGTAAGTCACGAGAACTTACCTTGCGTGCGTTGAACTTCGAGCTCCGTCCACGAGCGTCGTTCGTCTGAGGTAAAACACAACATTTGTCGTTAAAACGAGCTTAAACCACTAAACGTCCAAACTAACGAAACCTTAACTAAAGAAATTTCCTTAAAACTCTAATTTAACTTATTGAGGCATTTTATCAAGAAATTTATGCTCGACACCTTGGGACCTCCATTAACGAGTTCTTCCAAAAACCCCTAAAATTCTCAAACTCTAACATTTCTCACAAATCAATTTAACTTCGTCCAATATCGCTCGATACGTCCATTATATTCACAACTACGGTAAACCTATCAATTTCAAACTGTAAATCACGTTTTTAATGAAACCCTAAACAAAACCCTAAACGTATAACTTTGTGAAAATCGAAAACTAACTCTTCAAAACCATAGATTCATACCTAGGGTCGGGATTGAGGAAGAAATTGCGAAGAATCGGAGTCGAACGGAGAGGAATCGGGCGTCAGCAGAGGAGATCGTCGAAGGGAGAGAAGAAATCACAGGGGCCGAAGCTTCTGGTTTTTCACGCAGGCAAAGAGAAAATGAGGGAGAAAAGAGAGAAGTGTGAATTTAATAAAAATTGACTTGGCAAATTACCATTTTGCCTTTCCTTTGATTTTCTATTCGTTTCGTCCTTTGTCTCGTTAATTAGCTAACGATTTGTTTTCTCCAAATTTCCTTATTTCACCAATAAATCCAACTTATTATCAGAACTTTATTAAAACTGTCCATTTGCAAAACGGACGTCATTTACTATTTTTATTAAAACGTCCTTTATATTACGAGAAACGTAATTATCGTAATTTAGCGTTACAACTTCTAAAATTCCCAAAATTTTCCTAAAATCCATATTAATAATTAGGATTCTAATACCGCTTTCTGTTCACAGAACGGACTTAATTTGACATATTTACAAAAATGTCATCATATATTAAAATAATAAAATCTCGTAAATCCGGGTGTTACAAGGGTGGGGTGGTGGTGGAGAGGGGGTGAGAGATAGTAAGGTGAAAAGGTGAGGATTGAGAAAATGGGTTTGAGAAGGAAGAGAACGGAAATTGAGACTCGACGAAGGTAACGTGACGGGAGATATAAACTTTGTGAGAGGTAGGTTCTAGACAAAGGTGGCCTTTGTGATTTGGACTGGGGCCTAAGAAGACACACGGAAGGGACCTTGGTTGAAGCTTGTGTTGGTTGAAAGGACGAAGAAATTGAAAGCAAAGACAGCGAAAAACACAAAGGGAAAAGTAAGGTGGGAGTTTGTGGAACAAACACTCAAAAGGGGACTTGTGGTTTAAGACTAGAGCAGGAAGGAAATTGATTAGACTAGTAGTTGTGAGAAAAGCATAAGATTAGAAATGTTGATGAACTGAAGAATGAAAAAGAAGGGACAGACTAGTCTCAGCAACATGACGGTTTTTTTTGTTCTACCCGACCATTTTAATTGGGGGTATACAGACAAGAAATACGATGCTGAATGCCCAGAGATTTAAACAGAGGAGAAGATATTGAAACTCACCACCCTAATCCGATTGGATACTTTTGATTTTAAAAGAGAATTGAGTAAGGACAAAATGATAAAAGTTCACAAAAGTGTTGTATACTTCGCTTTTTAATTTTAGTGGAAAAAGCTAAGTGAAATGAGTACAATCGTCAATAAATAGAACAAAATATCGTGCACCCGTGACAGATTTTATCGGGGAGGGACCCCACACATCCGTATTGATAGACTACGGGCCTGCAAATGGGGTTAGAAATGCACATGCGGAAGACAACAAAATGAGACAGTGATCGGTGCTCAAGAACACCCCAAAACAGACGCGAAAATAGACAAAAAACAGAGGAAAAAACGAGGAGGGAGGAAGGTTGATACCGAGCTTTCCATGAAGTGGGTGAGGTTGCAAACTCTTCAGAGATTACCGATGGAGTGAAAGGAGGTGGTGATGACCCGTTGCTGGCCCAGAAGCTATCGAAGCTTCGGGTGAGAAGTTTGTCTTTGCCAGCGACGAAATCACAGCGAAGGGAACTGAAGGTTTCGCCGCCCTTCGGCGAATGAGTATTCCTCCGACCAACCTTGAGCTCAAGGAAGACTTGGCGAAGCCATAAGGCGCTGGGCGCCGGCTAGGCCGAGAGAGAAGCTCTCTTTTTCACGGAGAAACTCCGACAGACGAAGACACGCTTCTTGTTTTTCCAAATATTCATTTCAATGGCTAACGTTATAGAGAAAAATCGAAGGTTAAAGACAGAGGAGAATCGATGCATGAAAGGAAAGAAAAGCGTTCTGGATAATCGTCGAGCAACGGCTACATTTCTAGCCGTTGGAGGGTTCTGCAGACGAAGGCAGTCTGGTTCGCTCGGCAGAGCTTCTTCAGGGCCGGTTTACTTCTCTTCCACTTGGTTCAGCCTTGGTTCAGTCCAGTTCAAGCTTTGTTCTTCTTGGAATTTCTGCAGAGGTTAATCACCAAGTTGAATAACATGTTATAAAATTTCAATTCAAATTCAGTATGAGCAGAAAGTTATGCAGCCACAATTTAGAAGCAAACAATCTAAATAACCTAAAATGTTCTAAACAGAAAATTTACATAATTATCATCAAATTAACATGAAATTTTAACAGAGGATAGTTAACATTATGAGTGACATGCTATCAAAATTTCAGGTTCAAATTCATTATGAGCAAGGAATTATGCAAGTCCAAAGTTGGAAAAAAACAGAAAAATCAGAAAAAAAAAAAAAAAAAAAACAGCTTCTAAACAATTCAATTCCAAATAACCTGAAATTTTAACAGGGGTTAGTCCACAATATGATGAACATGCTGTAAAAATTTCAAATCCAAATTCAAAGCGAGCAGCGAATTATGTAATTCACAAAACAGGACAAAACAAAAAAATTCTAAAATTTTCAAACCAGAATTTTAACCTAAACATCCTAGAAAAGTATAAACAAAACAATGCCAATTTAGAAAGCAAATTAGCACAATAAACTCTCCTAAACATGAGACATCTAAAATGATTATCAAAACAAAACACATGTTAAAACACATTTGGAAAATACCCAAACAACACCATAATTTTAGCAAAGTGTAAACTAACATGAGAATTCAATTTTAGCATTCATTTTCAAATCTATTCTCTATGTAAATTAATTTTGCTAACACAACCTAAACAACTAAACATGGTTCTAAAACAAAAACAAACAACAAGACAATCACTTAAACACAAGAAAAATAGAACATGTTTTTCAAGAATAACATTCTGAAAATTAAACCAATACGGGCCATGGTTAATTCATGCTTGCTAATCAGAAACATGAGGTTAATATGGAAAAATTATATCGGATAATATCACAGTAATGAAATCCAAATGAACAGCAAATTCAAACACAAACAAATCACAAACAAAAATAAACATGCTTTCAAGAAAACATTATGAGAATTAAACAGATACGGGCCATGGTTAATTCATGTTAGCTAATCAGTAACATGAGGTTAATATGGAAAAAACATATTAGATAATTGTCACAGCAATGTATTCAAAAACAACAAGTTCAATCACATACAAACATAAAACACAAGTGCTCTCGGTCAACAGCTCCGAAGAGTCTCCCAACAGAAAGTCAATTTATCTACATAATTTGCTCTCGGTCAACAATTCCGAAGAGTCTCCCAACAGTCCTAAACTAAAAGTGGACATGAAAGTATCTTTTAAGCAAAGCAATTGTCACTCCAAATTTGTCAATTAAGGAGGCCTCTTGCCTTGAGAGATGGGTACAAAAACTGCACAACAAATGTTACGAAAACACACACAAACAGAGTCTAAAATATGCAAAAATAATCTAACATTCTAAAATTTCTAAGCAATTATCTCCATCCTAAACAAGACGCTAAACATCAAGGAAAACAAAATCTAAACACAAGCTAAACAGCAAGAAAAGACTTAAGAAAACAGCAAAGAAACATGCTGAAAATCAGCAAGAAAAGTCACAAAGGAAAACCAGAAAATAGCAAAAGAAAACAGTTTTGTAAACCAGAAAACTTTCCTTTCAGAATCAAACTTTAGCTCAGGCATTTGTGACAATTTAAACAGAAGATTAAGCATGGCATTCAGCAAGTTTTAAAATAATTTTATGGGTTCAAAACATATCTGAAAACAGTTGACAAACTGACACAAAAACAGAAGACAAACATGTTGTTTTGGAAGGCTCTATGCCTTGGAAACACAGCAACTAACAACTTACATTTATCCTTAAACACAAGCTGCAAAACAGAAAAGAAAAGAAAATTAAAACACAGTAGAAAAACATGCTGAAAGCAATTTTAAAACATTGCAGAAACTGGTTCAGAACAGAACCTAAAAAGCAAAACAATCTTTCACCAAAACAGGAAATGGGTGCTGCAAATTTGTCACTTAAAACTCAGCATTAACCTTGGTGATTGATTCTAAAAGAGCAGCTAAGTTGCTGCTGAAAACTCAGTTAAAACAGGAAATGATCTGGTTTAATCAGCAGAATCTCTTTTCAATTAATCATGAAACAATTTTGATTTAAGCATTCATGACAGAACAGATTATTACAAACAAATTCAATAAGCACAGATTAGATAACAAAGCAGTAATAACAAGGAAATCAGTAGCAGTAAAATTTACTTTCAAGCTCCAAAAGACCCTGATCAAAGCAAATAATTCATGCAACAAATTAACCATAACTAGAAAACAGAACAGTTTTCATGCAATGTTTTAATAATTCATGCAACAAATTAAGCATAATTTAAACTTCAAAACAGCAAAATTAAGTAACCAAGATTCACTAGATTCTTCAAGCAGTAAACTATCACGATTCAGCACATTAAGATCACCAATGATCAGAACATCACAGCAGCAAAAATATTGATAGTAAGCAGCGAACAGAATCATGTTCAATTGATATAATTCAGGCTTTTAAACATGATAACACGCTGGGAATTTTGAACAGAAATAATAGACCAGAAAAACCAGTTTGGTTTTCCCAAACAGAACCGAAAAGAAGACAACCTCAAGCAAACCGATTGCTTCATTGGACAAGCATTAAATATGCTTGGACAACACAAGAAACAACAAACAGAAGACACAACATAACAGACACAGAACAACACTGAAACACAAACAAGAAAAGAAGCAAAACAGAAAAACACTCTAACGTTTCTAAACAGAACAACAAACAAATTCACCATAAACAACAGAGATATACATGCGTGACTCAACACTTAAAACCATCCTAAAACAATCTAAACATCAAACTAAATAAGATATGCATGCTGACAGAAAACAAAACCAAGAAACAAAACAGAACATAAGACACGAACAGAGAAAATGACAGAACATGAAGAGCACTAGGCTCTGATACCAAATGATGGGCTACGGGCCTCCAAATGGGGTTAGAAGGCATGCGGAAGACTCAAAATAACAACATTGATCGGTGCTCTAAGAACACCCCAAAACAGACGCTAAATATGCTGGAAAATACAAAACAGAAAACAGAGCACTCTAGTGGCTGGAACACACCCTGCAAACATTGTCTTCATCCTCAGACGAGGTCGAAGGGATGAGGGTCGATGGCCCATAGTTGGTCCATGGCCATTGGTGCCTTTGGACAACTGAACCTTCGCGGGCGAAGAGTTCACAGCGTCTGGGAACGCAAGGTTTCGCCATCTCCTCGGTTTAGCTCGTGCTGGAGCTGACGGGAGACAACTAAGAATTCCTCCGAGCAACCTTAAGCTCGAGGAACACTGGGCAAGCCGTCTGGTGCGTGGCACCGGCAATGCCAAGAGAGAAAATCTCTCTGTAATGGAGATAACTCTGCGACGAAGAATTCGTTCTGATTTCCAAAAATTCCAATGACTAGCTAAACTATTACAGAGGTACAGTGGCAACTTAAATACAAGAGAAGAAATGGTGAAGTCGATGGAGGAGAAGCTGCAGACGACTCGCTGGACAACAACTAGAATTATAGCCGTTGGACGCCTCTGCTGCACTGGTGGTTCGGTTCGCTGGTGAAAACACTCCAGGTCTGTTCAGCTTGATTCTTCTTTGGTTCAGCTTGGTTCAGTCCGGTTCAGCCTTGATTTCTCTTGGTTGGGCCGGTTCAGCTTTGGTTCTACTTGATTCGGCTGGTTCAGCCCTTGGTTCTCTCTTGGTTTAGCATCCCTTTGAAACCTATTACAAAATATACATTCTAAAAGGCTAAAGTTTGCCAATGAACGAGTTTTAAACAAAATTAAAGTATTTTAAATTACAAATAAAATAAAACAAAAACTTGATTACAAAAGTTGAATTTAAGGAAAACAAATTCCTTCTTCATTCCACGCTTCGGAAAGTCAATTTATCTACATAATTTCACAAGTCCATTAGATAGATAAAATAAATAAAATAATTACATACCTTGACTTGTGTTTTAACAGTTAAGACCGTAGGCACATTATGGCAGGTCATTGGACCCTGGGGCATATCACGTATGTACAACATCGAATGGAAAACGAGCATGTGATTGTGAAATTGGATAAGGAAGCTGATGACTTTTACTCATTTGACAAGCGGTACAAGTTTCATATAAAAGATTGTCATAATTGACATTACAAAGAGTAAGAACTTGCTGAAGCACCTGTGGAGAAGGATGACCCAGCCGACGATGCCAGAGGGTGGCTGGAGGAGAAGCAGAACTCAGAAGCCGAGCAGCAAGAGACAAAAGGGAAAGGCGGAGGGAGTGCGTTAGAGGCCATCACGAAGTTTACCACGGAGGAGGAGTCGGTGAGAATGTCGATCCTTAACAAGAAAATAAGTGGAGTGAAATTAAACATACGTAGAATTGTCTTGGCATAAGTTAGAGACACTCAACAAATTGTGCGAGAAGTGAGGAGTGTGATACACAGACTTTAACGACAGTGAGCGGCTGAAGGCCGAAAGAACAGACGAACCTGAAAGAAACAGAAGGAGAGTGTTATCTTTGGCCGTAGCAATGTGAGAAGGAACTGGAAGATTCTGAGGTTGAGTGAGGCCGTCGGAAGACTGCAGAAAATGATGGGTGGCATCGGAGTCCATAATCCAGGAGGGGGTTGGTGAGGAGGAGACCAGAGTTGGGAGGAGGCTGGTCGGATTGGGCGAAGATGTAGGGAGTGAAGCTGAAAAACTGAGGGAGGGGTAAAATTGGGGTTGGGTCGGGTCGATGGAGGAGTGGGTAAAGTGAGGGTTGGATTGGGTATGGGCTTGGGTCAGGTCAAGAGAGAAAGAGGTGAGGTGGGCCTGGGCTTGGATGGGCAGATGGGCTTGTTGGGCCGCAGACGAGAGGAAATAATAGCTGAGGGCCAAATGACCCAGCCGATTACAGATCTGGCACCTAGGCTGGACTGTTTGTTGGACCTAGGACGCCATGGGCCTGGTGGGCTAGTTGGAGGCATCAAGCTGGGTCTGCTGAAGGGAAAACCAGTCTGTGAGTTGGGTCGAAAAGAAGCATTAGGCCGAGGGCTCCAGATCGGGCGAGGAGATCCCTGAAACACAGCGTTAGCCTGGAGCTGAGTCGGCATTGGTAGAGTAACAATGAGATGTTGTTTCTCTAGCCAGAAGTCGTAACTTTGGAGAAGGCTGAAAATTTCTTCAATCGGTGGCAGGTCAGAGCGATTGGTGACAGAGGTCACGAAGGGGTTGTACTCACTGCCCAAACCTCCCAAAAACTAGAGAAGTTGATCTTGATACGAGACACTTTGGCCGATTGCAGCAAGAGTGTTGCAGATAGATGTAAGTTTGTGTATGTAAGCAGCAGCTGAGACGCCATCTTTGGAAAGACAGTGAAGCTGATTTCGGAGGTCAGTGATGCAAGCCAGCGAGGAAGAAGAAAAACACGCAACCAGAGTCGTCCAGACTGCACTGGCGATGGTAAAAGCGACAAATTGGGGCAGCAAGTCCTCTGACATTGAGGAGAAGATCCAGCTCAGTATAAGGCTGTTGTATCATTGCCAAATGAGGAAATCAGAATTTGGTTTAGAGGAGAAGTTGTCTAGAAACGAAGGAGGAGGCAAGTAAGATTCTTAGAGCAGGTGGGCAATTCTGTTTGCGGTGACAATGTGAGTCTTCCATACGAGGTAATTTGTTAAGTTGAGTTTGGTGGTTAACATTTGATTCATGGACGGAAAATGTGGGAGGGAGGGAGAAACAACAGTTGAAGGGGAGGAAACAGTGGAGGAAGAAGGAAATATCATTTCACCGGCTCTGATACCACGTTGAGAAACAAAGTTCTCTGATCTGAACAGTAGGAAGGCGAGAAAACAAAGGAGAAGAAGAAGAAGGCGGCAGTAATTATTGCTGCTGTAATGAATTGAAAGAAAACGTTTTTTTCATGTATATACCCAAGACAGTAATGATGAAATATAATAAAAACTAAAAATAAATAGTAAATTGAAAATGAATAGTGTGTGTTCTAATACCTATCCCATGAAATGAAGTCCATTCTCTCTGTTCTAGTAGTTTTCTTGCGTGAGGAGAACTACATTAGTTTTCATTAGGTCATTCTCCAAGGATTATTGGCGCATCCAATACTATAAAAGTTGTATAATCTCACTTTGTTAGAAAAAAGTGGATCAAATCAATACATGGGTTTTAGTTCTCTCAATAAACTTGTTATGAAGTAGGACCAAAAAACAACTCTATGCATGTCTCAGCCTAGAGCGAATAATATCTTATTAGTAGGAGTTTGACTCCACGAGTGTTTTTAGAGTCAAAACACAACTAGAAATGTAGGTCGAAAAAGAGAAGTTTGTGGCAACGGGTCCAATGAAGGAAAAAATGGTCACATGCATAACCAATACAAAAAGAGTTGCATAATTTAATATCGCTTGAACAAGGTAGATGCATAATTTAATATCGACGACTGGGGATTTCGAATTTGAATTTTCAATTTAGAAACCCTAAATTGTTACACGGCAGATCTTGTATGTTTTCATAGTAAGATTGTTTAGATTAATTTGACAAGCGATTTCATACTGAGACAGTCATGATTTGAGCCTAATCCCTTTTTATGTAATCCTAAATTTTATTCGGTTGATGTTGTATTAGTCAATAGTTTTATATTTTACTAAGAAGGTTATGCATGATACATACTGGTTAGGTATTTCCCTCACATATGAAGAAGATATAAAGGATAACCATTTCGTTCTATTCTTACCAAATTAAAGGGGTGTTTGGCATTCAGCACTGAACTTGGTTCAGGTTAAACAAATATGGTTAGCCAGAGGAACGACAAATGTTGTGAGCTGCGTATTGTCCAAGTACTCCCAATCTATTTATTTTTCAACATACATAATTTATCATGCAGATGTAATCCCTTTTTTGGCAACGGACTTTAGAGTAGATATACAACAAGACTTGCAACAATCTAATAAATTTAATAGTGTACCAAGTTGTTTTCGTTGCTCTATGATTTTCTCGTGATAGTCTCTTGAATTGATGCTTTTATTTCGTTTTCAATATCTCTTAGTATTGTTAGTTAAAGGGATTATCTTTCTTAATCATGTACTATAACAGTTTTTGATGTAACATAGGCCCAATCCCAAGCGAGTTCAATGAGTTCATTAGTCGCTTTGTTGTTTTATTTTAATCTTTTATTTTTTATTTTTTATTTTAATTTTAATTATTTAATTTTTGTTTTTATTTAAATGGTTGTTATAAACATTAAGTTAGATTTTTAGACTTTGACGTTGAATTCTTCTATTTCCTAATAATAAATTTTTTCTTTTTCCAAAATTTCAATTTAAATTAGCTGCATCAGCTGCAGCTCTGTAAAATTCAAAGGCAAAACCTTAATATGAAGACATTATTAGTTGAGCATAGTTATGAACAACCTAACGGTTCAAGGGCTCCATCACTGATGGGAATCGGGGTGCCAACCGTGACACTCGATTCACATTTGTGGAAGCAGAATGCAGAGGAGAGAAACACGCTGAAGAAACAATGAAAAACAGAGGAGAAGATAAACAGAAAAGGGCGTAAATGTGAGAAATGAACTAGTCGAAGTGGGAGGTGGGTGAGTCGAATAATACTCTGAGAACGCCGTCTGGATTGAAGGGAATCCTTGTCGGCCGGTAGAGGTCAAGTTAGCGCTACGTCAGAAAAGCTTCTTCCCGCAGAAGGAGCTCCAGCATTGGACACAAGCCCTGTATCAATGTTTCTTCCACAGAAGAAACCAGGCGATGAAGATGGGTGGTGAAAACCCGAAGCTAGCTGAGGAGTCGAAGTCGGTAGCTCTGAGCGCATGACTTCCCAGAGAAAGAACAACAGCCTTTGGGCACGGGTTTCGATGCCTTCCCACTTTCTGTTCGCGTCAGAAAGAGACGAAGGTGACTGAGAGTATTCCCGAGCAACCCAAGCTCGGAATACAATGGGTGGTGGTTCCACCGGGTGCCACGCACCACCGGGAAGAGCACCGAGAAGAGAAAGCTTCTGAAGCTTCTCTGGAGAGGAATTTGTTCCACTCAGTTTCCAAATATTTCATTCATTAACTAAACTTTTACAATGCTATAGGAACAACTTATATAAGCTGAGGATGATCGGAGAAGAAAGACAAAATAACAGAAGAGAAAAGAGCCGTTGAGCGTCGAATTATAGCCGTTGGCAGGTGAAGGAGACCATGCATTCTTCAGCCGAGCGAGGAGCAGCTTCTAGGCGGTGTGCTTCTCACGTGCACGGGTAGGCAGATCAGCTTGTTGACGTGGCTCCAAGCTGTTGATGACATGTCCATCTTCCAGCTGCGGATGACGTGGAATTTTGGGTAGTAGCTCATTCCTTTGCTTGTTCCTTCATCTTTTCCTAAGACTAAATGATCAAATATTCAACTACATAACCTAGTGGCTAAAGTTTGTCAATTTAAAGGAAGAAACTAAAGTTTTCTAATAAATACAAATAATTCAAACTTGGTTACAAAATTGATGAAGGGAAGACAAATTCCCTCTTCTTGAATCTTTTTTCAAGTTACATAGAAACATTTTCCTACAAAACTCAAGAACCAATTAATAGATAAAATAATTAAAATAAGTAGCTTGGTTCGTGTTCGGAATCAACGCCGTGGGCATATCAATCACGGTCACCAATTCCTTGATGGGATCAGTCCCTGAGGCTGATTTTTCACCATTTGACTGCTCATGGTGTATGTGCATGCAACATTTTTTTATTATTAAACTATTAACGCATTTTAAGACTGATATTTTGGCTGTGGATATGTATTTTTTTAGCCATTTCAGCCGGCACCAGCTGCTCTTCTTTCCTCTCTCGCTGGTTTCATGGTAAATCACTCTCCTGTGCTTCATCCATGAGTCTTAATACGGCAAACAATGCTGGTAGTATGCCATTCTCTAGGGCTATTGTTGCTTTTTTTTATTAAGCTTTCATACAAGTTAATATATTATGTTTACTTGGTTAGTCTAGCTCTTACTTTTTAGAGAGTATCAGTGTCTTGATCCAAGACGTGTACTTTCACAGGAGAGAGTAATTTGTATCTAAAATTTGTCATTTAGAAATTAAATTGTGTTCTCTGTTTCAGAAAAAATATTGATCATAAAAGGTATGAATTCAATTTCAAATTGGAATTGAATTTCTATTCCTTTTTTTTTTTTGTAATAATTCATGTACTCCTTTTGCCTTTGCTTTTTTTGCTAGCTCGACTTCTTGTTTGCTTTTTTCAGAATCTGAGAATAGGTTTGCCTCTAATTTTTTGTTTGCACGATCATGTTACTCTTGAGATTTTTCTTTATTTATTAAATTTTTTCAAGAAAATTTAAACCGGAACTACACGGAAAATCTCGATCCGATTCGGTTCTCCCTTTGTCGCCATTGGGTTTCGGTTATTCAGTCCAAAACCAAAGCAAAACGAACCAAAGTTTGCCCACCTCTAGATGCCTTTGCAAATAGGAAATTCGTTGTATGTGTTCACTTATTTACTTGCGGAATGTTAATTTTATCACTTAACAGTTCATGCTACTCCTAAAGCTAAATGGAAGCAGCTTTGTTACTAGGCTGATTTGCTGCTAGATTGCAAGGTATTTATTTCTTCATGATCATTATTTTAGAAAATAATCTAAGGATGAAAACATTTTCCTTTCTGTTTTATTATCCGGAAGATGTAGGATTATACCCCAAAATTTTATGCATGGTCAATGAAGAGATATAGTTTTCTCTCATCTTTTCTTTTTCTCGTGAATATTCCTTTTAGAGATTGAGAAATTGCAAATTCTTATTGATTATATGTATTCTTTTGAGTGTTCCTTTTTTAAATAAACAAATTGCAACTTCTAATATTTTATTGCCTTATTAACTATATTTTAAATTTTGTTCACAGTTAATCTTTATTTCTTTTTTTGATATTAAGATATCTAAAGATTCACATGTTTTAATAGGTACAGTACAACCTTTGATTGAGGTGCTTCAATTAAACATGATGTACAACTGAGTAAATTGTAGTTTATGCCCTAGAGAGGTTGGAACAGGTAATTTTTTAGCTTCACCTGAAAATTATTCGAGATTTTTTAATCTCGTACTTATCAAGTTTCAAAAGATTTATCAATTTTTAAGTCGAAGAAAATTAGAACATATAGTTTGAGAAATTATGTTGTCAGTCAAGTTGATATCGCTCATAATGTAGGTTCGGTGTTACTAATGATGTCTCTTCATTTTTAAAATGTATCTCGGTAACATAATGCAACATTAGCTCTTTATGACCTTGCTGATAATGATGTTAAATATTAGGGTAAAATGCAATTTGGCCTATACAACTAGGTAAAATGAACAATTTATACCGTAAACTCGGATAATGGGCAATTTGGCCCCTACAACTAGGTGAAATGAGCAATTTACACCGTAAACTCGAATATTAGGCAAAAACAACCTTAATGTATTGATAATGGGCAATTTGGCCCCTATAACTAGGTGAAATTGGCAATTTACACCGTAAACTCAAATAATGGGCAAAAACAATATTAATGTATTGATAATGAGCAAAAACAATCTTAATGTATTGATAATGGACAATTTTTCACGTGTCTATGTTTTCTTCCTAAAATGCCCCTACCAACACTCTTCTTCTCCACCTTCATGTTCTGGTCGACACTTGAATTGACTCTGGTTGCATAGGTGGACCCTTGTGGTCGACACTTCCAATCTTCCCTGCATTCACCGGTCGACACTTGTACATTACGGTCGACACTTGAATTGCTTCTGTATGAATCGGTCGATACCTTCATGTTCCGGTTGATACTTGAATTGACTCTGTTTTTATAACAAAGTGTCGACCGATTCTCAAAGAGGTTGACCGGTCCGGTCTGGTTCTGACTCCATGCAGGGGCATTTCGGAAAGAAAAAATGAACACGTGAAAAAAATATGATATTTTAACAGAAAACAAGATGGTAGAGGCTATACTACCCATTATCAATACATTAAAGTTGTTCTTGCCAATTATCTGAATTTACGGTGTAAATTGCCCATTTCACCTAGTTATAGGGGTCAAATTGCATTTTATCAATACATTAAGGTTGTTTTTGCACATTATCCGAGTTTACGGTGTAAATTGTCCATTTCACCTAGTTGTAGGGGCCAAATTATATTTTACCCTAAATATTATTTCTTTTGATTAGAGCAGGTTGCTCAAATTCCCTTATTATATTTAAATGTATTTTATTCTTTTATTTTTATATGATAATTTCATTAGGGTGGATGGGGAGACTTCACAACCAAGTATGTATTTTGTATTCGCTAATTTGTATAGTAGCTTAAAATATGTCCCCAATACCACGAACGTGCATAGCACGCACCACTACTAGTACTGAGATTGGGTCCGTTCATGAAGACGAAGCCAATTTTCAATTTTCAATGGTGGGCTTCTGGCTTTTTCAAGGCCTGCTAGCAGTTGGGTTCTTCGGAGCCAACCCCGGATCTGTTTTTGAGGGATGAACAATGTTGTCAAGCATTTTTGTTACGGTCGGATCCAGCTGAAACGAAAACAAGGAAGTTCATTCTATTCCCTCCGATAATAGTCGATCGCATTGTCCAATACTTAATTAATGGCTGAAACTTTGGCGATAGATCCAAGTCAGTCGTTGAATTTATCGGCACTTTCCTTACAATTTCATGCCCATTTAATGGCGGACTGCAGTTCGTCCTTTTCCTGTAAGAATGCGTTCAGATTCTATCAGAAGCCTTTATTTGTTGACCTAAACAAGCGAAAACAAGATTCTTGTACGCAACCAGGATTTGAAACTTCATCTGTGATTAAATAAATGGTTCCCCCCACTGACGAGGCAGTTGACCAGGCGGGGAGAGTGAGTTTTTTCGTATTTTTTATTACGATTGCCGTATTAAATTGATTTAGTTAGTTTTATGCACTAATATCATCTCTGAGTTCGCACCCTTTATTTCAAGGAAGCTCGGAGGATTTGATTTCATAATTTAATGGATAAGATGTCAGGTTGCAAAGCTGTTTGGACATGGAAACTGGGTGGGCACTGTGGCGTAAAGGCCGAAACGAAGATTCTTCGCAAAGAAAACATAGTGATTGCAACCGTGGGTTCTTGCTTTGCACGATAAAATTAAGGCAACTTTTACTTTGGGTCAATTGGAGAGTGCGCGGTGGAGATGTCTTAAGGCAACTTTTACTTTGGGTCAATTGGAGAGTGCGCGGTGGAGATGTCTTGTGGCCTCGGTCAGTCCCTTTTTTGGAGCTTTTGGAACTCTTTTTGATCTAATTTTATCATCTCTATCCATACTCCTCCAACGGGTTTCTCTTTTTCTTAGCAATTTTTTTGCTGTATTATGGTGACTGCTGTGAGTTCTTACGAGTTTTTTGCCCAAAATTGTAGCTCTAATTTCTGTGTTTCTAAAATTCTTGTGAAGTTTTGATTTCTGTAGATATAACAAAAGAAAAAAATCAGAAACTGTCGATGATTTTATAGTCAAATCTTGGAAGCTACTATTACCATTCCCCTGCATTGGCTGCACTTGTGTAATCTGATAGTTCAAGAATTTTCGAATGATATTATGTTCATAGACATAATATATAACTAATTTTCTTTTGGTTTGTTGGGTTCAGAGGTTGTGGTGGGATGATTCTGAATGATAATTGAGAATTGGACGAGCTAACGTATTTTGATGTTTAGAAGTAAAGTTGGGAAGATGATTAAGTGCATCTGTCCAGGAAATCAACTAGAAGTTGATGAAATGGATCATTCATCCAAGTCTCTGCCAACGAGAGACTATTCTGCCAGCATTTTTTCGTCTCGAACTGTAAAGATGGAAACAAGGGCAGAGACTAGCAACATCGAAGAAGCTGAGTCGACTCTTCGTGAGAGTGATTATCTCAACTATGAGGTTGAATCTTGTTTTCCTCATTCATTTTTGCATGCTTGAACAGATCTCAACTTATTTTACAGCCACTGTTCAAAGCGTTGCTTTCTTGTTCATTTTTTAAGAGACTATTTTTTTTGGTAAAACACTTAACATTGTAGTATGCAATGTCCTTTGTGCTAAGCTTTATACGCTAGCTTACTTCAAACAGTATAATTTAGTGAAGTGCTATAAGTGGATAGTTATTTGTCGTATTATCCCCCCGGAAACTAAACTCCCATCTATAAGATGGTATAGATTGCTAAACTGAACATAGAATCCGATCATTTACCATCATCTTTAGAACCTTGGCTATAAGAATCAACAAATTTGTAATATGTGTTTCGATCATTGTATTTTGCCTCATCCGTGGTTTCGTTGATTCATGAACCAAAGAATTTCTTCTAATTTTGTAGGAAGCGAGAGCTTTACTTGGAAGGCTTGAGCATCAAAAAGGAAACATAGAAGCTGCTCTCCAAGTGTTTGAAGGAATAGATATCACTGCAGTGACTCCTAGGATCAGAGTTGCTATTTCTAGAAGATGTGAACAAAATAATAGATCGTATTCACAAAGTGATGCTGCTCCGCTTATGTCCATGCATGCTGTTAGTTTATTACTCGAAGCTGTTTTTCTTAAATCTAAATCATTGCAAAGTCTAGGTCGATTCGCAGGTACTATCTCTCTCTCTCTCTTTCTCTATGTAGCTGTCTACTCTGCTTTATTAAGTTACTCCATTGTGTTTACTACTTGCAGAGGCAGCTAAATCTTGCTTAGTTGTTTTGGATACCGTTCAATCTGCATTGCCAGAAGGCTTGCCTGAAAACTTTGCTATAGATTGTAAATTACAAGAGATTTTAACAAAGGCTATCGAGTTGCTTCCCAAGTTATGGCAATCAGCGGGCTCTCTCCAAGAATGTATCTTGTCATACAGACGGGCTCTCCTCTATCGATGGAATCTCGATATTAAAACCAGTTCAAAGATAGAAAAAGAATTTGCAATCTTTCTTCTTTACAGTGGTTTCGATACGAACCCTCCCAATCTTTGTTCACAGATGGAAAGCTCTTTTGTGCCCAAAAACAACATAGAAGAGGCAGTTCTTTTGTTATTAATTCTCATGAGAAAATATTTCCTTGGAAGAATTGAGTGGGATCCCTCCATCCTTGAGCATCTTACATTTGCTCTCTCTATTTCAGGAGAATTACTATCTTTGGCACATCAAGTTGAGCAGTTGTTTCCAGGAATTGTAGCAAGAAAAGAAAAATATCACATAGTAGCTCTCTGTTTCTATGGCGAAGGTGAATGTGTCGTTGCTTTGAATCTCTTAAAAAATTTTCTGAACTACAGAGAAATTCCTGACTGTATGCTGCAGTTATTGTTGGCTTCAAAAATATGTGCTGAGAATTCACTCTGTATTGATGAAGGGATCAGATTTACTCGACAAGCAATTTCGATGATGCATGGAAAATGCTCTCAAATGGTATCTGTGGCGACTTGCTTACTTGGAGTCTTATTATCAGCTGAATCGAGATCAGTTGTTTCGGATTCTGAGAGGAATTCGAAGCGGGCAGAAGCACTTGAGGCCTTACAAACCGCCGAAAAGACAATGAGTGAAAAAGACCCATACATTGTGTTTCATCTTGGTCTTGAACTTGCTGATCAGAGGAAATTGGATTTGGCTCTATATTTTGCCAAGCAATTGCTTAAACTTGAGGCTGGGACGAATATTAGAGGGTATAGTCTTTTGGCACGAATATTGTCTGCTCAAAAACGATTTGCAGATGCTGAGACTGTATTGAATGCCTCTCTTGATCAGACTGAGAAGTGGGAACAAGTGGAATTGTTAAGAACGAAAGCTAAACTCCAGATTGCGCAGGGCCAGGCGAAGAAGTTTATCGAGACATGTACTCATCTTTTAGCCGCTCTTCAAGTTCAGACCAAAAATATTGATTTTATGAACAAGCTCACCAAGGTGTGTCAAAGCATGCAAAGATTTCACAGAAAAAGGGATTGATGTAGAAAAGTTTTCTAGCATTGTTTAAATTTCTTCTTCTAAACTTTCTTTCTCTCAGAAAAAGAGCAGCCATGATAGAAGACTGGAAATGGAAATATGGCATGATTTAGCCAATATATACACAAGCTTATCTCAATGGCGGAATGCAGAAGTCTGTCTTTCAAAGTCTGAAGCCATCAATCCTTATTCTGCTTCAAGATGGCACTCCATGGGTAAAATTCTAGATCCTGTCCCTTAATGTTACTGGCTACTGTCCATTGAGAAATAGTTTCTTTAGATTCAATAAATAGTCAGTGAAGAAGTTGATGATTGTATTAGGTTTGTTATACGAGGCTAAAGGCCTTGATCAAGAGGCTCTGATAGCATACAAAAAAGCCTTGGATGTGGAAGCCACCCATGTCCCGAGCTTGATCTCTGCTGCCTGCGTGCTCAGACGGCATGGAAGTCAATGCTTGGCTGTTGTGAGAAGCCTACTGGGCTATGCCCTCCGACTCGACCCATCAAATCCCACTGCTTGGTATAATCTTGGGCTTGCATACAAGTCTAGTGAGGGAGCATCGGCCATGGAGGTTGCCGAGTGCTTCCAGGCTGCAGCTCTTCTCGAAGAATCTGCACCAGTTGAACCCTTTAGATGATTCTTCAGCTCTTCCTCTAACACTTATTCTTTGAAAACCGTGTCTTATAATGAATTTTCTGTGTTTTTGTTTTTGTATTTGTATATACTGTTTATTCTTCCTAGAATGATTTTTGGTGAATACAAAATATAGGAAAAGAAGTACTTGAATGTTTCTATAATGTAGTAAAATTGGCTGTCTATTATGAGCCTATTTTGAACACTCGCTTCTTCTGCAAGCGACCATCGTGCACAGCCCCTATCCGGGTGCTATTTGATTAGCAATAACAAATACTAAAAGATATCAGAGTAAAAATCATGGATTTAGTGGCCCCCATTACTGAAAGTATGAAAGATGTTGCAGGCAGAAAATATGAAACAGCCATTAGAGAAGAAGATTGAACAGAAAGAAAGAGTGATCGGAAAAATATTTGTCATACAGAATTGAAGGGAGAACGATCGATCAATAATGGGTTATTCCTTGCGAAGATCGATCCCAGCTTTTTTAGCGACGGCATCGAGTCCATTCTTTTCAATGGTCTTTATCGCTTTGGTTGATAAACGAAGTTTGACGTACCTCTTTCCTGCTTCCCACCAAACTTTCTTGTACTGAAGGTTCACAAACTGCAATTTTTTGGTCTTGTGGTTTGAGAATGAAACTCTATTTGCTCTATTTGCTTTCTTTCCAGTGAAGGGGCATATCCTACCTGAAAAGATCAGAGAGCTAACTCCAGATAGTCGAGAAAGAGCCATCACAAAGAGAGAATTAAGATGATAAAATTAAGCGACGCGAATCGATAATAGCATAATTTGGGGGAAAACAAAGGACGAGGAAAATTTTACCAAGAAAGCAAAAGGGATATTCACGTAAATCTGGATTAATGACTAAAACTAATGATTCATGTCATTTGCAAATTAGCTTACTTTTAGCAGGCAACGTAGGTGAAGGAACAGGAGCAATAAACGAGAAAGATGATAGGATGAAGAGGAGCTTACGGGCGACGGGCTGAAGCGCAGGTAAGCGAGGCGCAGAAATGGGTTTGGCCACGGTGAGCAATTGGGGAGAGGAGATTCTGAGACCACCCAATTGGGAAGTTAAAAAACTTAGCAGCGCACCCTGCTTAGACCGAATGGAAGTCTGCCGGTCTCGGAGAAAACATGCAGAAGAAGTTTTAGCCGGAAGGAATCCTACTGTGGCGGATGTAGCCATTATCCTCAGCTCTGGGTGCGAAGGGCGTCTTCTCTGAGGCGCGCGATGTGGATAAGCCTCCGTGTGTTATTGGTGGGTCGAATAGTCATTGTATCCGTGTTCTAATTATCCAGGCATAAACCGACCCGTCGATGTCGCCCAAAGTTGATGACATCCACAGCCATGAGCCAATGCTCGATATCAGATTGACGTGTAATAGAGGAGGAAGTCATTAAAATTATGGCCTAAATGGAGACGCTGAGTTGAATGAATCTACTTGTGATGCAAGCACAAGTAGGGGTAGGAGAGGAGGCAAATTTGGAAGGTAAAATAGTAATAGCAGTAATACAGTTTTTTTTTTTTTTTTTTTGACTTCATTTATCTTGAATTTTGCCTTTTGGTATTTTGGTACCTTTCTCGGAAATTTCTTCAACAGAGACAATTTCCTTAAATTATGAAATACATCATTTATAGGATTTTTAAGTACATACATAACATATATTAATACATAACTTTAACATACATTATTATTCTTAAGATGTATTTTCAAACATACATGAACTCCAAAAGACACATTAACTAAAAGACACATTTTAAAACATGTTATTTTTTTATATAAATTATTTTTCGAGTAAATTTTTTGCGTTATTCTTGATCAAGATATTTTAGTTGACTTGAATTGTTGTGACTCGTTAGCGTAGACCACGTGAGATTTTTCGGTCAATTGATCCAATCAGTAAAATTTAAGAAATTACCGTGTAGTTAAAATCAAAGAACATGATATTGGATAATTTGAAATTTACCTCGGGCGAAGAAATGTTTAGGTTTTCATCAATTCGGAATTTAAGGATTTTAATTAATTTATATAATATAAATTATTATAATATATATATTAAATTTAAATAAAATAAAAAGTGATATTTTAGTGAAAAGGTGAAAACCTTCTTTTTTTATCTATTTTGGCTACATGAGAGAAGGAAAGAGAAGAAAAGAAGGGCAGAGAGGCATGTGTGTAATGGTTTGAACCTTCAATATTCTAGTGTCAATAATGTATTGTAAATATTTATTATAGATGATATATGAATATAAGTTATGGAAGTTGTATTGAAGAAATGGTACAAAGTTCTTGAGAATACTATGAATGAAACTGTTTTATAGGAACAGATTTGATTGTAAGTGTAAATAACTTTTGCTGTGATAATTAGATTACTTTGAAATTCTACAGTTTTAAACTAGACATGTAGAGAAAAAGAATGACTTTGGAATGAAAGAAGTTGGATGTATGTAACAAAAATTATTTACTTTTTAATTTGATGAATGAGTTTACGTTTTAAACTGCACTATTTTGGTAAATGACTTTAAACTACATCTTAGAGTGGGAATTTGGAGAAAGTTAAAAAAGGAAAAATGTTTCCAACACTTTATAGCATGTATCCATGCAATAGCTTTGAACAACTAATGGAGTTAGGGCACGTGACAATCAGCATATGTTGGGTAAGTTGTTTGCTTAAGTAATTAATTAAATTAATTAAGTATGATTAAGACTAATTAATCATGATTAATTATACTAATCATGTTGATTAACTTAAAACTAATTAAAATTAATTATTTTTAGCTAAGTATACTTAAACATAAGTAATCATGATATTTTTTAGAATATCAATAGAAGGAATGACAATTTTGTACAAAGGCATGAAGAGGTTGGGTTAAAAAAAAAAGTTTATCCAAGAACCATCTAGAAATGAAGGACAAAGGCTGAAGAGAGAGCCATTTTCGTGGGATTCAGATTGAGAAGAGAGAAAAAAGATAAAGAAAAGAGAAAAAGAGGGAGAAAAAGTGCGATTTTGAACTTGCTCCTCAAAGGAAAATTATTCAGCTTGGGGAGACGATTCTATAGGACTAAAAATCAGTTCATCAGGTGAAAATTTCGTGGGAGAGGAGGAACCTTCAATAGGTAAGTAAATCCTACATTTATAATAATTAATTTAACCTTTATTGCATTATTTAGGTATAGATAGATTTAAATTATATCATTGGTTCTGGTTAGGCTTAGAATTTTTATTGTGAATTGAAGTCATTAATTGGATGTTGTTTTGATATGAAATGAATGATGTTTTATGAAAATTTATGTTTTCAAATTGTATTGTTATTCTAAAAATGAATGTTATGAAAACATTGTTTTAAATCAATATGATATGCTGGTTTTCAAAATGATTTGCATAAGTGAGTTGCATGGTTTTACATGTACATGTCATTGGCTTTATAAAATGTGTTAAAACATGCATTTGAAGAAAAAATGAAGTTGGAAATCTTGGTAACATATGAACCCAATGGTTGGACTTGGCTCTTCATGTGCGATGTGTATGACTATGGAAATGAAAAGGAGATCAACTTAATGTCCTCATTGGGTTAAAAATCTCTGAACCTTGAGAGGAAGCAATTCATAAGGTCTTACAGCTCTGCCAGAGAATGCTCGGGAACATGTATGATTGTTTAATGGTTGTAAATGTTGGAATTATAGTGTATTACATTTTTAACATAAACATTTGGTTGTTAAAAGATGCATTGGAGTTTTCTTAAAAAGATGATTTTAATCATGCAAAGTTCATTCTATTTGCGTTGAATTTATTTAATGAAAATGATTTCAAACGATTGTTGAGTGATTTCAAAATATTGATTTCGAGCATGCATATTTTAATAGCAATTGCATGGCTTTCAAAAAAAAAAAAAATGATTTATATGATTTTCAAAGAATCGTTGTAGTGGAAGATGGTGATTGATCCTATATGGTGTTACTAAAGTTTGGATTAGTTTTTCTATGTGTTAGATTTATTTACTGGGTTATAAACTCATTATGTGGATAATTTATATTTTTCAGATATCGAGAACGTTCATCGGGAGGGAAAACATAAGGCAATATAAAGTTTACGAAAAGATATAGGTGAACCATCAAGTTAGATGGTCTTTTTGTTTGGGTGAGATGTTTGTATTTCCTTTGTATAAATCTTTTTGAAATGTCACATGTAGTGATCTACTTTTATAGTAAATTCTGTGTTAGTACTCTGATTTTCATATAAATTTTTAATGTATATACATGTTTTATATTTTAAATGCTTATATATATATATATGCATGTGAGAGGGGAGTGCCAATGAGAGCATTCCTTTGACGTTCGACTCCTTCTGTAACGCCCCCGAATCAACCCCGGCTTGGTACGCTACTTTGCTAACCCATATCACGTTTAAAATAATTTTTGATAATTTTTCGACTAGATTTTTGGGTTTTTTGAACCCTCAAAAATAGTTGGAAAACGTGCGTGAAATACGTGCCAAACGTGTCGAAAAAGGTTGGGTTAAAACATATTTGAAAATCAAAAATTAAAAAAAACCAGGTATGGTCCACGCGGGCGCGTAACACCCGATTCTTTATGGGATTTTGTAAATTATTTATATAATTACATTTTTGTAATTATGTCAAATTAGGTCGGTTTTATGAAAAGAGAGCGTTATTACGATCCTAATAGTTAATATGGATTTTAAGAAAATTCCAGAAATTTTAAGAGTCGTGACGTTAATTTTACGAGAATTACGTTTCTCGTAATATAAAGGACGTTGTGGTAAAAATAGTAAACGAGATCCGAATTGCGAACGGACAGTTTTAATTGAACCCTAGTAATAAGTTGGAATAATGGGTGAAATAAGAAATTTTGGAGAAACCGAACCGTTAGCTAAATAACGAAACGAATGACGAAACAAATAGAAAATCAAAGGAAGGGCAAAATGGTAATTTGCCAGGTCAATTTTTATAAAAAATTACACATCTCTCTTTCTTCCTCATTTTCTCTCTTCGTGAACCTGAAGCTCTCCCTCTCTCGGCGACGATTTCTTTCTCCTCACACGGCCTTCTCCTCTCCGTCGACGATTCGTCTTCCGATCGTTTTGTTTTCTTTGTGTTTTCTCCTCCAAACGAAGTTCTAGGTAAGTTCTACGGTTTTGGAAGGTTATTGTTCGGTTTTTACGAAGTTTAACTATTAGGGTTTCGTTATGGTTTCGTTAAAAACGTGATTTAGGGTTTGAAATCGATAGATTTATCGTATTTGTGAATATAATGGACGTGTTGAGCGTTATTGGACGAAGTTAATCGATTTAGGACAAATGTTAGAGATTGATGAATTTTCAGGTTTTTAGAAAAACTCGTTGATAGCGGTTTGGAGGTATCGAACGTTAATTTGTTGTTAAAATGCCTCGATTAGTTAAGTTAGAATTTTAGAAATTTCCTTAGTTAAGAATTTTGTTAATTTGGACGATAATGGTTCGAATTCGTTTTAACGACGACGTTGTGAATTGCTTAGGTAAACGACGCTCGTGGACGGAGTTTGAAGTTCAACGCGCACGAGGTAAGTTCTCGTGACTTACTGTGGCCGATTGGCCTACACCATAAGCCGAGTTTGTTGTTGAGGATACGTTGGTGCTTTATCGTTTATGTTGGTCATTGTTTTTTCTGATTGTTTCGGTTGGGTAGTTTAGGTTCGGTTGTTCTATAGTTTGTTTGTTATAGTGTTTTGATGGTATTTGTAGTGTTTTGATGGTATGCTCGTTATGTATGTTATATTGAACTGTTCATGCATCATGGTTTTAAAAACGTCATGAAAATGAATTTACACACGGATTTCATGAAAAGAACATGCATGTAAAGGCAAGTAAAGTATCACAGTAAACAACCATGACATGGGGTTATCAGGGATGAGGTTTAGACCTTGCGTTCTGTGGTGAGCGGGTTTTCCTCCCTTCAGATGGTGTGGGCTGTCTAACCGCTAGACGTGCCC
The DNA here is from genome assembly GCA_022432975.1 of Begonia masoniana. Lineage (NCBI taxonomy): Eukaryota > Viridiplantae > Streptophyta > Magnoliopsida > Cucurbitales > Begoniaceae > Begonia > Begonia masoniana. Next base: position 39,220,446 of record CM039503.1, on the reverse strand, counting down.
TATCTATCTGTCGAGCGTTTCTGATAACCATAGACTGACACGTACTTATATATGAAATGACATGGACGGTTTTCATAGCATTGAGCATACATGATCATGCATAGGCATTTACGTAGAATTTACTGAGATTTTTATCTCATAGGTGTCTTTATGGTGTAGGTGATCTTGACATAGGTGAGGACGAGATCCCTCCACCTGAGGAATGATGCAGTTGAAGGAGGATGGCCCATGGGAGTGTGCTGGGCAGTCGAGGCACCTTTTAACCTGTGGGGAAGTAAATGTATGTAAGTATTTTGGGGATACGATAGATAGATCGTAGGAGAAATTGTATAGATTGAACATATTAGGATGTTTGAGATCTGATTAGTTTATAGGTTTATGTTTTGATGTTTTTAAACGTTTTGGAAACTATTTTATAAACTGCTTGGTGATTTAAAACAGGGGGAAATGTTTAGTTTTAAACGGATCCATGCAGTTTGTTTTTATGAATTTTCACTTCGTTTTCGGCTAAGTTTTAGGTAGGTTTTGTGAATTATGAAATGTAGAAATGTATAAAATGTAGAATGTTTTGAATGAAAATGTGATGAAGTGTTTAGTTTATTGTGTTTGTTAGGGTGTATGTGTGGAAAGAAAAGTGTTTAAGGAATGATAAGAAAGAATGGAAGAGTGAAGGAAAGAAGAAGAAGAAAAGAGAAGCAGTTCTCTGGAGTTCAGAATCCAAAGAGCCTGCCAATCGATCACCAGAAGGGGGTGATCGATCGGCAGAAGTGAGGTGACTCTCTGGAAATTCCAGAGAGCCTGCCGATTGATCGCCTGTAATACGGCGATCAATCGGCTAGTGATTGGTCGCCAAAGGGCGATCGATCGCTTGATATAGGGGCGATCGATCGCCCCTATAATTTTAATATGGGGGATCGATCGCTGGATAATGGGGCGATCGATCGCCCCTTTGTTTTCCACGGCCTGGACGTTTTTGCCCCTCAAATCGTTGGCCAATGATTTAATTGTTTTATAATTGATTTTAATTGTTTAATTTCAATTGTTTTGAAATTTGTTTTAAGTTTTGTTTAAATAGTTTCACAACTTAGATTTAAATTATTTTCCAAACAATATTAACGATTTCGATTTTAGTTTAAGTTCCGCTTAAACTGTAGGATAAAAAAAAATAATATGGGAAAATAAGGGTATAGTATTAGGGTCGCTACACACCGTGTGCGCCTGCTGCGCGCATCGCGCGCGCAGCAGCGGCCCTCGCGCGCAACTGTGTGCGCGTGAGGTGCCGATCGATCGGCGACCTCTCGGGTCGCCAGCGAGTAACCCCCCTGCCCAGCGCGCGCCTCTCACCTCCACCAATGCACCTTTTTACTTCTTCTCAAATTTTCTTCCAAGCTAAACATTTCCAAATCACCTAAAATTTTTACCAGATTTTCCTAACATCCCCGACTTCATGACACGTAAAAATCTTGAAAAACAGACTTAAAACGGTTAGAGAATACGTAGAGACAAGTAAACCCGACGTTGTTTATTATATGAAACAAAACGAACAGAGTAACGACTAAAATTTTATAAAACCATAACCCTGAAATCAAGCATTTATAAAACTATCAAATCCATATTCACAAGTGTTTCCAAAACCATTAAAATTCACACTAGATAAAATCCAATCAAACCAAATCAAAATCCCCAAACCACACATCCCGAAGACCCAGGTCGAGGCACCCGCCAACTTCCTGTACCGGCGTGCCCCATGAATCTCCGACTGCTCCTAGGCCTGATCTTCCCCATCAACCTCACCTGTATATACCTCGTCACCTACACTACAGAACACAAAAAGTAAGGCTAATGCTTAGCAAATAGGGAATAATGAATGCAAACAACACACAATGCAACCAATCCTATCACATGCAGTTTCTAACGCTCATTTCCTTATCATTGCATTAACTTATTTATAAGCCATGTTGATCAAGTATGCACACATCCCATGACTGTCTAGGATGGCCACATATTGATCCAGCCAAGCAAAACCGGATGACACGCTTCCCATGACCGTCTAGGAAGGCCACTGATTTTACTTTTACTTCCCCATCGGTCATAGAATCCTATGACCGTCTAGAAATTCATACTCCAGATGCCTTAAGATTTTTCCCGCATTGATTGTAGAATCCTATGACTATCTAGGAATTCATACTCCTAATGCCTTAAGTTTTGCAATTCTTTTATCTGATTATCGTTCACACTCACAATGCCAAATAATGCAACCACTCATATCTAGCGTACTGTAACTTATGATGCATGTTTCAAAGATATGAAACACAACACAACGCGAAACAAAACAACCAACCATTAAACCCTACCGTTCTATGGTGTAGGCCCGAAGGCAATGAAAAGATTCCTCTACTTACCTGATTGCTCAGCACTCGATTCCTCACTTCGTCCAATCAATTCATTCACTCGATAACCTAACAAATATAAAAAAATAGCTTAGAAACACTCTAAGAAATTCCTAAGAACCTTTCTAACCAAAACTAACAACAATACAAATCAATTCAAACTCTAAACCCTAAACCCGATTTTTCCACCAATTTTTAGTGTCCAACTTCAAACAGCCATAACTTACTCGTTTTTCAACAAATTTTGACGTGCCACCCTAATCCGTAAACCTCTACACGTCTACTATCCATTGAAACAAACAAATTACCCATCCAAACACAATGGCCAATTCGAAATGCACAAAACAGAACCGGCACCCTTTGCTCTAAAAACCGGTTTTTCCATAACTTATTTCTAATTTCAAATCTCTTCCTACAAACAACCTAAACTAACATAATTAAGAATTTAAACTATCAATTAGGAAGAAACTAGCCAAGAAAAACACAATTTTTGGAGTTCCCAAATGAGGGTTTTCAAACCCTAACTAAAATCAACCAAAACACCCTAAAAACACCTAAAATCAACAATAAATCATACCAAACTCAAAACCCACTTAACTTACCACTCAAAACCCTTGCAAGGATTGAAGAAAATGGAGGAGAAGGATCGGCTATGGAGGAGAGAAAATGGCGTGGGAGATGAAGGAAGAAAAAGAGAATCACAATTTTAACCTAACCACTTATTCTTCTTTTAAATTATCCCACCAATTTTTTTAAAATTCCAAATCAACCCTCCCTTTTTCTCTCTTAAATTCCAACGTGAAATACCTCTCACTTACCACATTTTCATTCAATTAATAACTTTCTATTTGCTTCCTATTGGTTCATAACTAAATTTGACTTTTCAAACCTCCTTTTGTTTTAACTTGTTAAAATTCTTTTCTTCTCCTTGCATTACTTTTGAACCCTTCATCACTTAACATTAAACTACCTTAACCGTCTAATCCAAGGCCTATGTGCGATATAGGAAATTCCTAGGTGTTACACCTTCCCACTTTGGGAATCCTCTAGCTGTCGGGGTTCGGTTGGTGGAATCGGGTCCTAACACTGAGCAATTTGGCTCAACCTCCGTTTGGTGGAATCGGGTCCTGACACTGAGCAATTTGGTTCAACCTCTGATTGGTACAACCAAGGAGTAAATCTTCAAGTTTAGGCAATGCTTTTCGAGGGTAAGTCATTTCTAAACTTTGTTTATGTGTTTAAAGTTTATAGTAATTGTTAGTTTCAGATTCGAACTAGGAAACTCGATCTTTTGCTTGTTCCTGGAATATTTTGAATCATTTGCTTGTTTTTTGAATGCTTGTGAACGACCCTTCTTCTCTTCGGCCTTGGCTTGAAGCTTGTATGCCGAGGAAGTCTTTGGAATTGAGTGAGAGGAATAAGGCTTGGAAAGCCACTTGTGTTTTTTTTCTATCTTTAGCACCATTTCTATGACCTCCTTCATGGTGTGATATGGTTTTAGCTCAACCACATCCCATGTTTTCCCATTTAGCCCCTTGATAAACCTTGTGATAGCATGTATTCTGGTTTTTCTAGGCCACTCTTTATTTTGAGTGTCTCAAAATCGGTTACATAAGCCTCCATTGATAAAGCTTCTTGCTTTAGGCTCTACATTTGCAAAAAAACTCTTGTCTACAATGACTTGGCGCAAATAAGTTTCTCATCAAGTTCTTCATCACCCTCCACGAATGAATCTCATCTTCTCCTTGGTTCCTTTTTCGAACCTTAAGATTCTCTGACCACAAAATAGCATATCCCGTGAATTCTAATGAGGATAATTGTATTTTAGTTCGCTCTAAATAATGGTAGCACTACCTTCTCTTCCCAATTCAAATATTCATCGACATTACATGTAACACCCGTGGAATTTATCCGCTTAATTATTATGAATGTACATGAATTGCAATTTGATTTTGAAAAGGAGGTGTAGGATGTTCATTGTGGATTGAATTAAAGAGATAAAATGATGAATAAGTAAAAGAATATCAAGGGAAATTAAAGAAAGAAAAAAAAATTAGAAAATAAAAAGAAAAGAAAAAGGAAGAGGTGTTCACGTAGGAAAGAGAACCCCATTCTCTTCCTCATTTTCTTCTTATTCCTTCTCTCTCCCTCCCTCCAAAATTTGCAGCGCTTCTTTCCCTCTCCTTCGATTCTTCCTCGTTTCTTCAATCTAAGGTAAACTTCTAACTATTTTCTCATGGGTTTTGGTTTTCTAGCTTGAGGGAGGTTTAGGAGTGAGTTAGGTTGTGTATTGGGTGGGTTTAGGTTAGGGTTTTGTGTGAATGCTAGGATTGCAAGAAAGTTTTTCCCTTCTTTTGGATGCTATATAACGTGTTATTGGCTTAGGTAGAGAGGAATGAAATGTTAGAGTGAATTGTGAAGAAATATTTGGAATTTTGCAGGGCATTTCAGTTTTTGGCTGAATTCGGCCAAGCCATTTACGTTATTTTGATAAATGGTTTTGACCATTAGAAAATAGACATCCTAAGGAGTCTGTAGCATCTTGAATTGTCTAAAACAAATAGGTATTGGGTTAGATACGCAATTTTGAAGTTTGGTCCAAAAATGGTGGAATTTCGGTTTAGCTAAGTTTGGGTAAATTGTTAGCTTTCTCTTAGGAATTTTATGAAATGGTTGTAGAGGAGGTTGATTAGATAAAATGTGTTGTGATTTTAGGTTTCCATATTTCTTCGGCTTAGTGTATGGTTACGATGTTTGCTAAGGACGCCAGGTAAGAAGTGTATACATGCGTTTTGTCTTCGGGCCTACATCACAGTTCGATAGGGTTGTGTTTATGCTTATGTTTTATGCGTAGTGTGTTTATTATGGCAGGCATCATGGTTTTTGAAAAGTATGATAGTTAGATGAAAATGAATTTCTATGGTTTTATGAAATGACATGGTAAGATGCAAACAATGACGAACAAAATGATAAGATACATAATTAAAAGATGGGCAGAGTTGGGGATTAGGTATGGCCGTCCCGTGAGGTGTGCCTCCTAGTCCCTTTCTCTGAGGAATATGGCCCTCCCGTGAGGTGGTCCGTGACGTGTGCCTATTTCTTCTAACAATAAATAAGTGAAGAGAATACGAAATGAAAAGATATGTAATTAAGAGATGGGAGGAGTTGGGGATCAGGTATGGCCGTCCCGTGAGGTGGATCGTGAGGTGTGCCTCCTATCTATTTCTCTGAGGAATATGGTCGTCCCGTGAGGTGGTCAGGAAAGAGAAAAATTAAGTTAAATGAAGTGGGAATGAGAACGAGAACGAAAACAAAAATGAAAACGAAAACAAAAACAAAACGAGATAGTAGAAATTGCATATGCTAGGATGTGACATGTTTTTATTCATTATTGCATTACTTGCTTAGCATTAGGCTAATAGTTTAGTTTTGTGATGTAGGTGACAAAGATTTAGCAGGTGAGATCCTTGAGCGTGTCCAGGACTAGGGCGGTTGGAGGAGTGCTCTCGTGCGACGTCTGGCCGTTTGTTAGGGCGATTTAACCCGGGGTGTGGCAGCATTTTGGAAGTAAGGTTGAGGATGTATTTTGTGTTTTAAAAATGATTTGAAAATCATTTGGGAAAATAGTGTTTTGATTTGGATTGGATAGATAAATTTGTGTAGTTGAAGGATTATGTAATGTTTTGATAGGTAGAATTTTTATAAATGAAATGGGTTAAGTGTTGTTGGAAAAAGGTTTTGGGGATGGCTGAATTTTTAGGTGTGGGGCGCGCATGACAGGCGCAGAGCGCGCACTGGAGCAGTGCAGACACGTGCGAAATGCGCGACGCCAAAGTGTTGGATGCATTCGCCGACCGATTGCCGATTTCGGCCAATCGATCGGCTGATGATGCAGTAACAGTGCTGGCACCAGATGGGCGTGCACGTGTGGCCTGCATTGGGTGGGCGCGCGAGGTCGAGGGTGGGGCACGATCACCGATCAATCGCCTACCCCGTCCGATCGATCGCCTAACCTGGCCGGATCGATCGGCCAATTGTGAGGCGATGAGCGATGGCACCAAAGAAGGTACCAACCGGTCAGCTAAATGCACCGACCGATCAGCCCGAGCAAGCACGCAGGGCGCGCAACGTGCGCGACGAAGGGCGCGCAGTGAGCGACACGGGCGATGCAATGCATGAGGTAATGGCCGATCGATCGGCTGATCAGCGTCATCGCGCAATCAGCACCCGAGAGGGTGCCGATCGTTCAGTCCCATGCGCCGATTGATCGGCCCCACGCGCGCACCTAATACGCACGCGCGGTACGGCAATAGCGGGGGTTTTTCATAAATTTTGATTTTTCACCCTTTTGATTTCCAATTTCGAACGAGTGTTTCAAACGTGTTTTAAAAATTTTCCCACTCGTTTCGAATGGGTTAAACGATTCAAAAATCGATTTAAAGTTTTAAAGAAAAGTCAAAAATTTTACGTAGATGAACGGGTTTTGAAAGGAAAGTGCAGAGTTATGGCGTCGAAATGGCGACTCGGGTTCAGAGGACTCGGGGGCGCGACACTAGCTCAAGTGGTACCAAGAGTCAGTGAATCAGGTGCTTTAGCCTGGCAGTGCTTGGGTTCGACTCTTTGGGAGGGCAAAAATTTTTTCGCTAGGGGGAAAAGATCATGAGGTACAGTCCAGTGCTAGGTAGATGGGCTGGCGATCAGATACCGCATGACCAAGCAGAGTCGTTATATTACAAGTTCCTTGAAATGATAGAATGTAAAGCTTCAAGTGCCACAACTCATCAAGATTTTTTAATTGAAACCTCGAGCTAGGAGGATCATCAAAATCAAACACATCACCATCATCCTCTTTGGTCATGGTGCCACGGTTAGGTGTTCTTCCTCTTTTAACACCCCAACACCCCCTTGGTATAGGACCTCGTGGTGCTCGAATGTTGTGGTTCAAAAGGCATTTCAATTGTCATGTTGAATTGAAGATGGCACCCGAGATTTCATCGTATTGCTCTCTTGGACATGTGGATCGACTTCGCTCACGGAAGGTTGAACTAGTTGTGCTGCTTGTGCATTATCCCCATCACGACTTTGAGATGAATCACAGTGATTCTATTCATCATTGTTAGATAGGATCGAAAAATCTTGGCTTTTTTACCAAAGACGTGCAACAAAAAATGTTGGAAACAAGATGGTTGACAAAGGTTGTCTAAAGTTACAACTATTAATGCACAATGTCTTCCTTAGAAAAAAAAAGAACTTTTAACTACGAATCAAGAGATTGTACAATCTCATAGAAAATATTCACCGATGGAAATCGATGAGAAGATTGCACCGAATTGACGAAGTGAGAGCTATACTCACAAAAGCTCAAACTTCTGAAAACACAAGAACAATGATTAAAAAAATAATCCAAGCGATATGGGGTGCAAAAGTGACACTACTTTTGCCTTGCCAAAAAAGAATAATTTTTAATAATAATCTAAAAAAAACTTTGCTTTCATTGATGTCTTGGTCATGCTTAAATACACCAATTAAAACATAGTTCTACTAGGAAGAAAAACTAGAAAATACTTAAAATAAGAAAGAATTTAGCTAGATCTATTGCCAACCGAAACGAGAATTAAAAAAATATTTTCAAACTAAAGGTAAATATAGAAGACCTAACACATCAGTCAAGGTAGGGGGTTTATACTTTTTGCATTGCATTGTAAAATTTCTAAAACCTTATTTTGGTGGATTGCTACTTATGAAAACATAACAAGGTCTGGTCGCCAACATGTCAGTTTAGGTATATGAACATATGTTTGACATGTTTACCATTAACATATGATATTTTATTTTTTGTTTATGTTATATACTGAAGATGAATTCTCTTGATGTTTTGGACGATTTTGGTATCAAAGCATTATATGAGACTATACCAATACATCTTCTGCTGTATAAAGATGTTTTGTTTGCACATAGAATAGATAATAGGGTGGTGATGACGGGCTCATCGGGTTTCGAATCCCTAAACCTAACAATGATATCTTTGTTGATTACAATTTTACTGGTTGTGTCATCGTTGACCATTGTTTACCAGTAACCTGAGGGATGCTACTAGATCTTCAGATCATTGTTACTTTAATTTCTTTCGGGCTCATAAGGTGCAATTTGATCCTCGGATCGCCACCTTTCTTTAATAGTATGTGAGAGGGGTCCTTAAGAGACATCTTTTTCATTGGGAATGATTTTTTAAAATAAAAAGTATGATAATAACATATTTTAATATAGTTGTCTACGTATACAACAACATTTTGAATATCGCCTCATCGATGGCTCATGGAGCATGTCTTGAAAATTACAAAAAGAGATTTCTTTTGCAATATATTTGTAAACTCATGTACGATATTTTCATCATGGTTTGAGATGAAAGGTAAAACAAGTTTTACATGCATTGCATTTAGTATAAATTTCCTACTGAGTTAGTTGCTCACCTCAGGTATCCCCTCCATTTCCAAGCATGGACAAGAGCGGTTAGCAGCAGTAGCGCGAAGGTGTTTTATTCTTGTTCCTAATATTTTTTTAGTGTTTTTCTCATTCTTGGTGAGAACTTATCTTTATTTGAGGCATGTATAAGATTATTTGGAGTAGATGTCGAATGGTTGGACCTTGTCGCACAATTATTTTATTTATCGCACTATTATTTTGGTAATCACTACGTGGTTCTAGTCTTACCTTGTGTGGGCCAATGTTCAATCCAAATTAAGTTTTACGCTGTCAACTAAATATTGTGCTAACAATCGGGTTCTCTCCGAGGATCAGGTCGTTCGACTCGATGTCTTTTACTATGCCCACCTCTGGGTTGTGACACACATTCTTTGAATTAAGTTTATTTTCAACACCATTCTTTAAACTTAATTTTCTCATAACTTCAACCATCATTCTTCTTCTCCATTGACACATCAATAGCAAGAACTTCCTCAATCAACTCTTCCTTGATCATGTTGATTCTTATTTCATGAGTTTGTAGAGAACTCGGTTGTTAATCTTTGCACTCCTCAATCTTGGTCAAATCACAAGGACCTACCCTCATGATGGTCTTGAAAGCATAGTTATCTCTCTACTTCACATCGATCACCCTTTTTCAATGACAAACTTCTGAGAACCTTTCTTTGAGATGAGCTCAGATAACTCTCCCAACTTAAGAGAACAACACGCCTTTCTTTTGGGTTAGATAACTATTAAATTCATCCATATTTAGAGCATAACATAGCATGTTAATTCCCTTAGATTTAAGTATGACTTTCGTTTGTCATTAGTATCATACTCAAAAGGTAATTTATGAACATTTCTATGATTTTCAATTTTAATAGGAGTATAGGTTTCATTTTAAATAATGTGCCATAAATCATAGTCAATGAATTGCACATATATTCTTATTTTAGATTTCTAATAAACGTAATCGTGGCCATAAAAAAATGAGGGTTCAGAGACCCTAAACATGTACCATTTACACATGAACCCATAAGTAAAATACCAAATAAAATTTTTATGAAATTTTAATTACTATAATGTTTAATCCCAAATTGTAGAATCAATAATAAACTAAAATGAGGTAGGATGAATTAGGTTATTTAAGCTTTTTTCGTGTGATTAAAATTCTAATTGTTTGCTACCTCTAATTATAAACTTTCTCTCTTAATTAGGTTATCTAAGTTTAATATGCAAGCAATAATAAAGATAAGCAAAGAAAGGGCGCACAAGCGATTTGTTTACGCAGTTCAACCAATCTTGCCTCCGTAAGTGCTAGAATACTCTTTTTTAAATATTCCTTCCATTATAACTCTTCTGGTTATCACCAATTGATCTTCTAGGTGTCAATCAAACCTTGCAATGATTTTTCACGGGAGTCACCTTTTAATTGTTCAACAAATGACAAATGTAGAAAGGTTTAACTCAATAACCCTCACTCTAACAAATGTAAATCTCAAGTATAGAAATGAGAAAGTTAGGCTGACACTCATGAATGGAGGCTATAATTTTGCAAGAAAAAATTGGCAACACTTCAGCGTAGGAGTCTCAAGGTAAGTTGCATAGTAGAGTGAACTTCTATTTATGGATCTATTTAAAAAATTTGAGCACCTATCGCCCTCTCTCATCATCCGAGCAATCTCGATATATCTGTTAGAGACATCAATGAGGCGATGAGATTTAGCTAGCATATTTTAGGACTTTCACTTTGGGTGTTCGCACTTCGTGATCGAACGTCTGCAAGAGCATTAATTTGAAATCTTTGTCCCTAAACAGGTCTTCCACAATATTCTCTGTGTGGCTATTGCAGACGTCTGCATCTTGTCTCTAGGTGCCTGCAAAGAATTTTGAAAAATACTACCTTGAGACTGTGCTTCCGCATATTGCCAGAATGTTTGTTGCTAGTGTCCGCTAGCAAAACAATTCTTGGGACCGGGTGTTCGTGAGTCTTCCATTTTACACCTAGCTCGGGGTTGGGCTTCTACACTTAATCACAAAGTGCTCTTCAATACTATGATTTGTTTTTAATTAAGTTCAACTTTATTCTTTGTTGAATAGATTTAATAAACATTTTAGTCCATCTAAATACCCGTTTTCAAGGGTATTTACAATGAGAATAAAAACATCAAAATATAAATCATTTAAAGATATAGTCAAACAATAGTTTACCTTAATGATCATTCATAACTTGGAATAATACAACAATTAATTGTGCTCGTCATCAAAATAATTATGCTTAATATCAATTAATCCAACAAAATCTATCACCCAAATAAACATTAAAAAGAATATCTCGTCTACTAGCCATTAAGTACATTAGCGAACCAATCCTTCCTCCATATATGACCACTCTTATCCCTGTCCAATTTGTAAATGTGATCATAGGTCTGCGAGAGGATTTTGAGTTATCCATTTTAAATCTCTTGATGATCTCTTTGACATATTTTTCTTAATATAGAAATATTCATTTTGTTGATTGCCTGATTTGTAAACCAAGAGATCTTGTAATGGCCTGGACCCTGTTCCCGCAGGCCCAAGCCGTGCAGTTCCCACCGATGGGCTGCTGCCACGTGGGTCCCCGAAGGGTGGTACACGTGTACTCACAATCTTCCCTTCCCCTGAAGAGGGTTTTTGCCTTCCCCCACTCGAACCTAGGACCTCATGGACTAGTACCTGGGGTACAAGTGAGGAGTACCACTGAGCTAGCTGTACCGCCCTTCGGGGACACATGTGGCAGCAGCCCATCGGTGGGAACTGCACGGCTTGGGCTTGCGGGGACGGGGTCCGGGTCGTTACAAAAAAGGCACCTTTTTTGTAACAGCCTAGACCCCGTGTAATGGCCCAGACCCTGTTCCCACAGGCCCGAACAGTGCAGTTCCCATCGATGGGCTGCTGCCACGTGGCGGACTCAGTCCCTACCAAGTGTAATCACGATCTTCCCTCTGCAGGGAGAGGGAAGATCGTGAGTACACGTGGCAGGGACTGAGTCTGCCACGTGTCAGCAGCCCATCGATGGGAACTGCACGGTTCGGGCCTGCGGGAACGGGGTCTGGGCAGTTACAAAAAAGGCCCGCCTTTTTTGTAACGGCCCATACCAAGTTCCCGCAGGCTCGAACCGTGCAGTTCCCACCGATGGGCTGCTGCCACGTGGCGGACTCAGTCCCTACCACGTGTACTCACGATCTTCTCCTCCCCTGCAAGGAGTTTTTGCCTTCCCCCCCACTCGAACCCAGGACTTCAGGGACAAGTACCTGGGCTACGAATTAGGAGTACCACTGAGCTAGCTTGTAACATCCGGGATTTTTTTTTTAAGGATAAAATTGGTGAGAAAATAAAAGAATAATAAAATAGGCTGTTTTAATTAATTTAAAAGAAAAGTGAATAAATTTGGTCGAATTAAATGATTTCTTAATTTAGGTTCGGGTATTCCCAATGAAATTAAGCCGGGGGTTATAATTAAGAATGAGATTTAACGAAATTTGAAATGGTACAAAACACGGGAGGGCAAAACAGTAAATGATGATTTATTAAAATAGTTTTAATAGAAATTATTATTAATTATTGTTATTATTATTATTATTATTATTATTATTATTAATTAAAACAACAGAATGGCCGAAGCCATTCTGTTGTTCATGCCCGAGCGCCCGAGCGCGATGACCAAACAGAGACGAAGCACGGGCGACGATCGGCGGAGCAACCACCGGTGATGTCCGACGTCCTCCGGCCAGACGACTGCGACGAGCAGACTCCGGCCCGTCTCCGTGCACGATCCGATGGGTAAGCCCTATTCTTGCCCTGTTTTCAGTTCTGTCGTGGCCGAGGGTGAGGAGCGAGTTTGAGCTCCGATCACCAGCCAATTTTAGTTGTTTCCGGCGTGGGTTTGCCGACCCTTGAACCGACAATGGCCGTTGATCTGTGCGGAGCTCAATTTGAGCGAAAATCAATGAATCCCAAATTGGGGCATTTCGGGTTTTGTGTGTGTAGCCTTGGAATTTTGATTAGTTTAGGCTAATTGGGTGTGAGGGTGATTGATTGGTGAGGAAATGGATGGAAATTGATGAAAAACCGAGTTGGGGGAAATTTCCGGATGAAGGACAGTTTGGGTTTTTGGATATTTGACCTAACTACGGTCATTTGTTTTAAAATTTCTTTTGGCAGGTTAAAATAGGTTATTAAAGGAGTACATGGCCGCTGGAATCGTTAGATTCTGATATCCGATGCGAAAATTATGCACATTTGAAGTTTCGGGTCAGTTTTTACCGAGCCCAAATTAGTGGCCAGTTAGTTAGGTTTTAGTTGGATTAGGCTAGAAATAGTAGTTTGGGAGTAATTGGTGAATGTAGGCTTAATTTTAATGAAGTTTGGGTATTTGTCGTAGGTCGAGTCGTAGGTGGATAGGTAACCGAGTATCCTCAGCGATCTAGGACGCCAGGTAAGTAGTGGATTGCTTGTGTTTTGCCTTCGGGCCTACACCATAGAACGGTAGGGAATTATTTATTTGTTTGTTTGTGTTTGGTTGTTTTGTTTCGTTGTATTGCATATCTTTGAAACATGCATCGTGAGTTATAGTACGCTATGCTAGAGATGAGTGGTTGCATTGTTTGGCATTGTGAGTGTGAACGGTAATCAGATAAAGTAAATTTATAAATGCATCTCGAATAGTGTGCCTTGTCGGGATAAGGTGCTGGTGTGTAGCACCTCGAAGGGAACTCTATGAGAGATGATAGGCTAAAACACGAAATCCTGAATAGTGTGCCTTGTCGGGATGAGGTGTTGGTGTGTAGCACCCTGAGGGGATCTCTATGAAGGATAATTGGCTAAAATACGTAAAGGTCGTGAGTATGAATTCCTAGACGGTTATAGGATTCTACGAACGACGAGGGAGGTCATGTATAGCCATCCTAAACGGTTATGGGATGTGTGCTATATGGTCTTGCTCTGGTGGTTCGGAGTGTGGCCATCCTAGACGGTTATGAGATGTGTGCCAACTCGTTCCACACGGCTTATGAAAGATTAAAGCAACGAACAACAAATAACCACAACTGAGTGTTAGAAACTACAGGTGTTAGGTTGATTGCATGGTGTGTTGTCGCATTTTTATTCTGTAACACCCGACGAGCATGACCAGGTGACTTTCTTAACTGTTTTAACGACCATGTTTGTTTTGATCTTTTCGGTTTGGAATTTTACGCCAAGGCTTGATTAATGTGCATGTGTCATAAATTAGGTTGGGTGGCAGGATTTGTAATTAAGAAGGGTTGGATTAAGTATAAATAGGAAATGGAAACTTTTAAACCTCACTGTAGCCGACATTCCCTTCTGCGTTCTCTCATTCCCCCGAGCTGTCTCCCTCTCCGCCAGCGACTCTCTCATCGACGACGGATTTCTCTTTCTCCACTTCGACAATCGACGCCCTAGGTAAGATTCAGACAATGTGGATTGCTGGTTATCTATTTGAGTACTATTTTTCAGTTCAACTTGAGATTTCGGATTCTGCTATGGCCGAGTCTGGTTATTGTGATTCTAGGAATTTTAGACTACGCACACAGAGTGCTCGACTAATGGACTTATATATATATAGACGTTAGATTCTAGGGTGATTTGTAATTAGGACATTTTAGGATGTTGTTTTAACTCTACAATGTGAAATGTTTTAGGTGAAGAAGTCTGAAGAGAAGTACTCAAAGTTGCTAAGGAAACCAGGTAAGTGAATGTGTAGGAATACGGGGCCATTAGGGCCCTACATCACAAGGGTACTGGTTAGAAGCTGTTTTCGACGTTTAAGGGTTATTTGAGTTATTGTCTGTTGGTTATGATACTCAAACTGTTAGTATGATTCTAGTTAGATGTATGATCTGTTCAATAGAATGATGAACTAAGAGTATCCAAGCTCATGCATCATGAATGTTTCTCAAGCACGTGAAAATATTTTCAATGCATGTTTTCTCTCATGAATAAGACAAGAATATGAAACCTATGCTGTAACGACCCAGGAGCCGTCACGTGTTCATATTCTTTCATTGATCGTTTGCTTGACTTTTACTATTATTACATTCACTTACTATCTCTCAACAGACTTTCACATTTAACATATATTTTTTTTAAACTGGTAATAGAAACGCAGAACCATTAAGGAAGACGAACCCTCTCGTGCCCGACTTCCCACGCCTCGTCGGCTCAACCTTCACAGAGTCGAGCGACTAGACTCGGTCATTGGCTTCTTGACAATTTCGGGACAATTTCGGGAAAAGAGGAGGTGCCCTCAATTCTCTTAACTTAATACCACTCAGGTTTGCATGGGTTGCATGCGTTGACAACCCTCAGAAATTTAGTCGTCCGGTCATCACGTGCATTACACGTGACTCGCTTAACATCGCCTAAAAGGAGACATCTTCTGGTGGGCACGTGGGTCTCGCGTGCTAAATTAAAACATCATCCGGTTCGCTAATCGACAAACACATTTTACATCTTCCGTCGCTACTCGCTAAGCGACAACACACATTTTACATCTCCGGTCGCTAAGCGACAACACACATTTTACATCTTCGGTCGCTAAGCGACAACACACATTTTACATCTTCGGTCGCTAAGCGACAACACACATTTTACATCTTCCGGTCGCTAAGCGACAAAACACATTTTACATCTTCGGTCGCTAAGCGACAAAACACATTTTACATCTTCCGGTCGCTAAGCGACAAAACACATTTTACATCTTCGGTCGCTAAGCGACAAAACACATTTTACATCTCCGGTCGCTAAGCGACAAAACACATTTTACATCTTCGGTCGCTAAGCGACAACACACATTTTACATCTCCGGTCGCTAAGCGACAACACACATTTTACATCTCCGGTCGCTAAGCGACAACACACATTTTACATCTTCGGTCGCTAAGCGACAAAACACATTTTACATCTTCGGTCGCTAAGCGACAACACACATTTTACATCTCCGGTCGCTAAGCGACAACACACATTTTACATCTTCGGTCGCTAAGCGACAACACACATTTTACATCTTCGGTCGCTAAGCGACAAAACACATTTTACATCTTCCGGTCGCTAAGCGACAAAACACATTTTACATCTTCGGTCGCTAAGCGACAACACACATTTTACATCTCCGGTCGCTAAGCGACAAAACACATTTTACATCTTCGGTCGCTAAGCGACAAAACACATTTTACATCTCCGGTCGCTAAGCGACAACACACATTTTACATCTTCGGTCGCTAAGCGACAACACACATTTTACATCTTCGGTCGCTAAGCGACAACACACATTTTACATCTTCGGTCGCTAAGCGACAAAACACATTTTACATCTTCGGTCGCTAAGCGACAACACACATTTTACATCTTCGGTCGCTAAGCGACAAAACACATTTTACATCTCCGGTCGCTAAGCGACAAAACACATTTTACATCTCCGGTCGCTAAGCGACAACACACATTTTACATCTTCGGTCGCTAAGCGACTAAGCGACAACACACATTTATATCTTCCCGTCGCTAAGCGACAACACACATTTTACATTCTTCCGGTCGCTAAGCGACAAAACACATTTACATCTTCCGGTCGCTAAGCGACAAACACATTTTACATCTTCCGTCGCGGACACACAACACTTTACATCTTCCGGTGACGTCATCCGGAAGACTAACCATCATACAACTATCCTTCGGCATCTGCCGATGACGTCAGCCGGAAGACTAAACCAACAGACAATTAACTCTCGGCATCTGCCGATGACGTCAGCCGGAAGATTGCCTCATCCAGCTTCCGTCTTACGGTAGAGAACACTAAATCATCAAATGACTCCTCCCAACGGAAAGAAAACACAACTCATTCAAAATGCATATAACGGAAGACTTAAGCAATAGATCATTTATAAATCTATATAATCATTCCCTGACTCAATGATCCACTAGACAGTTGCAAAGCCCAACGTTTTAAAATAATCTCATCCTACTTAGACTACCATGTCCTTTAACATACTGTAACATAAGAGTCTTAACCAGGGGTCATAAATCGCCTCTCCAGTCCCGCACTGTCACCTTGAGCATCCTCCAGCAACCAACCTTAAGCATCCCCTTTGCACATAACATCCTCACCTGAACCTTCTTCACCTACACCATAAGGTTTAACTATAAGCCTAATGCTTAGTAAGGAATGCATGCTGACAGATATATATGAGTACACAATTTAAAGAGACATAAGTTCATAAACCATTCATCATTCGTGTTCATCTTTATCATTTACATGACATGTATTAAGGCAGGAGACGAGGGAGGAAGACAGGGGTACATAGTCATTTGCCTATCGCGGCAGACATACATAATCATTTGCCTATCGCGGCAATCATGATACATCACTCGGCCTCCCCAGTGGGAGAATTCGCGAGCCATACATATCATTAACTTGGCCTCCACCAGTGGGAGATTTCGCGAGTCATACATATCATTAACTCGGCCTCGACCAGTGGGAGATTTCGCGAGTCATACATATCATTAACTCGGCCTCCACCAGTGGGAGAATTCGCGAGTCATACATAACATAGTCTTTCCCCGCTCTGCACTTAATCTTGGTTACATTTGCTTTTCATGTTCTCAACTTAATCATAACAGGGACACAGTGCATAGACATAAAGTTCATAGAGAGAAGTCATATCATGAGGACAAGTAAAACATCCTGTAACTTTACATTTACTTACACAACTTCTTCATATCGTGGAAATAACAAATCATAGTCAATAAGCTAACATCTTAGTGATTTCCTAATACCCTTGCGGTGTAGGGCCCTAGTGGCCGGAAATCTTAACACATTCACTTACCTGGATTCCTTAGCAATCTGAGTTTCTTTCCTTTAAACTTCTTCACCTAAAACATGTACATTACAGTAGTTAAAACAAAGTCCTAATAGTCCTAATCATAAACCATCCTAGGATCTAATAGCTAAAGTCATTCCGATTCCTCTGTTTGACACACTGCAGTCTGAAATCCGAAACTAGGTGGACAGGTTTTACCATTGATTAAATCTGAGTTGGTTACTCAAAATGCTCAGAATCGATTCGGGATGACATTTCTACTCCCAGATTTTAAAAGTCGTAAACTACTCGGCCACTGCTAAAAAAATCCGAACTTAGTGCCGAGCTGAAAATAGAGCTCTATTTACTAATGAATGACTACATTGTCCATTTCATACCTCGGGTGTGGATTTGCAGAGAAGAGCAAGCTCGAACCAGCCGTCGGTAAAGGGGAGTTCTGGTAGCCGAGAGCAAGAACTTGGGAAAGAAGGAATCGCCGAGAGGGAATGTCGGCTACAGTGGTAATAAATGAGGTTTAAGGTTTCCATTTCCTATTTATACTAAATCCATCGATTTTAATTACAAAACTGCCACCCAACCTAGTTTTACTCAACTTGTAATAAATTTGTCTTAACATTAAATTTTAAATCATAAGGGTTAAATAAGAGGGTGACAATGAAAATGGTCAGAAAATCACCTGGCCGAAATGTCGGGTGTTACATATGCAACATGGATTAAGAGAGGGTTGGGGGCGGTTTGGCATATGTCACAGTCCAAAAGAGGGACCAAGAATACGACCCGCAAGGGACTATGTACACTCTCACTGTCGAACCCCCTTTACCGGCACAAATTCTCCCTTAATCCATACAACGTAAATGATGATTATGAATGATGACTATGAATGATGATTATGAATGATGTATATGAATGATGATTATGAATGATGTATATGAATGATGACTACGAACATGAGTACGAACAAGAGCAAGAAAAGATCCATGAGCATTTGTTTCTTTAAACTGTGCATTCATGCATATGTGTTAGCATTGCATTCCTTACTAAGCATTAGGCTTATAGTTTAAACCTTATGATGTAGGTGACGAGATATCAGGTGAGGAATTCAAAGTTGATGAAGATGTTTAAGTTGGTTGCTGGGAGGTGTTCAGGGTGGAAGTTTGTGGCTGGATGGCGATTATGACCCGTGGTTATGCTCTTATTATGTCAGTAAGGTTTATGAGAAAACTGATGTTTAAGTATGATGAGATCTTTCTTTGAATACTGGATTTTGTGATTGTCTGGTTTGGTTACCGAGTTGGGGATGATTAAAAGAGAATAGAATAACCTGTTTCTTATAAGTCTTCCGCTACATGTAATCTAGATGAGTCCATGATACATGTCTGCCTATGTTTGTGACTACAAAGTATGAGATCTGTGAAGGTCAGGTTACATTTCTGTCGGTATAAGTTGTTTAAAGATTTTTGGGATTCTTTGCCGTGTGATAGTAGTTGGATGAACGTATCATTCGGCTGACGTCATCGGCAAGAGCTGTGTGATAGAAGTTAGGTGAACGTATCATCCGGCTGACGTCACCGGTGGATGGTGAACGTTTGCTGTTCACCGGATGATGCCTCTTATCGGATGAGGTAAGTGAGTCACGTGTATTGCACATGCTCACCGGATGATGTCTCTGATGGGTGAGGACATCATCCGGCTGACGTCACCGGTGGATGGCGAATGGCTGTTGTTCACCGTATGATATCTCTTATTAGTTAGCAAGGTTAAGTAGGCCACGTGAGATGCACAAGATGACCGGATGATGTCTCTTATTAGTTAGCAAGGTTAAGTAGGCCACGTGAGATGCACAAGATGACCAGATGATGTAGATTTACACTATCGGCTGAAGCGAGCTCAATGCTTGTCGTTTAGCAATTGGCGTAGGTGATATACATATATATTTTGTCGTCTAGTGCTCGGGTGATGCGGGAACTGAGGGGTGATTTATCACCGGACGATGTGAGTTTATTTCTCTACCGACAGACGCAGTTGAAGAGTTGAAGTTCCTGTTCACTGGCTGAGGCACCTTGCACTGTTCGCCGGCAGATGCGTAATGTATTTCTTTGCTGAGCGATGTTTAATGATTCACGAGTGATGTCTTGAGGTAAGTTATGAGTTTCCTTTAAAAAAAATAAACATAAAGGGGTATGATTCCGGTAAAAATAGTAAGGGTATATGGACAAGTCTAAAAGAGTCATGGTTTGCTCTCGGCCCTACTGGGGTCGTTACAAATTTTGGTATCAGAGCAAAACCGGGTTCTAAAATCGATTCTGTAGACTGCCTTCCAGCACTGACTGCCACCTGAGTACACTCCGGCAACTGTAAGTGTTTATGATTTTAGTAAATGTCATTAAGTTAAGATGTATTTATGAATATTTGGTTTAGGAATCTCAAAATGGTAAGAGGTCAGCAAAGAGAGACCAATGAGGACAGCAATGCCATTGCTCAGTTGACAGAGTTGGTCATGCACCAATCTCGCCAGATCGAACAGCTGATGACTGCCCGAGAAGAACAAGCGAATTCTAGTTCAAATGCAGCTCAAGATCATGGTGGCGAGCGTTTTCACCGGCTTCGACCCCCGACATTTAATGGTCGAGTTTCATACCCTATTTATGCTGAGGAATGGATTTATAAGATGGAGGACATGTTCAAGTATGCAAAAGTTGAGGACGGAGATAAGGTTACGTGTGCTGTCTTTCATCTGGAGCTTGATGCAAGGCGTTGGTGGAACTCAATCCAGAGCACCGCTAATGCAGGAGCTATGACCTGGGAAATGTTTAAGACTGACTTCTTTGACAAGTACTATAGCCGAGCTGTTCGGGCCAGCAAGAAAATGGAATTCATGCAACTACGTCAAACCAGTTCTGTGGCTGATTACATCTGTAAGTTTGAAGCACTGTCTCGGTTTGCACCCCGTCTGGTGGATGATGAGAAGGACAAGATTCACCAGTTTGTCCACGGGCTGAAGCCGAGCCTCTTCCAGGGAGTGAAGACTGCAGGGATCCATAACATACCTTATTCTGAAGTGGCTGCTAAGGCTTTGGAATTGGAAGAGGTAGAGTTGGCAGTACGAGGACAATGTGAACCGCCAAGGAAGTTTTTCAAGGATACTTAGCCACCACCGCGCCAGGGCAGAGGTTGGCAACCACAACCGAACAGGGGGCCATAGCAACAGCAGAAAGGCATAAAGAGACCCTTCAATCCAAATGATGACCAAGGAAAAGGAAAGCGACCCCTGGCTCCTCTACGCCCCACCTGTCAGAAGAACCACCCCGGCGAATGCAAGTTACATTCTGGCCGCTGTTATAGATGTGATAAGGTTGGACATGTGGTCAGAGACTACCCTTTGCCGCCAGACCCGAATCGAGTCAGGGTAGCGCCAAGGGTTTATGCTTTAATGGGGGATGAAGATTCCGAGCAGCACACAGTCATAACAGGTACCATTATTGTTTATGGTATTTGTGCTTACACACTTATTGATACAGGGGCCACACACTCGTTCGTATCGACCCTGTTCGTACTTGAGCATAAACTAGAACTCATGCCAGCTGAGAGGTCATTTAGTGTCATGTTACCGTCGGGGAAGTCCCTACATTCTGAGCAGATATTGAAAGGTGATGTTATGTCCTTAGGAGATAAGAAGCTATATGTAGAACTGATCGTAATCGATATGAGAGGATATGAGGTCATACTGGGGATGGATTGGTTATTCAGGCATTATGCCACAATAAGTTGTAGGTCTGGATTAGTTGAGTTTCGACCCCCGAATGGTGATCGGTATTCCTTCCAAGCTATCCCAAAACTAAGTAAAATGCCAATTATTTCCTCACTAAAGACTCAACGATTATTGAAGGGTGGTTGTGAGAGTTTTCTAGCTTGTGTAATTGATGTTCGGATGGAGAATAAGGTAAAACTACAAGATATTCCCATAGTCAGAGAGTTTCGGGATACATTTTTGGATGACTTGCCCAGAATACCACCCGACAGAGAAATTGAGTTTGTAATAGATACTTATCCTGAGGCTTTACCTGTGTCTAAGAACCCTTACCGCATGGCACCTGTTGAGTTGAAAGAATTAAAAGTCCAACTGCAGGAATTAGTAGATAAGAGGTTTATACGCCCTAGCAGTTCTCCCTGGGGTGCACCCGTTTTATTCGTTAAGAAGAAGGATGGTTCTCTTAGAATGTGCATTGACTATAGGGAGCTAAACAAGTTGACAATTAAGAATAAATATCATTTACCCCGAATTGATGACCTGTTTGACCAATTACAAGGAGCTAAAGTATTTTCAAAGATTGACTTACGCTTGGGTTACTACCAACTGAAGGTTAAGGAGAGTGATATACCAAAGACAGCCTTCAGGACCCGCTACGGACACTATGAATTTCTTGTGATGTCGTTTGGACTGACTAATGCTCCAGCAGCTTTTATGGACTTGATGAATCGTGTGTTTCGTGAGTATTTGGACAAGTTTGTGATTGTGTTTATAGATGATATACTAATATACTCATGTACTGAGGCTGACCATGCAGAGCATTTAAGAGTGGTTTTGACGACATTAAATCAGCAGCAACTCTATGCCAAGCTGTCTAAGTGTGTGGTTGGATAAGGTCAACTTCTTAGGCCATGTCATCTCTACTGAAGGTATATCAGTAGATCCAACCAAAATTCAGGCAGTTAAGGATTGGCCACAGGCAAGGAATGCCAGTGAAGTCCGCAGTTTCCTTGGTCTGGCAGGTTATTATAGGAAGTTTATTAAGAGATTTTCTATGATAGCTAAACCTTTAACTAATTTAACAAAGAAGGACACCAAGTACTCTTGGACTAAAGCTTGTGAAGATGGCTTCCAGACACTTAAGCTGAAGTTGACAACAACCCCACTTTTGACTCTCCCAACCGAAGAAGGAAAGTTTAGTGTTTACTGTGATGCCTCCAAAGTTGGTCTGGGGTGTGTTCTGATGCAAGAAGGTAAGGTTGTGGCGTATGCCTCTAGGCAGCTGAAGTGTTATGAACAGAATTACCTCACTCACGATTTAGAGCTAGCCGCAGTTGTTTTTGCATTAAAGATTTGGAGACACTATTTATATGGTTAACAATGTGAGGTGTTTTCTGACCATAAGAGCCTGAAGTACCTATTCACCCAAAAGAAATTAAACATGAGACAAAGACGTTGGTTGAAATTTGTTAAGGATTATGACTTTGAGATTAAGTACCACCCGGGCAAGGCTAATGCTGTAGCCGATGCTTTAAGCATAATGTCTAAGACAATGCAGCCCGCAGTATCAACCATGTCTGTACCATTATGGAAGGAAGATCAGAAGTTCGAGTTGAATATAGTTCTTGAGTTGTCATTTTTACTAGCTGATTTAACCATTCGACCAACTATTTAAGATAAGATCAAAGAGGCACAACAAAAGGATTCAAAGGAGAATAATAGTATGATGAGTAAGTTAAAAGATGCCTCCTCTGAATTCAGTCTCTCCAATGATGGTATTTTGAAATTTAGGAATCGATGGTACATTCCAAGTGATAAGGAGTTGCGTGAGTTGATCTTGGCTGAGGCTCACTCATCTTCTTTCTCTGTACACCCTGGTAACACCAAGATGTATCGGGATTTAAGATTACATTATTGGTGGCCAAATATGAAGAGGGATGTTGCCAAGTATGTGGAGTCATGTTTAGTATGCCAACAAGTTAAGGCAGAGCACCAACGCCCAGGAGGTACCCTTCAACCCTTACCGATCCCCGAATGGAAATGGGAAAACATTGCCATGGATTTTGTTGTTGGATTACCTAAGACAACTAAAGGTCATGACAGCATCTGGGTTGTGGTTGACAGATTGACGAAGTCAGCTCACTTGCTACCTGTAAAGACAACATACACGATGGACCAGCTTGCTAATCTATATGTTCAGGAAATCATTAGATTGCATGGGATTCCGATATCCATAGTCTCTGATCGTGATCCTAGGTTCACCTCAAGGTTTTGGCGGGGTCTTCAAGGTACACTTAGTACAAAGTTAACCTTGAGCACTTCATTTCACCCTCAGACGGATGGCCAATCAGAAATGACAATTCAGACACTTGAGGATATGTTGAGGGCGTGTGTGCTAGATTTCCAGACCTCTTGGAGTCGACATCTGCCATTAGTTGAATTCTCCTACAACAATAGTTACCAGTCCACCATTGGTATGGCACCGTATGAAGCATTGTATGGCAGAAAATGCAGGCCACCTTTGTATTGAGATGAAGTTGGTGAAGCAAAACTCCTAGGACCTGAGATTTTACAACAGATGTCAGACAAGATTGCCATTATTAGGAGGAGAATGGTGACTGCACAAAGCCGACAGAAGAGTTATGCATACCAAAGAAGAAGAGATCTTGAATTTGCTGTAGGGGATGAGGTATTCTTAAAGGTTTCACCCTTTAAAGGAGTTTTAAGATTTGGTAAG
This sequence comes from Begonia masoniana, assembly GCA_022432975.1. Taxonomy (NCBI): domain Eukaryota; kingdom Viridiplantae; phylum Streptophyta; class Magnoliopsida; order Cucurbitales; family Begoniaceae; genus Begonia; species Begonia masoniana. The sequence continues at coordinate 39,196,230 of CM039503.1, read as the reverse complement.
AAGGGAAAGCTTAATCCGCAATTTATTGGACCATTCCCTGTCTTAGTAAGGATTGGCTCCATCACTGGAAAAGGTACATAATGTCTTTCATGTGTCAATGTTAAGGAAATGCATACGTGATCCGGCACATGTTGTTGAACCAACTAGAATCGATATCGAGCCGACACTAGGGTATGAAGAGAAACCTGTAAGGATTATAAAGTCTGCAGTTAAGACTCTGAGGAATAAGGAAATTCAACTAGTGAAGGTTTTATGGAAGAATCATGGCATTGAAGAAGCCACGTGGGAACGACAGCAGGACATGCTAGACAAATATCCTGAGCTATTTGTTTGATCAATTTTTGGGGACAAAAATTTTGTTTAAGGAGGGGTGGATGTAACACCCGACGAGCTTGGCTAGGTGACTTTCTTAATGGTTTTAATGTGCATGTGTCATAAATTAGGTTGGGTGGCAGGATTTGTAATTAAGAAGGGTTGGATTAAGTATAAATAGGAAATGAAAACTTTTAAACCTCACTGTAGCCGACATTCCCTTCTGCGTTCTCTCATTCCCCCGAGCTGTCTCCCTCTCTGCCAGCGACTCTCTCATCGACAACGGATTTCTCTTTTTCCACTTCGACAATCGACGCCCTAGGTAAGATTCAGACAATGTGGATTGCTGGTTATCTATTTGAATACTATTTTTCAGTTGAACTTGAGATTTCGGATTCTGCTATGGCCGAGTCTGGTTATTGTGATTCTAGGAATTTTAGACTACGTACACAGAGTGCTCGACTAATGGACTTATATATATATATATATATATATATATATAGACGTTAGATTCTAGGGTGATTTGTAATTAGGACTTTTAGGATGTTGTTTTAACTCTACAATGTGAAATGTTTTAGGTGAAGAAGTCTGAAGAGAAGTACTCAAAGTTGCTAAGGAAACCAGGTAAGTGAATGTGTAGGAATACGGGGCCATTAGGGCCCTACATCACAAGGGTACTGGTTAGAAGCTGTTTTCGACGTTTAAGGGTTATTTGAGTTATTGTCTGTTGGTTATGATACTCAAACTGTTAGTATGATTCTAGTTAGATGTATGATCTGTTCAATAGAATGATGAACTAAGAGTATCCCAGCTCATGCATCATGAATGTTTCTCAAGCACGTGAAAATGTTTTCAATGCATGTTTTCTCTCATGAATAAGACAAGAATATGAAACCTATGCAACATGGATTAAGAGAGGGTTGGGGGCGGTTTGACGTATGTCACTGTCCAAAAGAGGGACCAAGAATACGACCCGCAATGGACTATGTACACTCTCACTGTCGAACCCCCTTTACCGGTACAAATCCTCCCTTAATTCATACAACATAAATGATGATTATGAATGATGACTATGAATGATGATTATGAATGATGTATATGAATGATGATTATGAATGATGTATATGAATGATGACTACGAACATGAGTACGAACAAGAGCAAGAAAAGATCCATGACCATGTGTTTCTTTAAACTGTGCATTCATGCATATGTGTTAGCATTGCATTCCTTACTAAGCATTAAGCTTATAGTTTAAACCTTATGATGTAGGTGACGAGATATCAGGTGAGGAATTCAAAGTTGATGAAGATGTTTAAGTTGGTTGCTGGGAGGTGTTCAGGGTGGAAGTTTGTGGCTGGATGGCGATTATGACCCGTGGTTATGCTCTTATTATGTCAGTCAGGTTTATCAGAAAACTGATGTTTAAGTAGGATGAGATCTTTCTTTGAATACTGGATTTTGTGATTGTCTGGTTTGGTTACCGAGTCGGGGATGATTAAAAGAGAATAGAATAACCTGTTTCTTATAAGTCTTCCGCTACATGTAATCTAGATGAGTCCATGATACATGTCTGCCTATGTTTGTGACTACAAAGTATGAGATCTGTGAAGGTCAGGTTACATTTCTGTCGGTATAAGTTGTTTAAAGATTTTCGGGATTCTTTGCCGTGTGATAGTAGTTGGATGAACGTATCATCCGGCTGACGTCATCGGTCAGAGCTGTGTGATCGAAGTTAGGTGAACGTATTATCCGGCTGACGTCACCGGTGGATGGTGAACGTTTGCTGTTCACCAGATGATGCCTCTTATCGGATGAGGTAAGTGAGTCACGTGTATTGCACATGCTCACCGGATGATGTCTCTGATGGGTGAGGACATCATCCGGCTGACGTCACCGGTGGATGGCGAATGACTGTTGTTCACAGGATGATGTCTCTTATTAGTTAGCAAGGTGAAGTAGGCCACGTGAGATGCACAAGATGACCGGATGATGTCTCTTATTAGTTAGCAAGGTTAAGTAGGCCACGTGAGATGCACAAGATGACCGGATGATGTAGATTTACACTATCGGCTGAAGCGAGCTCAATGCTTATCGTTTAGCGATCGGTGTAGATGATATACATATATATTTGGTCGTCTAGTGCTCGGGTGATGCGGGAACTGAGGAGTGATTTATCACCGGATGATGTGAATTTATTTCTCTACCGACAGATGCAGTTTTAGAGTTAAAGTACCTGTTCACCGGCTGAGGCACCTTGCACTGCTCGCCGGCAGATGCGTAATGTATTTCTTTGTTGAGCGATGTTTAATGATTCACGAGTGATGTCTTGAGCTAAGTTATGAGTTTCCTTTTAAAAAAAATAAACATAAAGGGGTATAATTCTGGTAAAAATAGTAAGGGTATATGGACAAGTCTAAAAGAGTCATGGTTTGGTCTCGGCCCTACTGGGGTCGTTACATATTACCTACTTGCTAAGCATTAGGCTTATGTTTTGTGTTCTATGGTGTAGGTGACGGAGCATTGGCATGTGAGCTTGAGAGCGAGGATCAGGATTAGGGGCAGTCGGTGGCACACGGGACACGCCGGTGCGGGCAGTTGTCGGGGCGCCTCGACCATGGTCTTCGGAGGATGGGTGTTTTGTATTTTGGTAGTATTATAAATGTGTATTTGTTGTATATAGTCATAGTTAAGGGTGATGTGTCGTCCTATATTGTGGATTTTCTTCATTCTGGTTGATTGTTGGAGATTAGGAATATTCCGGATTTGATTTTCTGCAGGTATTTAGCATATTTGAGGCGCCATTTACAGGCGTTACTTTGCCAAAATTTTCAGGAAGGACGTCGTGGTTCTTAATGGTTAGGAGTAAGGGAATTAGTGAGTCTAGGCAGCTAGGTATGACGTAAGAGTTTCGAGAGACTTAACTTTAAATTCAGCTGTTTCAGTTTAGTTTTATGTTTTGGGGTTTAAGAAAATTATGTTTTAACGCGGGATTGGTTAGCAAAGTAGCGCACCGAGCCAGGATGGGTTCGGGGGCATTACAAAATGGTATCAGAGCATAAATGGTCGTGTCGTTCAAAGGATTACCCGACAATGCCGGCCGCCATGCAACGTGCTTCACCGACTGTAAGTATTTCTTTACTTTTAGTTAGTTTATATCTAAGATTAGATTGGTTTAACCCCTGTTTGTTTTGTGATTATAATGGATTAGAAAATCTCGGGAGTACCGGGACAAACTCGGTGGATTCCATGAACCAACCAACTTATAGACATTGTTGTGGACATAGTGAATTTATAGTTCGAATAGCTAAGAATTTATTGAAAATGCGGAACTAACAAAGTAACATCCATAGAATAAATGGAAGTAGGATTGAGCAGGATTGAACATTGATAGATTAGAGAATCTTAGGATAAGACTTAACCTAAGAATGTGAGAAAAGAGGTATGATCGACCCGAGTTAAGTGTTAAGGTTAGCCTGGGTATAAGTGATAGTCGTTAGGAAAAGTGTGAGTTGTGTCCTAGTGTTAAATGAGTGAGGATATGGTGGGTACGAGATAGACTTTAGAATGAGGAAATAGATAACCTAGGGTGATTGTAAGAATGATATACGTATGATGGTTTTCCCTTAGAAAGTTACATTATTTTTGTGAAATAAGGAATTAGACAAATTGTGTAACACCCGACAATCTCTGCCAGGTGATTTTATTAACGGAATTAACTGTCACCTTCATTATTAATACTTGAATTTAATTTTAATGCCAAAGTTTATTTGATTTCTAATTTTGGGGTGACAAAATGGTAATTAGGAAGGATCTTATTAATATAAATAGAAAATGGAAACCTTAAACCCCACTGTAGCCGACATTTTCTCTCGGCGATTCCCGTGCTTCCAGAGCTTTTCTCTGCCGGCGATCCCCTCTTTGGTGATCGATTTCTCCAGCCTCCACTCCGATAACCTACATTCGAGGTAAGATTTAGTCAATGTAGTTGCCGTGTAGTTGTTTGGAACTCTGTTTTCAACGAGAACCCAATGTTTCAAGATTCTTCAATGGCCGGATAATAGGAACGTTTTTTTATCGGTGTTTGGTAATGGCATTTCCGAATCGATTCTGGACATTTAATATAACCGACCCTGATTAATCGTTAGTTGAACCCAGCTATTTTAGTTTTGGATTTCAGACTGCACACAGAGAACTAGACTAAGGGATTCAGAACTTTAGTTATTAAATTCTAGGATGAGAATATACTTTAACATTGAGCTTTTTGAAATTGTCTGGTTTAATTAGTGAGTCTGGGAATGATTATAAGAATATGGAAAGAGTTATTTTAACTAAGTCTTCCGCTTCACGTATCCTGAATGAGTCTATGATTTTATTCGTTTAAAGTTTATGCCTACCAAGTTGAAATCTATGAGAGTCGGGGTGTTTTTCTGTTGGTTGAAGTTGCTTTATGACTGTCGTGTTTTACTGCTGAGTGATAGGAGTTGGATAAGTGTATCATCCGGCTGACGTCATCGGCGGATGTCGAATGATAGAAGTTGAATGTTTGAGTCTTCCGACTGACGTCATCGGATGATGTCGAGTGTTTACTCACCGGATGATGTAAGTAAAGTATTTAGTCATTTGTTCACCGGATGAAGTCTCTTGTCGGATGAGGTAAGTGAGTCACGTGCATTGCACATGTCCACCGGATAATGCACATGTCTACCAGGCGATGTAGGTGTTTTCTTTACCGGATGTTATAAGTAACGTTTTGTCGTTTAGTGACCGGGCGATGTAGGTGTTTTCTTTACCGGATGTTATAAGTAATGTTTTGTCGTTTAGTGACCAGGCGATGTAGGTGTTTTCTTTACCGGATGATATAAGTAATGTTTTGTCAGTTAGTGACCGGGCGATGTTTTAATTATGCACGTGAAACGCCCATGTCCGCCGGCAGAGGCGTAAAGTATTACGCTGCTGGGCGATGCTTAATGATTCACGTGTGATGCCTTGAACTAAGTTATGATATAAAAGAAAAATATAAAAAAAAAAAGAACAAAGGAAAGTTAAGGATATATGGTCAATTCTAATAGAGTCATGATTTGGTCTCGACTCTATTGGAGTCGTTACAAATTGAGCTCAAGAAAAAGCTAGAGTGAAGAATTAAGTTAGAAGAGTTTAAGAATGGTATGCCTAGGATTTTACTCTTAAGGAGATATCTTAGGAGAGATAAAATTGTGATAGATAAAATTAGGACCCAGGTTAGCAAATTCTTGGAGAGTATTTAGATGTTGAGTATGTTTGGGTGTCTAGCTTAAGTAATTGTTAAGTTTGATTGATCGTCAAATTAAGTGAGGTTAACAATGGTAGGGACTGTTGAGTGGTAAGAGGTATAGTTAGGGTGACTCAAACTACATAGGAAAGAAAGTTTACCCATTAAGGGTAATTTCGGAAGGCTATGAATCTAGAGAAGTTTCGATTTTGAAATTAATGAGGTTGAAGTCAAAGTGGTATCGATCATTTAAGGTATTTGGGTGATGAGTGTTGAGTGTAAAGTTGGGAACAAGTTTGTTTAGACCTAGGAATTTGAATATTTGGTAGTGACTGAAATTAGGAGTTAGACAAATTGAGTATAGTGAACGTGAGTTAGACAAATTGAGTATAGAGAATATAAGTACTAAGATTCATAGTATACTTTGAGGAATAGTTGATAAGTTTAGAGATGAGAGCTTTGAGTATGAGAGTTGTGTTAGAATAACTATTGAAATGTCATGATTGTTCGAGGTATAAACTGTCTTGATTATCTGATATAAGTAGTGTAAGAGATAAGAGTGATTAAGTTAAAGTTAATAAAATGTGTAAGAGTACATAGTTATGAAAGTTAGACTAATTTATGCATTTGAACTATGTTAGTGGGTGAAGAGTGAGAAGTGAGGTAAATGAGGAGATTAGTACATTCTAATGGAGGATATAGGATGAAAAGGACCTGAAGATTATTCGAGGGAACTTAGAGTAGGGTTAATTTAGGAGAATTATGGAAGTTTAAATTTAAAATTTTGGGGTCGAAAGGAAGTGCGTAAACATCATTTAGGGTGTCGAGTGTAAAGTCGGGAAAGAGTTAGTTTAGACTTAAGACTTTAAGAGTGTTTGGTGATGACTGATTGAAAGAATAGTTGATAAATTTTGGTAGTGAGAGCTTGAAATACATAGATAGTGTTAGGGTGATTAATGAAATATCGTGATTTCTCGAGATACGTTTGTAGAAGAAATGGGAATGATAAAGTAGAAAGGAGATGATTGAATAGAAAAGAACTTGAAATTGAGGACTTAGGGTAAGAAGTTTATTAGTAGGTTTTAGTGTTGTGCTATTGAGATAGCTTTGGAGATTTGAGATAGTTATGTAAGCATTCGATAGGCACTGGATTAGAAAAGTAAGCAACTAGGTGAACTAGTTAGGAAGATTTAAAGCTGTGAATTACACAATAGGTATTCCAGTCAAATGATGTTCACTAATAGGATTTAAGTTGAGAGTCTTCAAGGGGTTGAAGACAATAGGCATTAAGGATATGTTGTACACCATTTAGAGTATTGTGCGAAGAGTTAGGAACGAGTTAGTCCTGATCTAAGAATTTATAGAGGTTAGTAAAACTTAAGGTAGCATAGAGAGTCGTAGTGGATTGTGTGTGTTTAGTAGACACAGAAGTAGAAAAAGATGAACTTAGCTAGAGAAAAAGATCGAGTTGAAAATTCAGTTAGAAGGGTTTGAGGGTATGAATTAGATTATAGTTAGTGAACGCGTGAGTATTCGGGTTAGAGCGTAACCGATAGATGAGTAAGGGTATTGGGTAGGTGAGATGAGATGAGTACATTGAGAAATAACAAGGCCACAAATTTTTGTAAGGAGGGTAGATTGTAACACCCGGCATTTTTTTTTAAGGATAAAATTGGTGAGAAAATAAAAGAATAATAAAATAGGTTGTTTTAATTAATTTAAAAGAAAAGTGAATAAATTTGGTCGAATTAAATGATTTCTTAATTTAGGTTCGGGTATTTCCAATGAAATTAAGCCGGGGATTATAATTAAGAACGAGATTTAACGAAATTCGAAATGGTAGAAAACACGGGAGGGCAAAACGGTAAATGATGATTTATTAAAATAGTTTTAATAGAAATTATTATTATTATTAATAATTAAAACAACAGAATGGCCGAAGCCATTCTGTTGTTCATGCCCGAGCGCGATGACCGAACGGAGACGAAGCACGGGCGATGATCGGCGGAGCAACCACCGGCGATGTCCGACGTCCTCCGGCCAGACGACTGCGACGAGCAGACTCCAGCCCGTCTCCGTGCACGATCCGACGGGTAAGCCCTATTCTTGCCTTGTTTTCGGTTCTGTCGTGGCCGAGGGTGAGAAGCGAGTTTGAGCTCCGATCACCGGCCGATTTTGGTTGTTTCCGGCGTGGGTTTGCCGACCCTTGAACCGACAATGGCCGTTGATCCGTGAGGAGCTCAATTTGAGCAAAAATCAGTGAATCCCGAATTGGGGCATTTCGGGTTTTGTGTGTGTAGCCTTGGAATTTTGATTAGTTTAGGCTAATTGGGTGTGAGGGTGATTGATTGGTGAGGAAATGGATGGAAATTGATGAAAAACTTAGTTGGGGGAAATTTCCGGGTGAAGGGCAGTTCAGGTTTTTGGATATTTGACCTAACTACGGTCGTTTGTTTTAAAATTCCTTTTGGCAGGTTAAAATAGGTTATTAGTGGAGTACGTGGCCGCTGGAATCGTTAGATTCCGATATCCGATGCGAAAATTATGCACATTTGAAGTTTCGGGTCAGTTTTTATCCAACCCAAATTAGTGGCCGGTTAGTTAGGTTTTAGTTGGATTAGGCTAGAAATAGTATTTTGGGAGTAATTGGTGAATGTAGGCTTAATTTTAATGAAGTTTGGGTATTTTTCGTAGGTCGAGCCGTAGGTCGACAGGTAACCGAGTATCCTCAGCGATCTAGGACGCCATGTAAGTAGTGGATTGCTTGTGTTTTGCCTTCGGGCCTACACCATAGAACGGTAGGGAATTATTTGTTTGTTTGTTTGTGTTTGGTTGTTTTGTTTCGTTGTATTGCATATCTTTGAAACATGCATCGTGAGTTATAGTATGCTACGCTAGAGATGAGTGGTTGCATTGTTTGGCATTGTGAGTGTGAACGGTAATAAGATAAAGTAAATTGATAAATGCATCTCGAATAGTGTGCCTTGTCGGGATGAGGTGCTGGTATGTAGCACCCCGAAGGGAACTCTATGAGAGATGACAAGCTAAAACACGAAATCCTGAATAGTGTGCCTTGTCGGGATGAAGTGCTGGTGTGTAGCACCCCGAGGGGATCTCTATGAAGGATAATTGGCTAAAATACGTAAAGGTCGTGAGTATGAATTCCTAGACGGTTATAGGATTCTACAAACGACGAGGGAGGTCATGTATAGCCATCCTAGACGGTTATGGGATGTGTGCTATCTGGTCTTGCTCTGGTGGTTCGGAGTGTGGCCATCCTAGACGGTTATGGGATGTGTGCCAACTCGTTCCACACGGCTTATGAAAGATTAATGCAACGAACAGCAAATAACCACAACTGAGTGTTAGAAACTGCATGTGTTAGGTTGATTGCATGGTGTGTTGTCGCATTTTTATAACCTACTTGCTAAGCATTAGGCTTATGTTTTGTGTTCTATGGTGTAGGTGACGGAGCATTGGCAGATGAGCTTGAGAGCGAGGATCAGGATTCGGGGCAGTCGGTGGCACACGGGGAACGCCGGTGCGGGCAGTTGTCGGGGCGCCTCGACCATGGTCTTCGGAGGATGGGTGTTTTGTATTTTGGTAGTATTATAAATGTGTATTTGTTGTATATAGTCATAGTTAAGGGTGATGTGTCGCCCTATATTGTGGATTTTCTTCATTCTGGTTGATTGTCGGAGATTAGAAATATTCCGGATTTGATTTTATGCAGGTATTTAGCATTTTGGAGGCGCCATTTACAGGCGTTACTTTGCCGAAATTTTCGGGAAGGACGCCGTGGTGCTTAATGGTTAGGAGTAAGGGAATTAGTGAGTCTAGGCAGCTAGGTATGACATAAGAGAGTTTCGAGAGACTTAGCTTTAAATTCAGCTGTGTCAGTTTAGTTTTATGTTTTGGGGTTTAAGAAAATTATGTTTTAACGCGGGACTGGTTAGCAAAGTAGCGCACCGAGCCAGGGTGGGTTCGGGGGCGTTACACCCCGTTCCTTCAGGCCCAAGTCGTGCAGTTCCCACCGATGGACTGCTGCCACGTGGGTCCCCGTAGGGCGGTACACGTGTACTCACGATCTTCTCCCCCCCTGAAGGGGAAGACAAAAACTCCCTACGGGGACCCACGTGGCAGCAGCCCATCGGTGGAAACTGCACGACTTGGGCCTGCGGGAACGGGGTCCAGGCCGTTACAGATCTTATCTCTCCCAACATTCTTATATCAAATTCATTTGCATCAACTCTTTAAATTCGTTACAAATTAATTCATTTATTACACCAAAGATAATCATCAAAACTATTTACACAATAAGCATATATTTATCTTTGTGATTGGTGAACAACGTCAAATCAATTTTTCTATTTGGAATTATCTTTAAAAGCAAAAATTGTTTACTCTCTTGTACAAAGCTCTAGAAATTTATTCAAGTACATAGAGAGCATTGTTAAACTTACACACAAAGTCAACCCTATCATGTGCCTCAAAACCTAATAGTTGTTTTGCATATATTTCTTCCATAATATATTAATTTAGGAAGTTGCTTTTGAAATCCATTTGATATAAGGTCAACAAGCAAAGAAAATTAGCATACGAATGAACTCTATGGAAGCTACCAATGCAAAAGTCTTCAAAGTTAATTCTTTCTTCTTGATTATATCCTTCTGCAACCAACCTTACATGATTCATACCTACTATTCCTTTTTCATCAAGCATTTTTTATTTACTCATTTAATTCTAATAACTGAATGTTCCTTTGAAACTAATTCTCAAAATTTGTTTTTTTCTAATAAGTTCAACTTTTCTTGCATGACCATAATCTAATTTTTATCAATTTTGAGCTGATAAAAAATTTTAGATTCGATTTGAGAGATAAACACTATATTGGCACACCAATTTCTAAAAGATGACCTAGTCTTAACACTTAGAATGAGATCACCTAAAATGTCTGTCATAGGATAACTCTTAGCACATCTCAAATCCTTGGATAAATACTCGTAATTTTCATCGATTGGAACAATTTCAACTAGTTGGGAGGATTCTCTTGAGATGTACTTTCTCCTTGATTATTATCTTTCAAGTTAAATATTCTCGTCTCATTTGCTAATTCATCATTTAACTTCTCATTTAGTGATTGTAAGGATTCATCAAAGATGACATGCATAGATTCTTCTATACTAGAGTGCTTTTGTTGAATACTCTATAAGTTTTGCTAGTTTTGAAATATCCTAAAAATATTCCATAATTCACTTTGGAGTCAAACTTAAATAAGTTATCTTTTATATTAAGAATAAAAAATTTACGTTGAAAGGCCCTAAAATATCATACACTTGGAATATTTCGTAATTCATATGCAGTCTTTTCTAAAATTAGTCTAATAGAAACTTAGTTAAGGAATAGCATGTCGTAGCAATGACTTCTGCTAAAAAATACTTAGGAATGTTATTTTTATTTAACGTGGTTTAGAAAATCCTTGTAAGGATCGATTTTTCTTCAACAACTTTATTTTGTTGAGGGAGTCTACCAGAGGAAAAATTATGTTCAATACTATACTCATGACCAAAAATCTCAAATAGTTCATTCTCGAATTCTCCTCAATTATCATTAAGTTTGCAACAATAGAGAGGTACTTCTCATTTTGGACCTTCTTTCTAAAAATTGGAAAAGGTTTCATCCTTACTTTTAAAGAAGAATATTCATATAAATCATAGTAGTAATCAACAATCATATAAGTATGATGTTTACCTCCTAAACTAGTGATTTTTTATAGATGCAAGTGATCCATGTAAAGTAGTTGAAGAGCTGTAGTTGTAAAGACATCATTCTTGGAAGCAAATGAACTCTTAGTTTACTATCTTATTTGACAAACATCACAAATCTTGTTTTTTTTTTTTTTTGGTTTCTTAAAAAGATCTTAGAAATGCCCCTGACTAGATTATTCTTAGATATCTTGGTTGTAATATTCATTTCTATATGCCCTAGTCTTCTATTTACTACAAATGTTGTAGGAAATTCTGCAACAATTGAATAAGAAGATTTAAAATATCATTTATGAATTAAGTCTTGTAACAGTTACTTGATTAGTTCTCATGATATTTTTTTATTATTTTATTAAAGACAAATATCTTATTGAACTCGTTTAATTGTAATTCTATTTTATCCTACAAAATTAATAAATGGATATGAAAATATTAGTTTTTGAGTAATTCAATATATTTTCTAACTCTATTTATTGTCACGTACAATAGCAACCCTAATATTTATTCATATTTTCCAACACTTAATAAATTAAACATTCAAATCGTATTAAATTTTCTGATGCAATTACCATAAAAAAATTTACAAAAGAAATATAGATTAGTACTCTCAATTCCTACCACTTAAAAATTTAGTTCTTAATGGAGAAAAGGAAATAAAGTATTAAATAAAAAAAAGAGATTTCATTTTATAATTAAGAAGAGTAGAAATTCTTCTCTGCTTGTGAACAACGTTCTCCTATTTCTTCAAGACTTCTTTTCCTAATCTTCTTTTTTATTTTCTTCTCAAAATACATGGGTCAACAATTCTCTTTCCTCTTTTCGTTCTTTATCCGCCTTTGTCCAGCCTGCCTTATCTCCAACTCATTTTCTTCTACTTAAAATTTTTTTTCAATCCTTTTCTCTCTTCTAACTTTCTATTTTAAATTTCAAGATTTATTTTCCTCAAATCTTCCTCCAATCAAGCTTCTTCTAATTTTTTATCCAACTTTAATTCCTTGATTACTCAACCGTTGGTCCTCTTGTTTATCATTTGAATAAAATTAGCAATTTTCATTCAAGCATACTAAATTGCTATAATTGCTAGCACAAATTGAGATTTTTCAAATTAAAATTGAAATAACGAGATAGTTCTATTTGAACTGATGTTGTTACTCAATGTGCGGCATTCAACTATATATCATGTATTTTATTATTTTTTATGATCACATCTTAACACTAATTCTTATAATTATCCTTTTGTAATACCTTTTTTTCAAGAGTTATAAAAAACCTCCAGCTTACAAGCAAATTTAAGTGTTTTTCTTAGGTGCCTAAATTTTCTTGGATGCTTGAATGTTACTTTTGGTTCCTTTTGGAACTCTATTTTGATTTACCAAAAGAATATTTTTAAATGGACATACAAGAGATTTTTGACCATTTTTTGATAATCATTTGCAAGTTGATGGTCCAATAAAAAATATTTTGTATGCTTTCTTCTTTTGGCTTGGTTCATAATCCAATCGAGCTTTGTCAAATGTGACTTTTTGTTTTCCAAACAACACATTTAGGTTCTTGCTTCTATTCATAAATTTAAGCTATGTAGCATGCAAATTTTCATTCTTGCTTTTCAAGTTTTTAATCTCTTTTTCTAAAGATAAAACAACACTAGCATGCTTTTCTGGAATTTCACTGTTTTCTTTTTCAAACAATTTATGTTTGAACTTAAGCATATTAAATTGATCACGTAATTCATCAAAAGCCTCTACCAATTCATTTTCATCAAAATTATCTTCCAAATTACTAAAGGAATCACATACCTCATTCTCTTTGGCTTGGCCACTTTTTCTTTTTCGATCGAAGTATGTCCATCACTATCATTCCATGTGGTCTTTGTTGACTTCTTAAATAGTTTTGGAGCTTTCTTTGCTTGAAGATACTCGATCTTGAAGTGCCCCAACTTACCACACCCGAAGCATGTAAATTCTTTTTCTTTTTGGAGTCGGATATCCCTTTGGAAGCTTCTTTCCTTGCAACTTTTTACATTGAAGTAGTTTATTGAGCTTTCCGAGGAGCTACCACTCCGGGACATTCAAAACGGGGACTATATTTTTTTTTTTGAACTTTAAACAGAATGAACCTTTAAACAACAAACCCTTAAACTTTTCAGAGAGAGAGAGGGAGTGTTCTCTGGAGTCGAAAACAAAATGGAAAAAACAATTAAAATCGAACTTCAGAATAAACAACAAAAGGGAATCAGAACACTTGGAACAGAATTAGAAGACATATTAATTTTTGAACCACAGAAATAAAAGACTGAAGAAAACAGGGAGACAGAACACTTTGAATGTTTAAATAAAAGGCTAAGTGGACGACGGGCATGCAGAGAACGACGTGATAAAATACATGCAGTGAAAATAATTGAGAAATATAAACTGAAAGACATATTGAAAGAAAGGCTACAGTGAATACCAGAATCGGGTGATCTGTGCTTGAAGGAGTAAATAAAACGGGGTGGAAGACGTATGTAGAAAATGTAAGTAAACTGGGCAGGCAATATAGACTAGCGGTGGATATGAATAAGACAAAAGTGAACAGTGGCAGCGGTGGATGTAGAGTTTAAAGACAAAGTTGACAACTTTTAACAGGATTACATAAAAATAGAAGTCGTGAAGACAGAAAGTATGAAAGCTTCAAATTTCAGAAAATGATTCAAAATATGATTTTGGACAAATCAGAAAAACACGACAGAAATTTAAGGAAAGCAGATTGCATGGATGGCTCTAAAATTAGAGATAATCCATGCACACCCTAAAAGAGAAAATATTCCAATCAATTCCAGAATACTTCAGAACAAAAACCCAACTGTCAAATACAGAGGTTTTAAACAACAGTACAGATGCCATACATCGTTTTAAAATCTCAGAAACAGTACAGAACTTGGCATGCATTTCCATAATTCACCATAACAGAAGTTTTTAAAACATAACACAAAACTTTAAAACCTCTTTCTCTCTGGTCAGGAATATGTCTAGCTGCCACAACCAAACCCCATGAGCTCGATCCGCCAACTACATCTGTAACGACCCTAGAGGAATCGTCACATAATCCATATCTTTCCGAGTCATTTAATTCTTATTTTTCCCACTCTACTCATTTTTGGTAATATATTTTTTTTTAAAACATAACTTAGCTCAAGATGCCATGCACGATTCAATAGGCATCGCTCGGCAGAGGAGTACATTATACATCTGCTGACGTCATTATACATTATACTCAATTACTTACTCCTGCCGGTCGCTAAACGACAAGCAAGGAGTTTACATCTTCCGGTAGAGAAAGATTTCATCATCCGATTCGTCACGTGAAACTCGCGTGACTCACTTATCACCGCCTAATAGAGGACATCGTCTGGTGAGCACGAGCTTAACACGTGACCCTTTAAAATTTCACTAGGTAGGAGATATCATCCGATGGGCACGTGCATCACTCGTGGTTCGTTTAACCTCGTTCAGCATTAGTAATACACTATACATGCCGGTCACTAGACGACAAAGTAACATCTTCATCATCCGGTGACTTTAATACACTTCATCTACCGATCACTAGACGACAAAATAACACTCTCATCATCCGATAGCTTAAACGCACTACATCTACCGATCACTAGACGACAAAATAACACTATCATCATCCGATAGCTTAAACACACTTCATCTACCGATCACTAGACGACAAAATAACACTCTCATCATCCGATAGCTTAAACGCACTACATCTACCGATCACTAGACGACAAAATAGCACTTTCATCATCTGATGGCTTAAACATACTACATCTACCGATCACTAAACGACAAAATAGCACTTTCATCATCCGATGGCTTAAACACTCTACATCTGCCGATGACGTCAGCCGGATGATGACCTTATCCATCTTCTATCACATGACAGAAAACACTATAATCATCAAACAACTTCATCAAATAGAAAATACCACAACTCACCCGAATCTTAACTTAGTAACTATAAACCTCAATGAGTAAGAATCATAAACTCATCCAAAATACGCATAGCGGAAGGCTTAAGCAAAACAAACCATTCAATAATCCTTAAAATCATCATCAGACTCTTAAGTCTAATCATTCAAATCTAAATCTCATGGTTATAAGAAATTCTATTCTACTTAGACATCAGTTTATCATAAACATCACTGACATACTATGAGCATAACCCGGGGACTTAATCGCCTGCCCAGCCTTACACTGTCATACTGAGCATCCTCCAGCAACCAGCCTTAAACATCATCTCTGGACTGGAAATCCTCACCTGTTAGCTCTTCACCTACATCATAAGGTTTAACTATAAGCCTAATGCTTAGTAAGGAATGCAACACTAACATGGATGCATGAATGTAAAATTCGAGAAATCACATACTCATAAGTCTCTTTTTCTTTTTTCTCGTTCATATCTTTGCTCGTAATCATCATTCATAGTCATGGATCATATTTGTCATTCATAATCATTGACCATATTCTTCATTTAAGTTGTGTGGATTAAGAGAGGATTTGTGCCAGTAAAGGGGGTTCGACAGTGAGTTTTATCTTGGTCCCTACTGCGGGTCGTATTCATATGTCCCTCTTTTGGACTGTGACATACGCCGAACCGCCCCCAACCCTCACTTAGTCCACGTTGCATAAGTTTTATCTTCTTACTTTATTCATGAGGAAAACATGCTCTTACAACATTTTCATATGCATAAAATAGTCATGATGCGTGTACATGGAAATTCCTAAATCATCAAGCTACAGACAGAGCACTATCCAACATAAAACCTTACCATTGAACTAATCATCAACATAGATACTAGACAGTAATATAAGGGAACTACTAATCATCGTATGAGTTTCTACCTAACATCCTTTGATGTAGGGTCCTAATGACCGAGAAACCTGTACATTCACTTACCTGGTCTCCTTAGCAATTTGAGCTCATTTCTCTTCAAACTTCTTCACCTAAAATATTTACATTGCAGTAGTTAAAACAAAATCCTATTAGTTCTAATCACAAGTCATCCTAGGATCTAATAGCTATAGTCACTCCCGAATCCTTAGTATAGTTCTTTATGCAGTTTGAAATCCAAAACCCAAAACAGACAGATTCGATTAGCGATAACTCAGCGTTGGTTGCTTAATGTCCAAAATCGATTCAGAATGACATTACCACTTTCAGATTTTAAAATACCCTTACTAATACTCGGCCATTGAAGAACCCAGAACTTCAACACATAGCAAAAAACAGAGCTTAACGACTAAAAGATAGCTACATTGCAAGACTCGTACCTCGAGCACAAAGTAACCGAGAAGCAGCAAGGAAACCGATCGTCAAAAGAGGGACGGCTACAGTGGTTTAAATGAGGTTTGAATCCTTTCATTTTTCTTTAAATACTGGTCTCAATTCTCTATTATTACAACTTTGTCACTCAACCTAGTTTAAATCCACATGTAATTAATTAAGCTTGGCATAAAATTCTAAACCGTGAAGATTGAATAATCATGGCCGTTAATTCAGTTAGGAAGTCACCTGGTTGAAGTTGTCGGGTGTTACATCCACCCCTCCTTAAACAAAATTTTCGTCCCCGAAAATTGATCAAGCGAAGAGTTCTGGATATTTGTCCATCATGTCCTGCCGTCTTTCCCATGTGACTTCCTCAATACCATGATTCATCCATAAAATTTTCACAAGGGGGATTTCCTTATTCCTCAGAGTTTTCACTGCAGATTCCAAAATTCGTACTGGCTTCTCTTCATACGTTAGTGTCGGCTCAATCTCAAAATCCACTGGTTTAACAACTTGAGTAGGGTCCCGTATGCATTTTCTTAACATTGACACATGGAAGACATCATGAATCCTTTCCAATGATGGAGGCAATTGCAATCTATAAGCCGTACTGCCAATCCTTTCTAAGATGGGGAATGGTCCAATAAACCGTGGGTTTAGCTTTCCTTTCTTACCAAATCTTAAAACTCCTTTAAATGGTGAAATCCTCAGGAAAACTTCATCACCAACAGAAAACTCAAGGTCTCTTCTCCTCTGGTCTGCGTAACTCTTCTGTCGACTCTGTGCAGTTATCATTCTTTTCCTAATAGTGGCAATCTTGTCCGACATCTATTGTAAAATCTCGGGACCTAGGAGTTTTGCTTCACCAACCTCATCCCAATACAGAGGTGACCTACATTTCCTGCCATACAGTGCTTCATAAGGTGCCATACCAATGGTGGACTGATAACTGTTATTGTAGGAGAACCCAACCAAAGGTAAGTATTGGCTCCAAGATGACTGGAAATCTAGTACACACGCCCTCAGTATATCTTCAAGTATCTGAATAGTCCTCTCAGATTGACCATCTGTCTGCGGGTGAAAGGCAGTGCTGAAGGATAACCTCGTACCAAGTGTGCCTTGTAGACCTTTCCAAAATCGTGAGGTGAACCTAGGGTCACGATCAGAGACTATAGATACAGGAATTCCATGCAGTCTAATAATTTCTTGTACATAAAGGTCAGCAAGCTGGTTCATCGTGTAGGTTGTCTTTACAGGTAAGAAATGGGCTGATTTCGTCAGTCTATCAATCACAACCCAAATACTATCATGTCCCTTAGTTGTCTTAGGTAATCCTACTACAAAATCCATAGCTATGTGTTCCCACTTCCATTCTGGAATAGGTAAAGGCTGAAGGGTACCTCCTGGACGCTGGTGCTCGGCTTTAACTTTTTGGCATACTAGGCAAGACTCCACATACATAGCAACATCTCTTTTTAAGTTTGGCCACTAGTAGAGTAACCTCAGGTCTCGATACATCTTGGTGCTGCCAGGATGTACAGAAAAGGGAGACAAATGAGCCTCAGCCAAGATTAACTTACGTAATCCCTCATCATTAGGGACATACCATCGATTTCTAAACCTCAGAATTCCATCTTTGGAAAGACTAAACTCGGAGGTGGTGTCCTTCAATCTGCTCATTATACTGATATTCTCCTCTGAATTCCTCTGTTGTGCCTCTTTGATCTTTTCCAAAACCGTTGGTTGAATGGTTAAATCGGCAAGTAAGGCTGATAACTTTGGTCCTATATCCAATTCAAATCTCTGTACTTCTGTCCTCAATGGTATAGACATAGTTGACATTACGGGTTGCATTGTTGTTGACATCCTGCTCAAAGCGTCAGCCACAGAGTTAGCCTTACCCGGGTGGTACCTGATCTCAAAGTCATAATCCTTAACAAATTCCAACCAACGTCTCTGTCTCATGTTCAATTCCTTTTGTGTAAAGAGGTACTTCAGACTTTTATGGTCAGAAAATACCTCACACTGTTGTCCATACAAATAGTGTCTCCACATCTTCAAGGTAAAAACAACAGCAGCTAATTCTAAATCATGGGTGGGATAGTTCTGTTCATAACTCTTTAGCTGCCTAGAGGTATACGCTACAACTTTACCCTCTTGCATCAAAACACAGCCCAAACCAACTTTAGATGCATCACAGTATACGCTAAACTTTCCTTCTTCGGTTGGAAGAGTCAAAACAGGGGCTGTTGTTAACTTCAATTTCAACGTTTGGAAGCTATCCTCACAAGCTTCGGTCCAAGAATACTTATTGTCCTTCTTTGTCAGATTCGTCAGAGGCTTAGCTATTAAGGAAAATCTTTGATGAACTTCCTGTAATAGCCTGCCAATCCAAGGAAACTGCGGACTTCACTGGCGTTCTTTGGTTGTGGCCAATCCTTTACTACCTGAATTTTGATCGGGTCTACAGATATGCCATTAGCAGCAACTACATGGCCAAGAAAATTAACCTTGTTCAACCAAAACTCACACTTGGACAACTTGGCATAAAGTTGGTGCTCCTTTAATGTCGTCAAAACTACACTTAAATGCTCTGCATGGTCAGCTTCAGTCTGCGAGTATATCAAGATATCATCTATGAATACAATTACAAACTTGTCCAAATACTCACGAAACACTCGATTCATTAAGTCCATAAAGGCTGCAGGTGCATTTGTCAGCCCAAACGACATTACAAGGAATTCATAATGTCCATAACGGGTCCTGAAGGCAGTCTTAGGTATATCACTCTCCTTAACTTTCAGTTGATAGTACCCCGAACGCAAATCAATCTTTGAAAACACTTTAGCTCCTTGCAATTGGTCAAACAAGTCATCGATACGGGGCAAAGGGTATTTATTCTTAATGGTTAACTTATTTAGCTTTCTATAGTCTATGCACATTCTGAGGGAACCATCTTTCTTTTTAACGAATAAGACAGGTGCACCCCAAGGAGAGCTGCTAGGGCGGATAAATCCTTTGTCTACTAATTCCTGCAGTTGGATTTTTAACTCCTTCAACTCAACAGGTGCCATGCGATATGGGTTCTTAGACACCGGTAAGGCCTCAGGGTACGTATCTATTACAAACTCTATTTCTCTATCAGGTGGTAAACCAGGCAAATCATCCAAAAATGCCTCAGGGAACTCTCGGACTATGGGAATATCCTGAAATTCCATTCTATCCTTCATCCGAACATCCATTACACTAGCCAGGTAACTCTCACATCCATTTTTCAATAATCGATGGATCTCTAAGGAGGATATAATCGGCATTTTACTTATCTTAGGGATAGCTTGGAAGGAATAATGATCACCATTTGGGGGTCGAAAATCAACCAACCCAGATCTACAACTTATTGTGGCATAATGCCTGAATAACCAATCCATTCCTAATATCACCTCATACCCTTTCATGTCAATTACAATCAGTTCTACATATAGTTTCTTACCTCCTAAGGACACAACATCACCTTTAACAATCTGTTCTGAATGTAGGGACTTCCCTGATGGTAACATAACATTATATGGCCTTTCGGCTGGTAAAAGTTCTAAGTTGTGATTGCATACAAACAAGGTTGATATAAACGAGTGCGTGGCTCTCGTATCTATAAGTGTGTAAGCAGTAAAACCATAGATCATAATGGTACCTATTATAACTGTATGCGGCACTGTGTCCTCATCCTCCATCATAGCATAAACTCTAGGTGCTATCCTTGCACGGTTCGGATCTGGCGGCATGGGGCAGTCTCTGACTATATGTCCAACCTTATCACATATGAAACAGCGGCCAGAACGCAACTTGCATTCGCCGGGGTGGTTCTTCTGACAGGTGGGGCATAAGGGTGCCAGAGGCCTCTTTCCCTTTCCTTGGTCATCATTCTGGTTGTAAGGCCTCTTCACACCTTTCTGTTGCTGTGGTCCTCTGTTCTGCTGTGGCTGTCAGCCCTTGTTCTGTCGTGGCGGCTGTTGAACATCCTTAGTAGTCTTCTTTGACTGATCACGCTGCTCATACACTGTTATTTCAGCCTCCTCCATTTCCAAGGCCTTAGTTGTGACCTCGGTATACGGCACATTGTAGATACCAGCAGTTTTCACTTTCATATACAAGCTTGGCTTCAGTCCTTGAACAAATTGATAGATCTTATCCTCCTCATCTTCAACCAGACGGGATGCAAACCGAGATAAGGTCTCAAATCTGCATATGTAATCTGTTACCGAACCAGTCTGTCGTAGATTCATAAACTCCTTTTCTTATTGGCCCGAACAGTTCGATTAAAATACTTGTCAATGAAGGCTGTCTTGAACCTTCCCCAGGTCATAGCTTCAGCGTCAGTCGTGCTCTGGATCGAGTCCCACCAATGCCTCGCATCCAGTTCCAAGTGATAGACAGAACATGTGACTTTATCTCCCTCTTCCACCTTTGCATACTTGAACATGTCCTCCATCTTTCGAATCCATTCCTCGGCATAAATAAAAGGATCTGAAACTTGACCATTGAAAGTCGGGGGTCGAAGTCGGTGAAAACGCTCATCTCCATGTTCTCGGGCAATATTCGTACTCGAATTCCCTTGTTCTTCTCTGGCGGTCATGAGCTGCTCAACTTGGCGGGATTGGCAAATTACTAACTCAGTTAGCTGAGCAATAGTGTGACTGTCCACATTATCAACTCTCTGTTGACCTCTCACCATCTTGGGATTCCTAAACAATTAGTCATAAACACATCTTAACTTAACGACATTGCTAGAATCATAAACACTTACAGCTGCTGGAGTGTGCTCATGTGACAGTCAGTGCTGGAAGGCAGTCTGCAGAATCGGTTTTAGAACCCAATTTTGCTCTGATACCATAATTGTAACCCCAGAGGAATCATCACATAATCCATATCTTTCGGAATCATTTAATTCTTATTACTCTCACTCTACTCATTTTTGGTAATATATTTTTTTTTGAAACATAACTTAGCTCAAGATGCCATGCACGATTCAATAGGCATCGCTCGGCAGAAGAGTACATTATACATCTACCGACGTCATTATACATTATACTCAATTGCTTACTCCTGCCGGTCGCTAAACGACAAGCAAGGAGTTTACATCTTCCGGTAGAGAAAGTTTTCATCATCCGATTCGTCACGTGAAACTCGCGTGACTCACTTATCACCGCCTAATAGAGGACATCGTCCGGTGAGCACGAGCTTAACACGTGACCCTTTAAAATTTCACTAGGTAGGAAATATCATCCGATGGGCACGTGCATCACTAGTGGTTCGTTTAACCTCGTTCAGCATCAGTAATACACTACACATGCCGGTCACTAGACGACAAAATAACATCTTCATCATCCGGTGACTTTAATACACTTCATCTACCGATCATTAGACGACAAAATAACACTCTCATCATCCGATAGCTTAAACGCACTACATCTACCGATCACTAGACGACAAAATAACACTCTCATCATCCGATAGCTTAAACACACTTCATCTACCGATCACTAGACGACAAAATAACACTCTCATCATCCGATAGCTTAAACGCACTACATCTACCGATCACTAGACGACAAAATAGCACTTTCATCATCTGATGGCTTAAACACACTACATCTACCGATCACTAAACGACAAAATAGCACTTTCATCATCCGATGGCTTAAACACTCTACATCTGCCGATGACGTCAGCCAGATGATGACCTTATCCAGCTTCTATCACACGGCAGAAAACACTATAATCATCAAACAACTTCATCAAATAGAAAATACCACAACTCACCCGAATCTTAACTTAGTAACTATAAACCTCAATGAGTAAGAATCATAAACTCATCCAAAATACGCATAGCGGAAGGCTTAAGCAAAACAAACCATTCAATAATCCTTAAAATCATCATCAGACTCTTAAGTCTAATCATTCAAATCTAAATCTCATGGTTATAAGAAATTCTATTCTACTTAGACATCAGTTTATCATAAACATCACTGACATACTATGAGCATAACCCGGGGACTTAATCGCCTGCCCAGCCTTACACTGTCATACTGAGCATCCTCCAGCAACCAGCCTTAAACATCATCTCTGGACTGGAAATCCTCACCTGTTAGCTCTTCACCTACATCATAAGGTTTAACTATAAGCCTAATGCTTAGTAAGGAATGCAACACTAACATGGATGCATGAATGTAAAATTCGGGAAATCACATACTCATAAGTCTCTTTTTCTTTTTTCTCGTTCATATCTTTGCTTGTAATCATCATTCATAGTCATGGATCATATTTGTCATTCATAATCATTGACCATATTCTTCATTTAAGTTGTGTGGATTAAGAGAGGATTTGTGCCAGTAAAGGGGGTTCGACAGTGAGTCTTATCTTGGTCCCTACTGCGGGTCGTATTCATATGTCCCTCTTTTGGACTGTGACATACGCCGAACCGCCCCCAACCCTCACTTAGTCCACGTTGCATAAGTTTTATCTTCTTACTTTATTCATGAGGAAAACATGCTCTTAAAACATTTTCATATGCATAAAATAGTCATGATGCGTGTACATGGAAATTCCTAAATCATCAAGCTACAGACAGAGCACTATCCAACATAAAACCTTACCATTGAACTAATCATCAACATAGATACTAGACAGTAATATAAGGGAACTACTAATCATCGTATGAGTTTCTACCTAACATCCTTTGATGTAGGGTCCTAATGACCGAGAAACCTGTACATTCACTTACCTGGTCTCCTTAGCAATTTGAGCTCCTTTCTCTTCAAACTTCTTCACCTAAAACATTTACATTGCAGTAGTTAAAACAAAATCCTATTAGTTCTAATCACAAGTCATCCTAGGATCTAATAGCTATAGTCACTCCCGAATCCTTAGTATAGTTCTCTGTGCAGTTTGAAATCCAAAACCCAAAACAGACAGATTCGATTAGCGATAACTCAGCGTTGGTTGCTTAATGTCCAAAATCGATTCAGAATGACATTACCACTTTCAGATTTTAAATACCCTTACTAATACTCGGCCATTGAAGAACCCAGAACTTCAACACATAGCAAAAAACAGAGCTTAACGACTAAAAGATAGCTACATTGCAAGACTCGTACCTCGAGCACAAAGTAACCGAGAAGCAGCAAGGAAACCGATCGTCAAAAGAGGGACGGCTACAGTGGTTTAAATGAGGTTTGAATCCTTTCATTTTTCTTTAAATACTGGTCTCAATTCTCTATTATTACAACTTTGTCACTCAACCTAGTTTAAATCCACATGTAATTAATTAAGCTTGGCATAAAATTCTAAACCGTGAAGATTGAATAATCATGGCCGTTAATTCAGTTAGGAAGTCACCTGGTTGAAGTTGTCGGGTGTTACATCCACCCCTCCTTAAACAAAATTTTCGTCCCCGAAAATTGATCAAGCGAAGAGTTCTGGATATTTGTCCATCATGTCCTGCCGTCTTTCCCATGTGACTTCCTCAATACCATGATTCATCCATAAAATTTTCACAAGGGGGATTTCCTTATTCCTCAGAGTTTTCACTACAGATTCCAAAATTCGTACTGGCTTCTCTTCATACGTTAGTGTCGGCTCAATCTCAAAATCCACTGGTTTAACAACTTGAGTAGGGTCCCGTATGCATTTTCTTAACATTGACACATGGAAGACATCATGAATCCTTTCCAATGATGGAGGCAATTGCAATCTATAAGCCGTACTGCCAATCCTTTCTAAGATGGGGAATGGTCCAATAAACCGTGGGTTTAGCTTTCCTTTCTTACCAAATCTTAAAACTCCTTTAAATGGTGAAATCCTCAGGAAAACTTCATCACCAACAGAAAACTCAAGGTCTCTTCTCCTCTGGTCTGCGTAACTCTTCTGTCGACTCTGTGCAGTTATCATTCTTTTCCTAATAGTGGCAATCTTGTCCGACATCTATTGCAAAATCTCGGGACCTAGGAGTTTTGCTTCACCAACCTCATCCCAATACAGAGGTGACCTACATTTCCTGCCATACAGTGCTTCATAAGGTGCCATACCAATGGTGGACTGATAACTGTTATTGTAGGAGAACCCAACCAAAGGTAAGTATTGGCTCCAAGATGACTGGAAATCTAGTACACACGCCCTCAGTATATCTTCAAGTATCTGAATAGTCCTCTCAGATTGACCATCTGTCTGCGGGTGAAAGGCAGTGCTGAAGGATAACCTCGTACCAAGTGTGCCTTGTAGACCTTTCCAAAATCGTGAGGTGAACCTAGGGTCACGATCAGAGACTATAGATACAGGAATTCCATGCAGTCTAATAATTTCTTGTACATAAAGGTCAGCAAGCTGGTTCATCGTGTAGGTTGTCTTTACAGGTAAGAAATGGGCTGATTTCGTCAGTCTATCAATCACAACCAAATACTATCATGTCCCTTAGTTGTCTTAGGTAATCCTACTACAAAATCCATAGCTATGTGTTCCCACTTCCATTCTGGAATAGGTAAAGGCTGAAGGGTACCTCCTGGACGCTGGTGCTCGGCTTTAACTTTTTGGCATACTAGGCAAGACTCCACATACATAGCAACATCTCTTTTTAAGTTTGGCCACTAGTAGAGTAACCTCAGGTCTCGATACATCTTGGTGCTGCCAGGATGTACAGAAAAGGGAGACAAATGAGCCTCAGCCAAGATTAACTTACGTAATCCCTCATCATTAGGGACATACCATCGATTTCTAAACCTCAGAATTCCATCTTTGGAAAGACTAAACTCGGAGGTGGTGTCCTTCAATCTGCTCATTATACTGATATTCTCCTCTGAATTCCTCTGTTGTGCCTCTTTGATCTTTTCCAAAACCGTTGGTTGAATGGTTAAATCGGCAAGTAAGGCTGATAACTTTGGTCCTATATCCAATTCAAATCTCTGTACTTCTGTCCTCAATGGTATAGACATAGTTGACATTACGGGTTGCATTGTTGTTGACATCCTGCTCAAAGCGTCAGCCACAGAGTTAGCCTTACCCGGGTGGTACCTGATCTCAAAGTCATAATCCTTAACAAATTCCAACCAACGTCTCTGTCTCATGTTCAATTCCTTTTGTGTAAAGAGGTACTTCAGACTTTTATGGTCAGAAAATACCTCACACTGTTGTCCATACAAATAGTGTCTCCACATCTTCAAGGTAAAAACAACAGCAGCTAATTCTAAATCATGGGTGGGATAGTTCTGTTCATAACTCTTTAGCTGCCTAGAGGTATACGCTACAACTTTACCCTCTTGCATCAAAACACAGCCCAAACCAACTTTAGATGCATCACAGTATACGCTAAACTTTCCTTCTTCGGTTGGAAGAGTCAAAACAGGGGCTGTTGTTAACTTCAATTTCAACGTTTGGAAGCTATCCTCACAAGCTTCGGTCCAAGAATACTTATTGTCCTTCTTTGTCAGATTCGTCAGAGGCTTAGCTATTAAGGAAAATCCTTTGATGAACTTCCTGTAATAGCCTGCCAATCCAAGGAAACTGCGGACTTCACTGGCGTTCTTTGGTTGTGGCCAATCCTTTACTACCTGAATTTTGATCGGGTCTACAGATATGCCATTAGCAGCAACTACATGGCCAAGAAAATTAACCTTGTTCAACCAAAACTCACACTTGGACAACTTGGCATAAAGTTGGTGCTCCTTTAATGTCGTCAAAACTACACTTAAATGCTCTGCATGGTCAGCTTCAGTCTGCGAGTATATCAAGATATCATCTATGAATACAATTACAAACTTGTCCAAATACTCACGAAACACTCGATTCATTAAGTCCATAAAGGCTGCAGGTGCATTTGTCAGCCCAAACGACATTACAAGGAATTCATAATGTCCATAACGGGTCCTGAAGGCAGTCTTAGGTATATCACTCTCCTTAACTTTCAGTTGATAGTACCCCGAACGCAAATCAATCTTTGAAAACACTTTAGCTCCTTGCAATTGGTCAAACAAGTCATCGATACGGGGCAAAGGGTATTTATTCTTAATGGTTAACTTATTTAGCTTTCTATAGTCTATGCACATTCTGAGGGAACCATCTTTCTTTTTAACGAATAAGACAGGTGCACCCCAAGGAGAGCTGCTAGGGCGGATAAATCCTTTGTCTACTAATTCCTGCAGTTGGATTTTTAACTCCTTCAACTCAACAGGTGCCATGCGATATGGGTTCTTAGACACCGGTAAGGCCTCAGGGTACGTATCTATTACAAACTCTATTTCTCTATCAGGTGGTAAACCAGGCAAATCATCCAAAAATGCCTCAGGGAACTCTCGGACTATGGGAATATCCTGAAATTCCATTCTATCCTTCATCCGAACATCCATTACACTAGCCAGGTAACTCTCACATCCATTTTTCAATAATCGATGGATCTCTAAGGAGGATATAATCGGCATTTTACTTATCTTAGGGATAGCTTGGAAGGAATAATGATCACCATTTGGGGGTCGAAAATCAACCAACCCAGATCTACAACTTATTGTGGCATAATGCCTGAATAACCAATCCATTCCTAATATCACCTCATACCCTTTCATGTCAATTACAATCAGTTCTACATATAGTTTCTTACCTCCTAAGGACACAACATCACCTTTAACAATCTGTTCTGAATGTAGGGACTTCCCCGATGGTAACATAACATTATATGGCCTTTCGGCTGGTAAAAGTTCTAAGTTGTGATTGCATACAAACAAGGTTGATATAAACGAGTGCGTGGCTCTCGTATCTATAAGTGTGTAAGCAGTAAAACCATAGATCATAATGGTACCTATTATAACTGTATGCGGCACTGTGTCCTCATCCTCCATCATAGCATAAACTCTAGGTGCTATCCTTGCACGGTTCGGATCTGGCGGCATGGGGCAGTCTCTGACTATATGTCCAACCTTATCACATATGAAACAGCGGCCAGAACGCAACTTGCATTCGCCGGGGTGGTTCTTCTGACAGGTGGGGCATAAGGGTGCCAGAGGCCTCTTTCCCTTTCCTTGGTCATCATTCTGGTTGTAAGGCCTCTTCACACCTTTCTGTTGCTGTGGTCCTCTGTTCTGCTGTGGCTGTCAGCCCTTGTTCTGTCGTGGCGGCTGTTGAACATCCTTAGTAGTCTTCTTTGACTGATCACGCTGCTCATACACTGTTATTTCAGCCTCCTCCATTTCCAAGGCCTTAGTTGTGACCTCGGTATACGGCACATTGTAGATACCAGCAGTTTTCACTTTCATATACAAGCTTGGCTTCAGTCCTTGAACAAATTGATAGATCTTATCCTCCTCATCTTCAACCAGACGGGATGCAAACCGAGATAAGGTCTCAAATCTGCATATGTAATCTGTTACCGAACCAGTCTGTCGTAGATTCATAAACTCCTTTTTCTTATTGGCCCGAACAGTTCGATTAAAATACTTGTCAATGAAGGCTGTCTTGAACCTTCCCCAGGTCATAGCTTCAGCGTCAGTCGTGCTCTGGATCGAGTCCCACCAATGCCTCGCATCCAGTTCCAAGTGATAGACAGAACATGTGACTTTATCTCCCTCTTCCACCTTTGCATACTTGAACATGTCCTCCATCTTTCGAATCCATTCCTCGGCATAAAAAGGATCTGAAACTTGACCATTGAAAGTCGGGGGTCGAAGTCGGTGAAAACGCTCATCTCCATGTTCTCGGGCAATATTCGTACTCGAATTCCCTTGTTCTTCTCTGGCGGTCATGAGCTGCTCAACTTGGCGGGATTGGCAAATTACTAACTCAGTTAGCTGAGCAATAGTGTGACTGTCCACATTATCAACTCTCTGTTGACCTCTCACCATCTTGGGATTCCTAAACAATTAGTCATAAACACATCTTAACTTAACGACATTGCTAGAATCATAAACACTTACAGCTGCTGGAGTGTGCTCATGTGACAGTCAGTGCTGGAAGGCAGTCTGCAGAATCGGTTTTAGAACCCAATTTTGCTCTGATACCATAATTGTAACCCCAGAGGAATCATCACATAATCCATATCTTTCGGAATCATTTAATTCTTATTACTCTCACTCTACTCATTTTTGGTAATATATTTTTTTTTGAAACATAACTTAGCTCAAGATGCCATGCACGATCAATAGGCATCGCTCGGCAGAAGAGTACATATACATCTACCGACGTCATTATACATTATACTCAATTGCTTACTCCTGCCGGTCGCTAAACGACAAGCAAGGAGTTTACATCTTCCGGTAGAGAAAGTTTTCATCATCCGATTCGTCACGTGAAACTCGCGTGACTCACTTATCACCGCCTAATAGAGGACATCGTCCGGTGAGCACGAGCTTAACACGTGACCTTTAAAATTTCACTAGGTAGGAAATATCATCCGATGGGCACGTGCATCACTAGTGGTTCGTTTTAACCTCGTTCAGCATCAGTAATACACTACACATGCCGGTCACTAGACGACAAAATAACATCTTCATCATCCGGTGACTTTAATACACTTCATCTACCGATCATTAGACGACAAAATAACACTCTCATCATCCGATAGCTTAAACGCACTACATCTACGATCACTAGACGACAAAATAACACTCTCATCATCCGATAGCTTAACACACTATCTACGATCACTAGACGACAAAATAACACTCTCATCATCGATAGCTTAAACGCACTACACACTCTCATCATCCGATAGCTTAAACGCACTACATCTACCGATCACTAGACGACAAAATAACACTCTCATCATCCGATAGCTTAAACGCACTACATCTACCGATCACTAGACGACAAAATAACACTCTCATCATCCGATAGCTTAAACGCACTACATCTACCGATCACTAGACGACAAAATAACACTCTCATCATCCGATAGCTTAAACGCACTACATCTACCGATCACTAGACGACAAAATAACACTCTCATCATCCGATAGCTTAAACGCACTACATCTACCGATCACTAGACGACAAAATAACACTCTCATCATCCGATAGCTTAAACGCACTACATCTACCGATCACTAGACGACAAAATAACACTCTCATCATCCGATAGCTTAAACGCACTACATCTACCGATCACTAGACGACAAAATAACACTCTCATCATCCGATAGCTTAAACGCACTACATCTACCGATCACTAGACGACAAAATAACACTCTCATCATCCGATAGCTTAAACGCACTACATCTACCGATCACTAGACGACAAAATAACACTCTCATCATCCGATAGCTTAAACGCACTACATCTACCGATCACTAGACGACAAAATAACACTCTCATCATCCGATAGCTTAAACGCACTACATCTACCGATCACTAGACGACAAAATAACACTCTCATCATCCGATAGCTTAAACGCACTACATCTACCGATCACTAGACGACAAAATAACACTCTCATCATCCGATAGCTTAAACGCACTACATCTACCGATCACTAGACGACAAAATAACACTCTCATCATCCGATAGCTTAAACGCACTACATCTACCGATCACTAGACGACAAAATAACACTCTCATCATCCGATAGCTTAAACGCACTACATCTACCGATCACTAGACGACAAAATAACACTCTCATCATCCGATAGCTTAAACGCACTACATCTACCGATCACTAGACGACAAAATAACACTCTCATCATCCGATAGCTTAAACGCACTACATCTACCGATCACTAGACGACAAAATAACACTCTCATCATCCGATAGCTTAAACGCACTACATCTACCGATCACTAGACGACAAAATAACACTCTCATCATCCGATAGCTTAAACGCACTACATCTACCGATCACTAGACGACAAAATAACACTCTCATCATCCGATAGCTTAAACGCACTACATCTACCGATCACTAGACGACAAAATAACACTCTCATCATCCGATAGCTTAAACGCACTACATCTACCGATCACTAGACGACAAAATAACACTCTCATCATCCGATAGCTTAAACGCACTACATCTACCGATCACTAGACGACAAAATAACACTCTCATCATCCGATAGCTTAAACGCACTACATCAACCGATCACTAGACGACAAAATAACACTCTCATCATCCGATAGCTTAAACGCACTACATCTACCGATCACTAGACGACAAAATAACACTCTCATCATCCGATAGCTTAAACGCACTACATCATCATTGATGGCTTAAACACACTAATCTACCGATCACTAAACGACAAAATAGCACTTTCATCATCCGATGGCTTAAACACTCTACATCTGCCGATGACGTCAGCCAGATGATGACCTTATCCAGCTTCTATCACACGGCAGAAAACACTATAATCATCAAACAACTTCATCAAATAGAAAATACCACAACTCACCCGAATCTTAACTTAGTAACTATAAACCTCAATGAGTAAGAATCATAAACTCATCCAAAATACGCATAGCGGAAGGCTTAAGCAAAACAAACCATTCAATAATCCTTAAAATCATCATCAGACTCTTAAGTCTAATCATTCAAATCTAAATCTCATGGTTATAAGAAATTCTATTCTACTTAGACATCAGTTTATCATAAACATCACTGACATACTATGAGCATAACCCGGGGACTTAATCGCCTGCCCAGCCTTACACTGTCATACTGAGCATCCTCCAGCAACCAGCCTTAAACATCATCTCTGGACTGGAAATCCTCACCTGTTAGCTCTTCACCTACATCATAAGGTTTAACTATAAGCCTAATGCTTAGTAAGGAATGCAACACTAACATGGATGCATGAATGTAAAATTCGGGAAATCACATACTCATAAGTCTCTTTTTCTTTTTTCTCGTTCATATCTTTGCTTGTAATCATCATTCATAGTCATGGATCATATTTGTCATTCATAATCATTGACCATATTCTTCATTTAAGTTGTGTGGATTAAGAGAGGATTTGTGCCAGTAAAGGGGGTTCGACAGTGAGTCTTATCTTGGTCCCTACTGCGGGTCGTATTCATATGTCCCTCTTTTGGACTGTGACATACGCCGAACCGCCCCCAACCCTCACTTAGTCCACGTTGCATAAGTTTTATCTTCTTACTTTATTCATGAGGAAAACATGCTCTTAAAACATTTTCATATGCATAAAATAGTCATGATGCGTGTACATGGAAATTCCTAAATCATCAAGCTACAGACAGAGCACTATCCAACATAAAACCTTACCATTGAACTAATCATCAACATAGATACTAGACAGTAATATAAGGGAACTACTAATCATCGTATGAGTTTCTACCTAACATCCTTTGATGTAGGGTCCTAATGACCGAGAAACCTGTACATTCACTTACCTGGTCTCCTTAGCAATTTGAGCTCCTTTCTCTTCAAACTTCTTCACCTAAAACATTTACATTGCAGTAGTTAAAACAAAATCCTATTAGTTCTAATCACAAGTCATCCTAGGATCTAATAGCTATAGTCACTCCCGAATCCTTAGTATAGTTCTCTGTGCAGTTTGAAACCCAAAACCCAAAACAGACAGATTCGATTAGCGATAACTCAGGGTTGGTTGCTTAATGTCCAAAATCGATTCAGAATGACATTACCACTTTCAGATTTTAAAATACCCTTACTAATACTCGGCCATTGAAGAACCCAGAACTTCAACACATAGCAAAAAACAGAGCTTAACGACTAAAAGATAGCTACATTGCCAGACTCATACCTCGAGCACAAAGTAGCCGAGAAGCAGCAAGGAAACCGATCGTCAAAAGAGAGATTTCCAGCTGACAGAGAGCGAGAGCTCGGGAGGGGAAATCGCCGAGAGTAGGAGATGACGGCTACAGTGGTTTAAATGAGGTTTGAATCATTTCCTTTTTCTTTAAATACTGGTCTCAATTCTCCATTATTACAACTTTGCCACTCAACCTAGTTTAAATCCACATGTAATTAATTAAGCTTGGCATAAAATTCTAAACCGTGAAGATTGAATAATCATGGCCGTTAATTCAGTTAGGAAGTCACCTGGTTGACGTGCATGAAAAGGGGAAATCAACAAGCTGTAAATGCTAACTAATAACTTAGTAGAAAATGCAGCAAACTCCATTCAAACCTTTAGAAAACAAACTAACGTGTTTTCATCCAAAAACAGTGAGTTTTCTCAAAATATCGTAACCTTAAACTTCCAAAAAACTCTCATTTTAACTTATCCAAACTCGTTAACTTTAGCAGATGATTACCTTCACTGGAGAAAACAGAAGAATGGAAGTCTTTTGGAAAGGTTGCAGTCGCCTGGAGGAGAGAAAACAGAGAGCAGTGGAAAGAAGCAGATGAGAAATGAGGGTTTCACGTAGGAGAGAAGAGAAAAGAACATGGCTTCTTCAACAAGTTGGCAAGTGTCACTCAACCATTGGCTTCCTCCCACTAACCTTAATTTGTTTACCTAATTTTCCCTCCCATTGGTTTTTAACCAAGGTGTTCTGTTTTGGTTGATTTTTAGTTTGGTTTTCCAATTGAATTATTAGTTAAATTAACCGATCCGTTTTCTCTAGACATCTACTTTGGGTATCACAAAAATCCAATGAAATATGCACTTCATTAATGGCCATTATATGTATATCTCATTT
The DNA here is from genome assembly GCA_022432975.1 of Begonia masoniana. NCBI lineage: Eukaryota > Viridiplantae > Streptophyta > Magnoliopsida > Cucurbitales > Begoniaceae > Begonia > Begonia masoniana. The sequence goes on along the minus strand of CM039503.1, from coordinate 39,162,931 downwards.
AATAGTTCAAGGAATAATTACGTGGCTAAAATGCCAGGTGTTACATTCCACCCACCTTAACAGAAATTTTATCCCCAAAATTTACCTAAGCAAAGAGGTCCGGATATTGGGCCCTAACATCCCCTTGTCTTTCCCATGTGGCTTCCTCCACATCATGATTGCGCCACAAAACTTTCACCTATGGGACTACCTTGTTGCGCAACACCTTGAGTGAAGTATCCAATATCTGTATGGGCCTTTCTTCATATGTTAGCGTCGGCATGATATCAAAGTCCACATGTTCCAAGATCTGGGTTGGATCTAGTACACACTTTCTCAGCATCGAAACATGAAAAACATTGTGAACTCCATCCATTGACGCTGGCAACTGTAGTCTGTAGGCCATACTTCCCACACGCTTCAAAATAGGAAAAGGGCCAATGAACCGCGGGCTAAGCTTTCCTTTCTTACCGAATCTCATTACACCCTTGAAAGACGATACTTTCAAGAATACTTCATCACCCTCAGCGAACTCTAAGTCTTTCTTCTATGTTCCGCATAACTCTTCTGTCAACTCTGAGCAATTTTTATTCGTTGTTTGATAGCAGCTATCACCTCGGACATCTGCTGTAATATCTCAGGGCCGATAAGCTTGGTTTCTCTGACCTCATCCCAACACAATGGGGATCTACACTTTCTGCCGTAAAGAGCTTCATAAGAAGCCATGCCAATTGTAGCCTGGTAGCTATTGTTGTAAGCAAACTCCACGAGTGGCAAATATCTACTCCAAGGAGCATGAAATTCCAACACGCACGACCTTAGCATATCCTCCAGTATTTGGATCGTTCTCTCAGATTGTCCGTCAGTCTGTGGATAAAATGTCGTGCTGAAATCCAACTTTGTACCCAAGGAGTTCTGCAAACTTCTCCAAAACCTGGAAGTGAATCTGGGATTCCGGTCTGAGACGATCGACACAGGAATGCCATGCAACTTAATAATCTCGTTAATATACAGCTCTGCGTACTGATCCATGGAGTACGTCGTCTTCACAGGTAGAAAATGAGCCGACTTCGTCAATCTGTCCACTATGACCCAAATGCTATTATGGCCCTTAGCTGTCCTTGGAAGGCCAACAACAAAGTCCATTGTGATGTTCTCCCATTTCCATTCGGGGATCGGGAGAGGCTGAAGCGTTCCACTTAGTCGTTGATGTTCAGCTTTGACCTGTTGACATATCATGCAAGACTCCACATATTTGGCCACTTCATTCTTCATATTCGGCCACAAGAAGTGAAGTTTCAAGTCCTTATACATCTTTGTGCATCCAGGATGCACAAAGAAAGAAGATGAGTGGGCTTCCTACAAGATGAGCTTCCGTAGCTCTTCGTCTTTCCGAACATACCATCTGTTTTTGAACTTCAGAACTCCATCTCCCGAATAACTGAAATCGGAAGAAGCCATTGGTATCTTGCTCAAAATATCAGCCATCTTCTTTGAATTGGTCTCCTAGGCTTCCTTAATTCGGTCCAGAACGGTGAGTCGTAGTGTCAAGTCTGCTAGTATGGCCGATAGCCCAAAAACTATCTCCATATCAAACTTCTGTATCTCTGTCCTCAAAGGCATTGATACGGCCAATATAACTGGTTGCATAGTAGCTGGCATCCTGCTCAGTGCATCAGCTACCACATTAGCTTTACCAGGATGGTATTTAATCTCAACATCGTAATCTTTCACAAATTCTAACCACCGTCTTTGTCTCATGTTTAGCTCTTTCTGGGTGAATATGTACTTCAGGCTCTTGTGATCAGAAAACACCTCACACGATTTTCTGTACAAGTGGTGTCTCCATACTTTCAGTGCAAATACAACTGCCGCTAGCTCGAGGTCATGTGTAGGGTAGTTTTGTTCATGGTTCTTCAATTGTCTGGATGCGTATGCTATCACTTTCCCTTCTTGCATTAATACACATCCCAAGCCAACCTTGGATGCATCATAGTATACGCTGAATTTGTCGTCTTCAACTGGCAATACTAACAGAGGAGTAGTGGTTAGTTTCTGCTTAAGTGTCTGAAAACTCACCTCACAAACTTCAGACCACTTGAACTTGATGTCTTTCCTTGTTAAGTTTGTCATAGGCTTCGCTATTACAGAAAATCCTTTGATGAACTTTCTATAATAACCAGCTAACCCTATAAAACTCCGTACCTCACTGGCATTTCTCGGTCTCGGCCATTCCTTCACTGCCAGAATCTTGGTTGGATCCACGGACACTCCTTATGCCGACACCACATGGCCTAGGAAGTTAATCCTGCCCAACCACAATTCGCACTTCGACAGTTTGGCATATAATCGGTGCTGTTTCAGAGTCGATAGCACAATTGTCAGGTGCTCCTCGTGATCGGCCTCACTTCTGGAGTAAACCAGGATGTCGTTGTGAAGACGATTACAAATTTATCCAAGAAATCTTGGAATATCCTGTTCATCAAGTCCATGAATGCCGTCGGGGCATTAGTCAATCCAAAAGACATTACCAAGAACTCGTAGTGTTCGTACCGGGTCCTGAAGGCGGTCTTTGGAATATCATCAGCCCTGACCTTCAACTGGTAATAACCAGAGCGCAAGTCAATCTTTGAAAATACCCGAGCCCCTTGTAGTTGGTCAAATAAATCGTCGATCCTCTGCAACGGGTACTTATTTTTGATGGTCAATTTGTTCTGCTCACGGTAATCAATGCACATACGTAGGGACCCATCTTTCTTCTTGACAAACAAGATGGGAGCACCACACGGAGAGAAACTAGGGCGCACAAAACCCTTGTCTACGAATTCCTTCAGCTGAGCCTTCAACTCCCTCAGCTCTATTGGTGCCATACGGTATGGATTCTTCGATACCGGTTCAGCAACAGGATATACGTCAATTTCAAACTCGATTTCACGATCTGGTGGCAATCCCGGTAAGTCATCTAAGAAAACCTCCGAGAAGTTTCGAACTACCAGAATATTTTGAAGTTCCACCTCACCTTGCCTTTGAACATCTACTATGTGGGCAAGAAATTCGATGCATCCTGACCTCATCAGCTGTTGAGCTTTCAAGGAAGATATAATAGGCATACGGTGTTTCTTTGGTATTGCCTGATAGGAGAACTCTACCTCGTTCGGGCGCTTAAACGACACTAGCCCTGACCTGCAGTTGATGGTGGCGTGATGTCTAAACAGCTAGTCCATCCCTAGAATAACATCGTATCCTTTCATACCGATGACGATAAGGTTGGCATACAATTTCTGGTCTCCTACTGACACTATATCACCCCGTACAACCTGCTCGGAGTGCATAAACTCTCCAGACGGTAGCATAATGCTGTAGGGCTGATCTGACGGCATACAACAAAACTTCTGTCTAACTACGAAGTCCATTGCCACAAACGAATGTGTGGCCCCCATGTCCCACAAGGTATAAGCAGGTGCATCACATATTGAAATTGTACCTGTAATTGCTGTGTGCGAGGTGGTATCATCATCATCCTCCATCATTGCAAAAACTCTTGGTACGGCCAGATTTGGTCTCGTGTCCGACATTGGGCAATCCCGGACGTAATGGCCTTCTTTGCCACATCGAAAGCATTGGTCGGTTATGAGTCTACATTCTCCTCTATGAATTTTCTGGCATCGCGGGCATGTTGAAAGTTGAGGAGCCCCCATTGGTCTCTTTCCCTTGTCTTGATAAGTGATGGTCTCATTAGGCCTCTTAATGCCCCTGTTCTGTTGCTGTTGAGTTTGCAAATTTTGACCCCTTTGTTGTTGTTGTTGCTGAGGGGCATCACGGGGAAATCTCTTCAATGAATCTCTCTGTCTCTGGGACTTCATTTCTAAGGCCTCCAACTGATAAGCCTTGGCCACTACCTTCGTATACGGGGCCTCGTAAAATCCTCCGTATGAATCCGTCGTAAGAGGTCCTGCTTCAAACCCTGAATAAATTGGTGCATCTTGTTTTCGTTAGTGGCCACCAAATGAGGTGCATAACGGGATAAGAATTCAAACTTCTGAACATATTTGGCCACCGATCCATACTGTCGTAGCCGAGAGAATTCTATCATCTTTCCCTTCTTCGCACTTATGTCAAAATACTTCTCATAGAATATTCGTTTAAATCCCTCCCAGCTTAATGCCACCGTTGTTGCCTGGATGGTGTCCCACCAAAATCCTGCATTCTTGGTAAGCTGATACGTGGCACATAGAACCTTCTTATTTTCTTCCACCTCTGCGCATCTAAATATTCTCTCTATCTGCCGGACCCATTCCTCAGCGTGAGTTGGGTCAGTAGATAGTCCATCAAATTTAGTCGGCTGGAGTCGCCTGAATCTATCTCCACTGGTGTCGCGTGAAGTATTCCCATGATTATTATTATTATTCCCATTGTCTTCCCGGGCCATCATACGTTCCACCATGCGGGACTGTACACCCACCAGCTCAGTTAATCTGTCAATGGCACGAGAACTTTCGCTTGCTTCTTCCTGATGTCCTCTCACCATTTCTAAGAAACCCTATAAATAGAATAACCTAACTTAATAAACAGAACTTTTATGGGAATTTAAACACTTACAGTTGGTGGAGCGATCTCACGTGGCAGGTTGCGCAGTCAGACATTTTACAGAATCGCTTTTAAAATCTAATTTCTCTCTGATACCATAACTGTGACAGCCCCTGACTTGATCGGGGTCCGAGGAGCCATCACTCCGGGACATTCAAAACGGGGACTATATATTTTTTTAACTTTAAACAGAATGAACCTTTAAACAACAAACCCTTAAAACTTTTCAGAGAGAGAGAGAGGGAGCGTTCTCTGAAGTCGAAAAAAAAAGGGAAAAACAGTTAAAACCGAATTGCAGAATAAACAACAGAAGGGAATCAGAACACTTGGAACAGAATCAGAAGACATATTAATTTTTGAACCACAGAAATAAAAGACTGAAGAAAACAGGGAGACAGAACACTTTGAACGTTTAAATAAAAGGCCAGGTGGACGAAGGGCATGCAGAGAACGACGTGATAAAATACATGCAGTGAAAATAATTGAGAAATATAAACTGAAAGACATGTTGAAAGAAAGGCTAAAGTGAATACCGGAATGGGTGATCTGTGGCCGAAGGAGTAAATAAAACGGGACGGAAGATGTAGGTAGAAAATGTAAGTAAATTGGGTGGGCAATATAGACTAGCGGTGGATGTGAATAAGACAAAAGTTAATGGTGGATGTGAATAAATAAAGGAGAACGGTGGATGTGAATAAGAAAAAATTGAACAGTGGCAGCGGTGGATGTGAATAAGACAGAAGTGAATAATGGCAGCGGTGGATGTAGAGTTTAAAGACAAAGTTGACAACTTTTAACAGGATTACATAAAAACAGAAGTCGTGGAGACAGAAAGTATGAAAGCTTCAAATTTCAGAAAACGATTCAAAATATGATTTTGGACAAATCAGGAAAACACGACAGAAATTTAAGGAAAGCAGATTGCATGGATGGCTCTAAAATCAGAGATAATCCATGCACACCCTAAAAGAGAAAATATTCTAATCAATTCTAGAATACTTAAGAATAGAAACCCAACTGTCAAATACAGAGGTTTTAAACATCAGTACAGATGCCATACATCGTTTTAAAATCTCAGAAACAGTACAGAACTTGACATGCATTTCCATAATTCACCATAACAGAAGTTTTTAAAACATAACACAAAACTTTAAAACCTCTTTCTCTCTGGTCAGGAATATGTCTAGCTGCCACAAACAAACCTCATGAGCTCGATCCACTAACTACATCAAATCATCATCTTGAGGCACAAAGTCCTCATTCACGGGTTCAGTACCTACATCAGGGAGTTCACCTATGAGTTTAAAACTCAGTAAGAACATATAAAAATGCAGTGATGCATATGCTATGCATGAACTTTCAGAATACGGTGATAGTACAGTACATTATGTTTCACTGGCAGAGGGTTATAAGTGGGGCTTATAGGGGAACTGGCAAGTGCACGATAGGCACATAACAGATTTATAGAATAGAAACAGAACATAACAGAAACAGTAGGCCAGTCCCCGTCCCGCACTTAACCAATACATTTCAGTCAGATTTTATCTTTCTTAACTTCAAGACGTGTGCAGAAGACATTTTTTTGCATGAGCTTTTGGAAAAAACGTGTATGCATGAACTTTATGTAACACCCGGTTTTGACGGGTTTTCAGTTTTTCGTATATGGATGGCATTATCGTAAATATGTCAAATTAAGCCCGTTTGTAGACGGAAAGTTTTATTGGAACCCTATAAATGAATTGGAGTATTTGGAGAAAATAAGAGAATTGTTAGAGAGATAATGCCGATTTACGAGTTTTGATATGTCTCGTAAAATTAAGGGTATTTTTATAAATAAGTGAAATATGTCCGTTTTGTGGATCTAAAACTTTAATGGAACCCTTATGGTTAATGTGAATTTTAGAAGAAGTGTGGGAATTTAAGAAATTCAAATCGAGGAGTAACGCTCAATTTCTCTTTTTAACCCTATAGCGGTTTAATTCGTAAAAATAGTAAATTAAATCCGTTTGACGAACGGAAAGTTTTATTAGAGCCCTAGTAATTAGTAAAGATTTTTAGAGAAATAAGAAATTTTAGAGAATCAAGATCGATAGGATAAATCACGAAATGGATAGAATATTATGGCGAAGGGCAAACTTGTCTTTTTTTACAATTTAATCAATTAAAAAGGGGCAAAGCCCTTCTTCTCCCTCACACAAATTCCAGAGAGGAATTTGTTCCCCTCTCTTGGCGACTTCAAGCTTCTCCACGGCGACGAGCTTCAATCGGCCAATTCCTCCACTCCGGTCATCAAACGTTCTTCACGTTTTCTTTTCCCCTCGCGGTTCTAGGTAAGTCTCTAGCGTTTTCTGGCTGTAGTTCTCAATTTTTAGAGATTTAAACGTTTAGGGTTTCGTGGAGATTTTGTAAAAATAGCCGGGCTTTGTTAGAATAGGTTATTTATCGCTTTATTGATGATTATTGCGCATTATTGTATGGATTGGTTGAATATTGGTTGATGATTTAAATGTGCAAAACTGGAAAATGTAGGGCAGCTTCGGTTTTTGATTTTATGCCATTCTTCGGGTTTAGTTTTTGATAAATGAGTTTCACCATTAGAAATTAGACATTCTAAGGAGTCCATAGCAACTTGAATCACTCGATTTCGTTAAGAATTGATTTAGTTATGAATTTTTGAAGTTGTTGTGTAAAAACTGGAAAATTTCCGCGGTCAGTTCGGTTTTTGATTTTTTGACGCTAACTGAGTTAGATATTTGGTAAATAGACTCCACCATGTTAAACTAGACATTTTAAGGATTCTATAGCATGTTGAATCATTGAAATCGGATAAGAATTGGAGAAGTTATGAATTTTCAAAGTTTAAGTGAAATGGTAAAACGAAATTCCGGGCAGGTCACTGTTCCGATGCATTTTGACCCTCTTCCCGATTTTATCTTGCAAAGATGTTTTTATGGGTTAAATTAGACACTTTAAGGAAGCCATGGCCTTTGGAATCAAGCCGTTTTGACATTTGTAGATGAAGTTATAATTTTTCGAAATTGGTTCATGTTTCGAGCTAGAATCTTAGTATTTGTGATTAAAGTCAACTGATTTGCTTGTGCTGGTTGAAATGCTTCATTTAAAGTGCCACACATGTTTATGTTCTTGTTGGATTAGATGGCTTGGAAGTGTTGATGTACGGTTTAATACGTATATTGTGAAATGTTATAGGTGAACAAACAATTGTGGACGAAGCTCGGTGAACAACGGACGCGAGGTAAGTCTCTGTGACTTGTTTGGCCATCTTGGCCTACACCGTACGGATTGAGTCGATCGAGGAAATTGGAGATATGTTATGCTTGGGTAGTTTGGAACGGGTAGTTAGAATTATGGTTTGTTAAGTCGTTAATTGATAGTTTAATTTTGTATGTTTCTACTTGCTTTAATTATTGTATTGAGCACGTCGATGCATTGTTTTCTAAGCACGCATGCAAAATGAATTTCAAAGTGCTTTTACACGGAAAAAGGTAAACAAAGTACTTAAATGAACACAGAGATAGTCACGCCGGGTGCGGTGGTTCAGGCATGGCTGTCGGAGGAAGCATGCTTTCCCCCCGGTTAGATCCGAGGGGCTATCCAATCGCAGGATGTGCCGCTCCTATCTAACGAGAGTGAAGCCCCGGGTGACCCAGAGAAACCCAAAGAAAGAAATGAAAAGAAATGAAAAGAATGCATGGTTTGAAAGAGCATAGCATAACATACATTTGCATTCACTTAGATTTACTGAGCCTCTAGCTCACGTGTTAAATTCGATGGTGTAGGTGACTTTGAGACAGGTGAGGAAGACGTCCCTCCGCCTGAGATATGAGCACGTTGAGGAAAGATGGCCCGTGGGAGTGCGCTGGCAGTCGGTGCTTGATTTTGACCCGTGGGGACATAGGTAAATGTTTTGGGATTTGATAGATAAAAAGAAATGTATAGTTGATGTTTTAGGATGTCTGTATCTGGGTAGTATCTTGTTATGTTTTCGGTGTTTTTCAAACAGTGGAATGTTCAATTTTTAAACGGAACCATGTGGTTCGTTTTCATGAAATTGGTTACGTTTTAATTGTGTTTTAAGTTGGTGAATAGGTGATTGATAGCGTGTGAAACGTATGTGTGAGTTAGTGTTATTGTATAGAAGTGTGTTTTGTAAAATTGTAATGGTATGTGATGAAGGAAATGAGATTGATGAAAAGGGTGTGTAAATGTGTGTGCAGGGCGTGAAATGGGTTAAAGAAAAGCAGCCTCTGGATTTCAAAATCCAGAGGCAGTGGCAAATAGTCGCCTGAGGGAGGAGAACAATCGCCCCTCCCTCTGCTTGAATCGCCAAAGGAGTTCACCCTTCTCTGGAGAAATCCAGAGAAGGTGGCGAGTAATCGCCTGGGTGCAGCGATCGCCATGTAAAAGTGGCGATTGCTGGCTGGCCGAAGAAACGCCTGTGGCGATCAATCAGGCGACTACTCGCCTGGTTGTGATCGCCTATGGCGATCAATCGCCACATTTTGGGCGATTGATCGCCATACACATTTGAGGGACAAAGTCCCTTTTGTCCCTCGGATGTGATTTTAAAGTTTAAAATTTATTTAAAACTTTTTATAATTGTTTTAAATTAATTGTTTTAAGTTTATTTGAATAGTTTACAAACATGGATTTAAATTTCCGATTTCAACTCTGATTTCAAAGGTTTTATTTACGTTCGTATATTACAAAGTTTATTAAGAATAAAATGAAAAATTTTATACGGGAAAATAAAGGGTACGGGTAAGGGTCGTTACAACTATGGTATCAGAGCCCCCTGGTTTTAAAAACGGTTCTGTAGACTGCACGACTGCTCAGCCACTACGCGGACATCCTTCATCAACTGTAAGTACGTTCAATTGTTTTATTTTAATTTGATTTCTTAGGATTACTTGTTTTAATTTTATAGGAGTTTATAGAAAATGGTTCGCGGTAGAGACGCCTGAGACGATGCCTTAGATAGGCTGATTGGCTTGCTGGATCGTCAGGCCCAACACATGGACCGCCAAGCGCAACATATAGATAGGCAAACTCGACAAATCGAGATATTGACAAACCGGGAAAGCCCAAGGACCCAAGGAGTGGTCGCTCCCAATAATCGTGGTACGAAGAGGATGGGCAGAGAGGAAACCACACAAAGCCGACACAAGCGCGTACAAGGAACTTCTCGGAAACCTCTGTGTCCCGAATGCCAGAAGGAGCACTATGGTGATTGTAGATTGGGCACAAATAAGTGTTTTTGGTGTGGTGTGATTGGCCACTATGTCAAGGATTGCCCAAAGATGGGCAGGTACCAATCGGGTAGAGACCAGAAAAATGCTACATCAAATATGCTTGCCCTGACTGTGGAAGAGGAAACTGCCAAACCTTCAGCTGTTTCAGGTAGAGTTTTGTCCCAATAGTTAATGAGGTTAAAACATTAGAGTGAAGATGTAGTATACAATAAGGGTTTCACTGTAATAAATGTGCGATAGATCAAAGTAGGTTGGAAAATAGAGGAAAAGAAAAAAAAAAGGGATAATAGGAGTTGAGTAAAAAGGATTACTAGGTGAGCCACGATGAGGATACGGTAGGTTAAGTACAGGATGACTCGTACGTTACAGAAAGGGAGTTATGTACTAATAGAATAGCCTTACATAACCATAAGAAGTTGTGCACTTGGAATTGGGTTACCATTAGAGGGGTACAATGTATAAGATATAAGGTTCAAATAGATAGAAATTTGGACCTCGATTGATAAACCCTCGGAGTTTTAGAATATGACACTCTAGAGAGAAATTTGAAGCCTAGGTATAAAATCTTATTAAGGAATATCCTAGGTTGCCGAAGTACAATAGTACGTCTAAGTGAATGGAGGACCAGAACTTGTATAATTTAGATCCATATGAAGAAGAAAGTAAGTGATCTAATCAAAGTTGAGAGGTTAACGAATCTTAAGGCAATAAAGAGTCGAGGTTATATAAAGGGTAAAAACTCGGATTACAATTTGACCGATCCTCAGGAGATAAGTATCGCCTAAGAAGGCTATTCAGCAAAGGACGATTACTAATTCACAAAAAGATCTTGATCGACATACTATAAGGGGATGGAGACTTAGAGAAATTAAGAAAGATCGACGAGTAATAGACACGTCAGACATTCGGCGTTGCTTGATTAGAAGTTAGGAAGCAAAACAAAGGAGTTAGAAAGAACTTAACCAATGAGAGGAAAAGTCTAGCACTTTAAGTTAAAAAGTCATACTGGTGATTCAACTAGAGCGAGTCTATAGTTGGTGCGGTTTAAGTTAAGAACCACAAACATGAAACTTACTCTAGGGCAGAAATAGAAATGTCAGTGTTGGAGGAACTAGGAAAGTTAGCATTAACGAAGAGATGTTCTAAATTATTAGAAGACAAAAGGGTAAAATTTTAGAATTTGAGGATATGGATTAAGGATGTAAACTTATCTGCAACAAGTTTGCTAACAAGAAAATCGTTGGATTAAACGAAGGGTTAAGATTGGAAGTCTAGTATAGTGTCTTAAAGTTGGGTGATTTGTGAAATTCACGACTTATCGAATAAGAAGAACGGGGAATTACTCAGGAGCCATTTAAGTACACTTAGAATCGAGCCTAAGTTGGAAGAGTCTCAAAGGTTCGACTTATGTTTGACAAGTCAATGCCAATGAATACATGAGTGACTTAAGATTAGAATTGGACTTGCTAGTATATAGAGTCAATAAAGATTTAAGTTGGACAAATGAGTGTAATGTAGGTAATATGAGAATTTCAGTTAAGAACCTAACATGGAAGCTCATAGAGGTAACTTAGAAGGGAATGCGATGTTTATAGGATTTTATTCATAAAGGAACGAGGATTTTAAGAGAATAGCGACGTTAGCACCAGTTGGACTTGTTGAAAACCTTGAGATGTTTTGATGATTTAGTTTGTAAGGTATAGCAATGGAAACCTAATTGAGAAGCCTACACTGAAATAGTTGCCAACAATTGGCGAGTTGTTCAAGAAGACATGTGACCAAAGAGTACTAGAGATAAAATAGTTTATAAGGGATTATTACTAGAGAAAATGTAGAGATTTGAATCCGCATGCATTCCGATTACGGAAAGATCCGATGAATCTAAGCAGAAGTTTGGGTTATAGCCCAGGAGTTGGTAGAAATCTTTAGACGATGTTGATCTAGTTGATGTTAGGCAGTTTAAGTATGGCTATGATTTAAGAAAATAACTAAGGAAAAACGTCAATTCAAGGCCTTGTGGTAAGTTTTGATCGAGGAAACCTAAAAATAGGACCAAATTAAATGAGTTAGAAGGTTTAACCTATGAGTGATTGAGTGAAGATCAACGCATGCGTGAATTATTTAGGTGCATGGATATGCAATGTGGTTATTCGAATTGGAGACTTAGGAATCTGATAGCATGCGATGCATAATTTGAGCCGTTGTTGGCCAAATCGAAAATAGTGAATGCGGTTAGGGGCTAATGATGCATCATTGAGTTCAGGAGCTTTGGTTCAGAACCATAGAGGTTGACCCCAAGTGTGATAGGATTAGAGTTCTTAAGGAGAGATACGAGTTTTGGAGAGATAGAAGGAAGAGACTCGAGAGAAACGGGACGATAGTAAATTGAAGAATAAGGCCATAAGACAAAATACAATAATATCGAGGACTATAAGTTAAGTCAAATTTTGGGGACAAAATTTCAATTAAGGTGGGTAGAATGTAACACCCGGTTTTGACGGGTTTTCAGTTTTTCGTATATGGATGGCATTATCGTAAATATGTCAAATTAAGCCCGTTTGTAGACGGAAAGTTTTATTGGAACCCTATAAATGAATTGGAGTATCTGGAGAAAATAAGAGAATTGTTAGAGAGATAATGCCGATTTACGAGTTTTGATATGTCTCGTAAAATGAAGGGTATTTTTATCAATAAGTGAAATATGTCCGTTTTGCGGATCGAAAACTTTAATGGAACCCTTATGGTTAATGTGAATTTTAGAAGAAATGTGGGAATTTTAGAGAAGGTGGCGAGTAATCGCCTGGGTGCAGCGATCGCCATGTAAAAGTGGCGATTGCTGGCTGGCCGAAGAAACGCCTGTGGCGATCAATCAGGCGACTACTCGCCTGGTTGTGATCGCCTATGGCGATCAATCGCCACATTTTGGGCGATTGATCGCCATACACATTTGAGGGACAAAGTCCCTTTTGTCCCTCGAATGTGATTTTAAAGTTTAAAATTTATTTAAAATGTTTTATAATTGTTTTAAATTAATTGTTTTAAGTTTATTTGAATAGTTTACAAACATGGATTTAAATTTCCGATTTCAACTCTGATTTCAAAGGTTTTATTTACGTTCGTATATTACAAAGTTTATTAAGAATAAAATGAAAAATTTTATACGGGAAAATAAAGGGTACGGGTAAGGGTCGTTACACTTTAACAGTGCTTAAACATAAAACGGCAGGCAAAAAAAATAATACAACAGAACATAATGAGAGACACAGATAACTCAGAACTTAACTCTAACTTTCTCTACCTGAAACCTCCCGACAGAAGTAAAACCTAGAGTCTCCGTGATGTAGGGCCTTAAGGGCCAACCTACGGATATGGACTTACCTGTTTGTTGTAGAGTTGAGAGTCTTGAATGTGTTGCCTCGGTGATGCACGAACCTATGACGTGCATGAAAAGGGGAAATCAACAAGCTGTAAATGCTAACTAATAACTTAGTAGAAAATGCAGCAAACTCCATTCAAACCTTTAGAAAATAAACTAACGTGTTTTCATCCAAAAACAGTGAGTTTTCTCAAAATATCGTAACCTTAAACTTCCAAAAAACTCTCATTTTAACTTATCCAAACTCGTTAACTTTAGCAGATGATTCCCTTCACTGGAGAAAATAGAATAATGGAAGTCTTTTGGAAAGGTTGCAGTCGCCTGGAGGAGAGAAAACAGAGAGCAGTGGAAAGAAGCAGATGAGAAATGAGGGTTTCACGTAGGAGGGAAGAGAAAAGAACATGGCTTCTTCAACAAGTTGTTAAGTGTCACTCAACCATTGGCTTCTGTAACACCCAGAAAATTTCAATAACGTGAGTAGTCCTAGGTTGTATGAGAGTTTAATGTTAAGTGTGGATGGGATGAGAAGTAAGTATAATACAAAGAGAAGAAGAGAAGGTTGACAAGTCAAAATAACAAGTGAATGGTTAAAAATTCAAGAGTTTGAAAAGTCAAAATTCATGAACCAATAAAAATGTTTGTAAATGGAAATGAAAAGTAATTAAAAAGGGGCTTTTCTTGTGTTGATTCACGTTGAAATTCAAGAGAGAAGAGGTAGATTTATGTGCAATTTTACAAAGTTTTGTATAGGAAAAGAAAAAGAGGAAAAGTTTATGTTACAAATTTGGGTTTTTTCCATTTTCTTCTTCATTTGTTTTCGGTTCTCTCTTCATCCTCCATAGTCGATCTCCTCCTCTCCTTTTCTTCAATTTCTCAAGGTGGTTCAAGGTAAAAATCAAGTGGGTTTTGAGTTTAATATTTGTTAGGGTTGATTTTTGGTGTTTTAAGTGTATTTTGGAGGAGTTTGGTGAGGGTTTGGAAAACCCTAAATGGGAATTCTGAAAATTCCATTCCCTTGGCTAGTTTTCTTCCTCTTTTGATAATTTAATCCTTAGATATGATAGTTTAGGTTGTTCGGATGGTTAGATTATGGATTGAAAGCGAATTTCACAAAAACTGGGTTTTAGGGCCAAGAACACCGATTCTGGTTCTGCATTTTCGGGTTTGCCAAGTGATTTATTTGGTTAATTTGAGTGTTTCAATGGATAGTAAACGTGTAGAGATTTATGGATTGGGGTGGCATGTAAAAATCCGTTGAAAAACGAGAAAGTTATGGCTGTTTGAACTTGGACGGTAAAATTTGTAGTAAAAATCGGGTTTTAAGGCTTAGGATGTGGTTTGTCTAAATTGTGGTGTAGTTTTGGTTATTTTAGGTTTAAGAATTCCTTAGTGATTTATTAGTGGCTTACTAAGTTAAGTTTTGTTATTTTAGGTGATCGAGCGAGTAAATTATTGGACGAGGTGAGCAACTTAAAGCCGAGCAGTCAGGTAAGTAGTGGATTGAATCGTTTCGCCTTCGGGTCTACACCATAGAACAGTAGGGTTAATGGTTATTTATTTTGCGTTGTGTGGTGTGTGTTGCATATTCGTTGACATGCATCATGGTTTGTTTTATTGCATGGTAAGTTTGCGAGCGTGAAATGTAATCAGATAAAGTGAACGGCAAAAATTTTCTTGATTAGTGTGTCTTGTCGGGAACAAGTGCTAGAGTGTAGCACCCTGAAGGGATCTCTATGAGAGATGACCGGCTAAAACACTGAGTCTTGATTGGAGTGGCCTTGTCGAGAATAAGTGCTGGAGCGTAGCACCCCGAGGGGACCTCTATGAAGGATTAACCGGCTAAAATACGTAATGATGGTTCTGGAAATGGCCGTCCTGTACGATTATGGGATGTGAGCATACCCAATCCACACGGCTTATGAAATGATTAAAGCAATGAACGACAAATAAGCACAACTGAGTGTTAGAAACAGCATGTGATAGGATTGGCTGCATAGTGTTTTCATAGCATTCGTTATTCCCTATTTACTAAGCATTAGGCTTACGTTTTGTGTTCTATGGTGTAGGTGACGATATTTACCCAAGTGAGGTAGAGGAGACAGCCCAGGACTAGGCAGCAGTCGGAGTAGTACTGGGTACGCAGGTGCAGGCTATTGTCGGGGCGTCTTGGCCATTGTCTTCCTCGGGTATTTTGTGGGAGTTTGATGTAGAATGTTTTTATAAGTATTTTGGACAGGATTTGCTTGGAGAAAAGTTAGAAAAGTGGAGAGATTTGGTATGTTGTGTTGTAAATATTTTCTTAGCTATTTTGGACGTTTACGAGTCGGTTGTGTTGTTGGATAGTGGTTGCAAATATTTGGAATGTTGAACTAGTTTGATTTATGGTTTTGATTTCAGGTTTGGGTTTTTGAAAATTTTAGGCGTTATGCCGCTCGTTTTGATTTTAAAATAAATAACATCGGGTTTACGTTCTCTATTTTTTTTTATTAACCGTTTTAAGTCGGTTTTCCAAGATTTTTACGAGACACGGATTAAGGGTGTCGAGATCATGTGGTAAAAATTTTAGAATTTTTGGACGTTTTTGGCTTGAAGAAAAATGAAGAAAAGTGAGAAAAGGTGGAAAAAAGTCGAAAATGGACATGCAGGAGCGCTGGCACCCGAGAGGGTGCCGAGCGTTCGGCGCTTCACTGCGCCCGCGCGCCAACACACCAAAAATAAACTTTTTTTTTATTTTTTTCTATTTCTAAATTGTTTTGACCCGACCTTTTCTGACGTATTTTAAACGTATTTTACGTACGTTTTCCAACATTTTTTGAGGGTTTGAAAAACCCAAAAATTGAATCGAAAATTATTTTAAACGTCGTTTTAAACACGGTTTGAGTTAGCAAAGTAGTGCACCGAGCCGGGGCTGGTTCGTGGGCGTTACAGCTTCCTCCCACCAACCTTAATTGGTTTACCTAATTTGCCCTCCCATTGGTTTTTAACCAAGGTGACATTCCTCGGGTTACATTCAAAAGAAAAATTAGCAAAGTCCCAAACTTTATATCTTCTCTCTACTTATTACGTGTTTTTCTCTTGTAGGTATAATTATTAAAAGGAATGCATATGGAGCACTTGGAGGAAGTCACTAACTAACCCGATGGGAATTTGTCCTCCCGGGCCCCTATCTTTGTAATTTTTTTTATTTCTGAACTTATTTGGCATACATTCGCCTTTATTGTATGAATTATATAATTGCATCATGCATTAGATTGTGTGGTTAGGGTTAGATGTATGTTGGTGGATTATGGGTTGAAGAAATTCAACCAATTATTCAAAGAAAAAAAGCCTTCACAAGATCAAGACCAAAGGAAGCCATGACCCAAAGAAGAGCCTACATTTAAAGGTATGATTTTGCAGGTACAAGAGTTAGTGGCAACATGGATTGATGATGTGGCAAGATTCCCTCCATTGATCCATTTAGGCATGACATTCATCTCCTCCCTAGGATGTGTGCTTGTTTGCCTTGATATTGGCCATCCATCCTTTTTCATCCAAGGGCCACCATTCATTCATCCTTATGGAAACCCTAATCCACCCTAGGATCTCTATAAAAGCATGACATTGGTGAATGTTTTACAACTTTTGCCAAATTTATAAAATACCTATTTCTCTCCAAGCTTTGTGCTTTGGTTTTTCCTCGGTTCTTTGAATCAAGTGGAGAAGTCCTCCATTGTTAGCCTAGCCTTCGGGTTGCTAGGTTAACTCTTAGCTATTACCTCGCCTTTTCCAACGGAATTAGGAGTTGAGGATGAAAACCTAGGCCCTAGGTGGTCATTTTTCCTACGGGAAAATCGTTTATCCAATAGCGTAAAACGTAAGATAGCTCTTTGGATCCGCCGAAGGTATTTACATTTCTTACATTTCTATCACATTTCACACAATTCACTCCTTTAATTTCGGCCACCACATTCTACACACCTCACATTTATTTTCTTGCAATTTATTCCTTCATCTTTATCTCCATTTCTTCACCTTTTCACACACATTTTTACACTTTTATTTTCTTCTATTTTATTGCATATTATTCATCTCTTCTCCTTCATTTTTGGCCATATACCTTTCACACACCATCACCCCATTTTCCTTTGCATTTTTTGTCTTCATCTTCCTTATTTTGGCCATTTTCACAACCACACACCCGAGCACACATTTTGCATATTTTGTGGGTTTCACACGGACCCTTTTCTAAGGGATCCCGTGTCACAAGGTGTTCTGTTTTGGTTGATTTTTAGTTTGGTTTTCCAATTGAATTATTAGTTAAATTCATCGATCCGTTTTCTCTAGACATCCACTTGGGGTATCACAAAACTCCAATGAAATACACACTTCATTAATGGCCAATATATGTATATCCCATTTAATAGTTCAAGGAATAATTACATGGCTAAAATGTCGGGTGTTACATTTCTTGTGACAGCCCAGAACCGGAACCCGATTGGAGTCCGAGATCCAAGCCGTCACTCCGGGACAGAAAACGGATAACGGTGACTATAAATTTTTTTAAACAGACAGCGTTACTGGAACAAAAGGACGGAAAAACGTTTACCAAATGCACTGGACAACTTATGAAAACCAACTGAGCTTTTAGGACTTCACAGAAGAACAGAAATAAAATGACAGAAGACGTGTACTATCAATGCAAAACCCTAAACATAAAATTTTACAGAAAGGGAGGGACTACGGTGATTAACAAAATTTCAGAATCACAGAGAAAGAGAAACGGGAACTACCTCAGAGCTGAGATTACAGGAATGAGTGACTAAAATGAAGAAACGGAATTAAGCAGGAAAAACAGAAAGAACAGGAATAAACTGAGGCAATCAGAAGAAATTTAAAGCTGGGCGGGAGAGGTGGTGACATCAGCCGGAAGATGGGTGACGTCAGGCGGAGGATACAGACAGCAGACGGAATTCAGATGAGGTGATGACGTCAGCCGGAAGATGGATGACGTCAGCTGGAAGATACAGACAACAGATGACACCGGATGAGATGATGACGTCAGCCGGAAGATGGATGATGTCAACCGGAAGATACAGACAACGGACAACACCGGATGAGATGATTTGTCAACCGGAAGATACAGACAACGGACAACACCGGATGAGATGATGATGTCAGCCGGAAGATGGATGACGTCAACTGGAAGATACAGACAACAGACAACACCGGATGAGATGATGACGTCGGCCGGAAGATGGATGACGTCAACCGAAAGATATAGACAACAGGCAACACCGGATAAGATGAAGACGTCATCGGATGAGAGAATTGAACTGGGCGGTAAAGGTGGATGACATCACCGGTGGATATACACTTAAACAGCAGTGGACGTGATCGGATGATATAGTCTAAAAGGGGCAGAGTTTGACAACTTTTAACAGAAAGATATACGGGCAGAGAGCATCAAAACAGAAGGCATAAGGGTTTCAAACCTTCAAAACCCGATTCAAAACAAGATTCTTGAAACACCCTTTGCAGATGATAGATTTCAACTGACAGATTTAAGAAAGACAGACTGCATGGATAGCTCTAGAATTCGAGACCATCCATGCGAACTTTAAAACAAGAAAATATTCTAAAACATTTCAGAACATTCAGGACATGAGTTCAACTGTCAAATACAGTGATTTCTAAAGCTGAGACATCAGAACTTGTACATTGTTCTAAAAGTAAAACCTCTGAATCAGTACAGAACCTAACATGCAATTGCAGAATCTACCAAAAGAAGAGTTTTTACAGAATTTTTTTACAACACAACCAGAACTTCCAGAAGACTTTACAGATATAGACATTACAAAAAACTTAAACCTCGGGTCAGAATTTGTCTGGCTGCAGCAACCACACCCCCTTGAGCTCGATCCACCAGCCACCTATTCATCAGACTGAGGCACGAAGTCCTCATTTTCGGGTTCAGTACCTACATCAGAGAGTTCACCTATGAGCCTAAAGCTCAGTAAGAACATAATAGATATGCAGTGATGCAAAATGCTATGCATGCGATTTTCAGAAATACAGTGACAGTACAGAACATTACGTTTCAGTGGCAGAGGGGTATAAGTTGGGCTTATAGGGGAACAGGCAGTGCACGACAGGCACAACAGATTTTTAGAACAGATTCAGAACAGAAACAGTAGGCCAGTCCCCGTCCCGCACTTAACCGGTACATTTCAGTCAGATTTTATCTTATTTAGTTTCAAACAGTGTACAGAAAACATTTGCATGTCTTTCAGAGAAAACGTGTATGCATGAACAGTGCTTGAACTTAAACAGGCAGAGAGCAGATGACAGAAATAACAGAACATACGGTGAAACAGAACATAGACAACTCAGAACATAACTATAACCTTTCTACCCAAGACAACCCGACAAAACAGAAAACCTAGTACCTCCGAGATGTAGGGCCTTAAGGGCCAACCTACGGATATGAACTTACCTGTGGCTGCAGAGTTGATAGTCCTGAACGTCTCAGAAATGCTCGAACCTGTACATGCACGTTCAAAAAATAAACAAGCTGCAAATGCTAACAAATAAGTTAGAAGAATTTGTTCCAAACTCATTCAAACCCTTAGAAAACAAATCGGTGTGTTTTCATCCAAAAACAGTGAGTTTTACCAAAGTATCACTATCCTTCACTCCAACCAAAACTCACTTTAAACTTGTCCAAACTTGTTAGCATTAAAAAGATGCTTACCCTAGTAGAAAAATAGAAAGGAGCCGAGGAGATCGAAGTAGCTTCGATGGCTTATTGTCGACTGGAAGAGAGAGTGCCGAGAAGAGAATGGAGAGAGAGCAGAAAAGTGAAATGAAGAGGGTTTCACGTAGAAGGAGGAACTTAGCTTCTTCAACAAGTTGCCAGATGTCACTCAACCATTGGCAATCTCCCACCAACCTTAATTTCTCCCCAATTTACCCTTCCAAGCATTTCAAATTTAGCCTTTAGTTTAGTTAGCCATTAGTTCGGTTCTCCCTTCACTAAATACTCCAAAATTTATAATAAAATAGTTATTGTATTTATGGCAATTTAAATTCATACAATAATTCAACAGATTATTACACGGCCAAAATGCCGGGTGTTACATTTCTCGTACTCAAAGCTATCTCCTCATTATCCTTCTCTTTGTCCTTCTCAATTTGATTACTTGAGGAAGCTTTAAGGCCAATATTCTTCTTTTTGGATACTTTATTTTCTTTGAACTTTTCGTGGTCATTAGCCTTCTTTGCGATCTCATGAGTCATTAGATATATAGTTAGCTCTTCCATCTTTAATACTTTGAGGCAATGTGTTTTTAAATCGTTTTCACTTTGGATTGCCTCCTTGATTATTATCTTTCAAGTTAAATATTCTCATCTCATTTGCTAATTCATCATTTGACTTCTCATTTAGTGATTGTACGGATTCGTCAAAGATGACATGCATAGATTCTTCTATACTAGAGTTATTTTGTTGAATACTCTATAAGTTTTACTAGTTTTGAAATATCCTAAAAATATTCCATAATTCACTTTGGAGTCAAACTTAAATAAGTTATCTTTTATATTAAGAATAAAAAATTTCCGTTGAAAGTCCCTAAAATATCATACACTTGGAATATTTCCTAATTCATATGCAGTCTTTTCTAAAATTAGTCTAATAGAAACTTGGTTAAGGACATAGCATGTCGTAGCAATGACTTTTGATAAAAAATACTTAGGAATGTTATTTTTATTTAACATGGTCTAGAAAATCCTTGTAAGGATCAATTCTTCTTCAACAACTTTATTTTGTCGAGGGAGTCTAGTAAAGGAAAAATTATGTTCAATACTATACTCATGACCAAAAATCTCAAATAGTTCATTCTCAAATTCTCCTCCATTATCACTACGTTTGCAACAATAGAGAGATACTTCTCATTTTGGACCTACTTTTTAAAAATTGGAAAATGTTTCATCTTTACTTTTAAAGAAGAATATCCATATAAATCATAGTAGTCATCAGCAATCTTATAAGCGTGATGTTTACCTCCTAAAATAGTGATTTTTCATGTAAAGTAGTTGAAGAGCTTTAGTTGTAGAGATATCATTCTTGGAAACAAATGAACTCTTAATATCTTATTTGACAAACATCACAAATCTTGTTTTTTTTTTTTCTTAAAAAGATCTTAGAAATGCCCCAGACTAGATTATTCTTAGATATCTAGATATCATTCTTGGAAACAAATGAACTCTTAATATCTTATTTGACAAACATCACAAATCTTGTTTTTTTTTTTTTCTTAAAAAGATCTTAGAAATGCCCCTGACTAGATTATTCTTAGATATCTTGGTTGTAATATTCATTTCTATATGCCCTAGTCTTTTATTTACTACAAACGTTGTAGGAAATGCTGCAACAATTGAATAAGAAGATTTAAAATATCATTTATGAATCAAGTCTTGCACCAGTTACTTGATTAGTTCTCACGATATTTTTTTCATTACTTTATAAAAGACAAATATCTTATTGAACTCGTTTAATTGTAATTCTATTTAATCCTACAAAATTAATAAATGAATTTGAAAATATTAGTTTCTGAACAATTCAATATATTTTCTAACTCTATTTATTGTCACGTCAATAGCAATCCTAATATTTGTTCATATTTTTCAACACTGAATAAATTAAATATTCAAATCATATTAAATTTTCTGATGCAATTACTACAACAAATTTACAAAAGAAACATAGATTACTACTCTCAATTCCTACCACTTAAAAATTTAGTTCATAATGGAGAAAAGGAAATATAGTATTAAATAAAACAAAAGAGAATTCATTTTATAATTAAGAAGATTAGAAATTCTTCTCTGCTTGTGAACAACGTCCTCCTATATCTTCAAGACTTCTTTTCCTAATCTTCTTTTTTATTTTCTCCTCAAAATACATGGGTCAACAATTCTCTTTCCTCTTTTCGTTCTTTATCCGCCTTTGTCCAGCCTGCCTTATCTCCAACTCATTTTCTTCTACATAAAATTTTTTTTCAATCCTTTTCTCTCTTCTAACTTTCTACTTTAAATTTCAAGATTTATTTTCTTTGAATCTTCCTCCAATCAAGCTTCTTCTAATTTTTTATCCAACTTTAATTCCTTTATTACTCAACCGTGGGTCCTCTTGTTTATCATTTGAATAAAATTAGCAATTTTCATTCAAGCATACTAAATTGCTATAATTGCTAGCACAAATTGAGATTTTTCGAATTAAAATTAAAATAATGAGATAATTCTTTTTAAACTGATGTTGTGACTCAATGTGGGGCATTCAACTATATATCATGCATTTTATTATTTTTTATGATCACATCTTAATACTAATTCTTATAATTATCCTTTTGTAATAATTTATTTTCAAGAGTTATCAAGAACCTCCAACTTACATGCAAATTTAAGTGTTTTACTTAGGTTCCTAAATTTTCTTGGATGCTTGAATGTTACTTTTTGTTCATTTTGGAACTCTATTTTAATTTACCAAAAGAATATTTTTAAATGGACATACAAGAGATTTTTGACCAATTTTTTATAATCATTTGCAAGTTGATGGTCCAATAAAAAATATTTTGTATGCTTTCTTCTTTTGGTTTGGTCATAATCCAATCGAGTTTTGTCAAATGTGACTTTTTGTTTTCCAAACAACACATTTAGATTCTTGCTTTTATTCATAAATTTAAGCTATGTAGCATGCTAATCTTCATTCTTGCTTTACAAGTTTTTAATCTCTTTTTCTAAAGATAAAACAACACTAGCATGCTTTTTTGGAATTTCACTATTTTCTTGTTCAAACAATTTATGTTTAAACTTAAGCCTATTAAATTGATTACGTAATTCATCAAAAGCCTCTACCAATTCATTTTCATCAAAATTGTCTTCCAAATTACTAAAGGATCACATACCTCATTCTCTTTGGCTTGGCCACTTTTTCTTTTTCAATTGAAGTATGTCCATCGCTATCATTCCATGTGGTCTTCATTGACTTCTTAAATAGTTTTGGAGCAATCTTTGCTTGAAGTTACTCGATCTTGAAGTGCCCCAACTTACCACACTCGAAGCATGTAAATTCTTTTTCTTTTTGGAGTCGATCTCCCCTTGGAAGCCTCTTTCCTTGCAACTTTTTACATTGAAGGAGTTTATTGAGCTTTCTGGTACTGAAAGCTATCTCCTCATCATCCTTCTCTTTGTCCTTATCAATTTGATTATTTGAGGAAGCTTTAAGGCCAATATTCTTTTTTTTGGATACTTTATTTTCTTTGAACTTTTCGCAGTCATTAGCCTTCTTTGTGATCTCATGAGTCCTTAGATATATAGTTAGCTTTTCCATCTTTAATACTTTGAGGTAATGTGTTTTTTAAATCGTTTTCACTTTGGATTGCCATGATTTTGGAAGACATTTAAGAATTTTCCTTGGGATAAGTCCAACTAAGAGCCTTTTTAATCACTGAGCAATATAATAAAACGTGTAAACATTTAGCTAATGGTTTCATCATTTCAATAGAAAATAATTCATATTCTTCCACAATTAAATATATTCTCTTTAATTTGTTTAGTACCCTCATGGGTGACTTATGTGCATTATCATAACGTTACACTTTATTAATTCATCCATATTCGATGCACAATATAAAGTATTTATTACGATAGTATTTAAGCATAATTTTTGTTTATCATATCATTAAATTCAAAAGGCAATTTTGGAACATTTCTATCAACTTCAAATTTAATGGAATATGGAGTCCATTTTCCATTACATGCCATTTATCATAATCAATAGATTACACATAGATTCTTCTTCTTGATTTTCAATATGTATAATCATTTCAATTAAAGAATGGTGATCTAGAGAAAGATTGACCCTCTCTGTGCGACTGATTCCCATTGAATGTCATATATATGATTTTGAGAAAAAGCTACTACTTTTATTACAATATGTATAAGGTGATTGAGATTTGATATTAATTGTAGGATCATTATAACTTAAGAAAATTGTGAATTAGGTTATTAAGTTTTTTTGAATATTTAAAGCTTAACTTTTTTGCAATCTTAAAAGAATTAATTTCTCTTATTCACAATCAATATATTGGCACTAATGAGCAGACAAATTAATAAGTAGTGCGATAGAGAGAGAATACAAACACAATTGTTAACGGAGTTCAACCAAATTACCTATATTTGTGCTATGAGACTCTCTCTTGAAGATTCCTTTTCACTAACCATTTCGGTTACACTCAACTGAAATTTCAGACATCAATTGTGACTTTACAATTATAGGTCTTCTCCCTTTCTCTCTCAATGATTAATGAGATGAAATGTTTTCATACAAGTGAACCTAACTTCTCACAACATATAACTTCTTAAATGAAGGATTATGCAAAAGTTAAGTGGGTAGGCTCAAAATTTTAAATGCTTGTTGAGCTGGTGGTCGACCTCAGTTGAAATTCCGATCAATCATGATATGACAGTTACGTATTTGTTGAAGAGCGTCACTCAACCACAAGCTTTGTCAGGTTGGCCAGTAATAGTTTGGTTACGGTAATTTTGAAATAGGTGGACATATGATCTACCACTCTGGTCTACTGTGTCTTGATCTAGTCGAGCTCAATTGTTGTTTAAAAAATATGCCTTGGGTTTGTGCTATCAGGGGGCATGCCTGGTCTACCACCCCAGTCTACCAGATCTTGGGTCGAGGCTAGACTACTACAACATTCTCTGGTCGACCACGAACTATTATTTTCACCTTGTATGAAAATTGATCAACCATTTAAGCTTGAGTCCTAAAATAAGACTTAGACTTAGAAATATTCTGCAGTGGCTTAACAAACATATTAGAATCTTTCAATACTCAACATTCTGGTATTGAAAAGATGAATAATTTTAATCTCAACGTAACACAAATTTGTCAAAGTTTAATCGTCAAAATAATAATGCTTAAGTTATATTAAGCTAACAATGTCCACATGCTATCCACACTGTAGTCCTAATTTTTTGGTGTCATAGTAGGAAACATGTTTAATTTTTGTGAAATCTAGAAAGTCATCCAGTGTAACGACCCTAAAACTGTACCCAATTTACCCGTACTATTTTTTTTTTACACTTATTATAAACTTTAAAACTAACCTGAAGCGGAAATCAAATCGGAATTGAAATCGAAAACCATGTTTTAACCATTTAATAAACTCAAAACAATTTAATTAAACAATTAAAACTAAACAATAAAAATTAAAACAGAAATAGGGAAGGGAAGAAGGGTCAAAGTCGCGACAACAGAGGAGGGCGATCGATCGCTGGCAGCGATCGCTGCCCAGCGACTGATTGCTGGCAACGATCGCTGTAACAGCGATCGATCGCTGGCAGCGCCAGCGACCGATCGTTGGCAGCATTCGCTGCCACAGCGATCGTTCGCTGGTACTGCCAGCGAACGATCGCTGCACGCTCTGGATATTCCAGAGCACGGCAACCCCAGTATTTTGCTCTCTGGAATCCCAAAATCCAGAGAGCAAACAACATTCTTTCTTCCTTACTTATTCTCCACAAAACTTATGTCACTTTTCATGTCATCAATCAACGAAATAAATGAACTCAACATACATTATACTTTCATAAAAACGAACTGCATGGATACGTTTAAAAATCGACAAATCCACCTGGTTTAAATTCCAAACAGTTCCAATAAAAACATTTCAAAACAGTTTATAAAACAGATTCAGAAAGACGTTTAAAACTTTAAAATGTGAACCTAACATCTAGCCAGATCCAAGCATCCTAAAAACGTCTATACAATGTAACCAAAAACATCCTGATAGTCCTAAAAAATACATACACATTCCCACGGGTCAAAACGCACCGACTACTCAGCACACTCCCACGGGCCATTCTTCATCAACTTTATCATACATCAGGAGGAGGAACGTCGTCTTCACCTGGCTCAATGTCATCTATAACGTCACCTACACCATACAGACATCTATGAGATAACGAAATCTCAGTAAGCTTCGTAAATGCAGATGCATGCGTGCGTATGCCTTTCAGAAAACATGCAGATTACAGATTCAGATACAGATTCATTTTTATTACGTCGCAGACAGATTGTTACCGAGATATCAGCCCTCTAAATGGAAAGGATACATTCTGCGGTCGAACTACCACTTTCCACCTAGAGGAGGGGGGTACATGCTCACAAACCCTACAGCCATGCCTGAGCCCCACCTCGCGTAACCAGATACAGATTACGTAGATTAATTACAGAGGTTCGTTTCTTTTCTTATAAACACGTGTGGAAATTCATTTTCATGACATTTGAAATACGTGATGCATGAACAGTTAATAAGCAGAAAGTAAGCAATCAACATACATACCATCAAGACAAATAAACAAAACCTATAGACAACTAACCTAACTACCCAACCAAAACGTATAAACAAACAACACTCCAATGATCCTCGACGCGACATCGACGTACGGTGTAGGCCAATTGGCCAGAGTAAGTCACGAGAACTTACCTTGAGCGCGCTAAACTTCGAGCTCTGACCATGAGAGTCGTTCACCTAAGGCAAAACACGACATTCGCCGTTAAAACCAATTTGAGCTATTAAACGTCCAATTAACAAAATCTTAACTAACGAACTTCCTAAAGTTCTAATCCAATTCATTGAGCTATTAATTCGAGCAATTCACGCTCGGCACCTCAATTCACAATTTACGAGTTTTTCCCTAAAAACCCGAAAATCCCTAATTTTTAACTTTTTCACAAATTGGTTTAAATTCGTCCAATAACGTTCAATATATCCTTTACATCCTTAAACACGATAAATCTATTAATTACGAACCCTAAATCGACATTTTTAACAAAACCTAAACGAAAACCCTAAACGTAAATCTAAAGTCCGGAAACTATAGAATTATACCTAGGGTTGAGAAAGGAGGAGAAAACACGAAGGAAACGGATCAATCAGAGCACGAGTCGGAATTTGGCGTGGAGAGAACGCCGCGGCCAGAGAGAAAATCGAGAGAGAAGGGAGAGAAACAGAGAAGAAGAAACAAATTTTCGTTAAGTGCTGAGAGGAGAGAAAAGATTTTGTTTTTAAATAAATAATTGACTTGACCAAAAGACCATTTTGCCCTTCTTTGATTTTTATATAAGCTTCGTCATTCGGTTCGTTAATCGTCTAGCTATTCGGTTTCATCAAATCTCCTTATTTCACCAATATGTCCAACTTATTATTTGGGATTTAATAACACTGTCCGTTCGCACAACGGACCTCGTTTACTATTTTTACTAAAACGTCCTTTACATTACGATAAAGGTAATTACTCGGAATATAGTGTTATTATTCTGAAAATTCCCTAAATTCTTCTAAAATTCCAATTAATCGTTAGGATCGTAATGACGCTTTCTTTTCGGGAAACGGACCTGATTTGACATATTTACCAAAAATGCCACATATATAATAAAATATTAATATAATATATTAAATCCAAAATCCGTACAAGCCGGGTATTACATCCAGTGCCCCAACATGGTGTCCTCACTGTTGTGGCTTAATAAAACTGTCCTTGGCAGACCAATTTTAATCCATTTTTGTGCATTTACTTGATTTTTATCGATAAATTTTTAGTTTTTATCGTCTAAATTAAATTTCCAAATTAGATCTCGGAATTTACAAAAACAGAAAAAAATCGACTTACCCTTGATCTCTTGGACAAAAATTGAGGATTGATGGGCCTAGATCACGATCTACAATCATTCTGATAGAATTCCTTCTCCTACTCATACAACCATTCCCCTTCCTTATAAATTAGAAATAAGTCAATTGTTATGAAAGAATGGCATTTTATCATTCTATGGATCCCTGTTCCAAGGGCCAATTGTGTTATGGTCTTCTTTTATAACACTTGATCCAAGTAGTTCGATTTAACAATGTTCTAAAAGTAATGAAGTTAAAATAACATACCTAATGCATAACATTAATTTCTCTGGTCGTTGACAGTGTAGCGCCCCGAACCCGCCCCGGGCCCGGTGCGTTACGTTGAAACCAAATCCCGTGTTTAAACGACGTTTAAAAGTAATTTAATAAAATTCTCGACTCGGTTTTTGGGTTTTCTGAACCCTCAATTTTTCTTGGAAAGCGTGTCTAAAATACTTTGAAATACGTTGGAAAAATGTCGGGTTAAAATGGTTTGGAAAATTTAAAAAAAAAAAAAATCAAGGAGGGGCGCTGCTGGGCGCCGCGCGCCCCTGGCGCGCGCGCAGAGCGCGCCCAGCGCACGCCCTTGCGCGCCCAGCTTGTGTCCGAGGCGATTATTCGCCTCCCTGTGGCGATTACTCGCCACCTTCTCTGCCGTTTCAGCCAAAAATCGCCCCAGAGGCGATTGCTCGCCTTCCCACGGCGTCCACTCGCCACCTCCTCGGGTTTTTGCAAAACGCCCAAAAACTTGACTTTTTCCCGACTTTTCGACTTTCCTTCACTTTCCTTCACTTTTCTACGACTAAAGCACCTCCAAAATTTCGAAAATTTAAACATACCTTCCCGACACCTAAACCTTCAAAGCCCATAAAAATTTTGGAAAACCGACTTCAAACGAAGAAATACAAAAATAGCAAAGTCAACCCGACGTTAATGATTTTAAAACCGAAACGGGCGGCGTAACGCCTAAATCTTGAAAACCCAAAACTTTAAATCCAAACACAAAATATATATTTTCAAGTTTCCAAATACAACAACCATCATCCAAAACTCCACCGACTCGAAAACGTTAATAGTTAATACGAAAACATTTATAAACACAATGTATCAAAACATAAACAAACCACTATTTTTCCTTAACATTTCCTAAACCATAATCCTTTCAAACTATTTACAACACTCCCACAAAATACCCGAAGAAGGATAGTGGTCCAGACGCCCCGACAATGGCCTGCACCGGCGGACTCCGTACTCCTCCGACTGCGGCCTAATCCTGAGCTATCTCATCGACCTCACCTGTATAACACTCGTCACCTACACCACAGAACACAAAAAGGTAAGCCTAACGCTTAGAAAGTAGGGAAATAATGCACAACGACACGCTAAATGCTCGACTCAATCCTAACATGCGGTTTCTACACACTCAGTTACTTCTTTTCATTTCGATTACATTTATCTTTCACTTCCAGGTGAATCAAGTAGGCACACGCCCCCACACAGTCCAGGACGGCCACGCCTTGATCCACGGAGCTAGACCGGAGGCACACGTCCCAACACAGTCCAGGACGGCCAACACGAATCTTCCCCAATCGATCGTAGAATCCTCATTGTGCACTTCAAGCACGAATAGGTCAAGGAATTCATACTCACGACACATTACGTACATTAACAGGGCATCTCAAATAAAATCCCTCGCGGGGTGCTCAACGAGCCACTTGCCCGACGAAGCTATTCTACTCGAGACTAAGTTGCATATCACTTCTTATCTTTCTTCCACATCATCCTCACCACTCAAACATGCAAAAACACGTGATTTCGTAGTTTAGAAAACAATGATGCATGACACCCGATGCATAACAAAAGCAAAACATAACAAACAAACAACCAATCCCTACCGTTCTATGGTGTAGGCCCGAAGGCAACAAACACTCATCCACTACTTACCTGGTTGCTGCTCGATACTTTCTCGTTCATTCCGTCCAACAAAATCACACGTTCGATCACCTAAAATGACGAGAAATCAACTTAGAAATTTACACACTCTAAGGAAATTCTTAACCTAACTAATAGAACTATAACACAACTCCCAATCTTTACCCCAAAATTGACCGTCTAACTTCAAACGGTCATAACTCCCTCGTTTTGCAACGGATTTCGACGTGCCACCCCAACTCGGAAACCTCTACACGTCTACTATCCATTGAATCACTCAAATCAACCATCAAAACACAAAGGCTAAGTCGGACATGCCAAAACAGAACAGGTGCACTTTAGGGTAAAAACTGATTTTTCACATTTTCACTTCCAATCCTCAATCCAACCACTCCAACAACCTAAACTAAGTCATTCAACAACCAAATCATCAAAATAAGAAAGAAATCTAACATTTCAACTCAGATTTTTCGGAATCCCTAACCTAAGGTTTTCCAACTCTCCCTAAAACCACCTAACACACCCTAAAAACTCTTCCAAACTTCATCCCATAGCACATAAACCAAAACCCATGTAAATTTACCTTGCAATCACTTGAAGAAATGAAGAAAGGAGGAAGAGAGTCGTTGGCTATGGAGGAGAAGGAGAGAACGCGATGAAGATGAAGAAACAAATTGGAAACTCATCTTTTTAACCTAACTTTTCTTCCACCTTTTAACTTTCCTCCTTCAAGCTTTCTAAATTTGTAAAACCACCCACACTTTTCTCTCCCAAAAACCTTCAACGTGAATGCCTTGTTATTGCACCTATTTCTCTTCCATATTTTCATTACATATTACATTTCTATTGGTTGAAAAACAAAAACACCTTTTGACTTTTCCACCACCTATTATTTTGAATTGTCAAACCTCCTTTTCTCCTTTTTGCATACCTTAATTCCAAATCCATTCTCAACATCTTCATTAAACTATTCTAACCGTCGACCCTAAGACACATGTGCGTTACAGGAAATTCTCGGGTGTTACAGACAGACACAAAATTGATGCATTTCACAATTGAAAGATCGTAATTAGTTATACGGTGTAATAACACTGATTGTGACATCG
This sequence comes from Begonia masoniana, assembly GCA_022432975.1. Taxonomy (NCBI): domain Eukaryota; kingdom Viridiplantae; phylum Streptophyta; class Magnoliopsida; order Cucurbitales; family Begoniaceae; genus Begonia; species Begonia masoniana. Next base: position 39,131,949 of record CM039503.1, on the reverse strand, counting down.
ATAGTGGAATGTAATACAGGACAATTATAACATGCGTAAAGTAAAGAGACAGGAGGTTGGTAACGCAGTTTGACAAATGTCTACGTCTGCGGGGCCACGCCCAGATTTAAAAATATTTCATAGAGTTCACAAAGTTACAAGACAATCGGTCTTATATAAATAAAGACTTCCTCTTATCTTTGTCGCCATCTCTTCTTAACTTCCACAATAAAACTATTTTTGCGAGCTCCCCTCGACTTTGGGACGATCTCTCACGAGATCTAAATGCAACATGATCTCCTTGTTGTTGATGACTCCTCCCGAAATCCGTGCATGGCAAGATTCTCTTGCACATGATGAGAATGACAAGCTTCCCTTGTCAATAAACAGAACTCTTCCTGAGTTCCAATGCAGCCTCCTCCCAAGACTAAGCTTCAATGAAGAACAAAGAGGAATGCACCTATGACACCGCTTGTGACACCAACCGTTGTCTTAGGAAGCAACCAACCACCACACTCGTATAACAATGAAATCCAACAGAGGTAGAGTGTGGAAACAGTCACACAGGGACTGAAACAAACAATAACACACCCACTCACAGAAGCAAAAGGGAGGAAAGAACGGCGGCTGGCGGCACAAGAAATATGTGAGAATAATCAATAATCCGCGCACCTATTCTGTGAAAGGTAGATGCTTAAGTATCGTCTGCAACAGATTTTTGTTCGAAAACAGAATGTATAATATAAGGAAACCAAAACCACATAATCCGGAGTTGTGACACTCTTTGCGATACTTATGGAAAGTACCAGAATAAAATTGATTCTGATCCTCGAATAATTGGATCACGAATCTTGCTATCAGTTATGGTACACAAAATTCATAATCTTCAAATCGGCCTTGCATAGATAAATTCAAAAGATAACTTGATTTCCATGAAACTAACTTTCCTTGTTTTTCAAACTTACCAAAAGAGAATATTTTGTTTATATTTGATACCATAATCTCCACAAAATCTGTCTGCCTTGCATAAGAAGATTACTGCAATCTTTATTTAATTTTCAAGATAAAAAAAGCAAACACTTTAATTAATTTATCAAAAAATCTATGCCAACACATATTTACATTAACATTCTCGCCCTTTGCCATTTTTTTGCAAAATCAAGAACTCCCCATAAATGTTGGATGTAGAGTCATCGAAGCTCCCCCTAAAGACTAACAAAAGTAGACCAATGCACAAAACACTCATGACACATCTCAAAATATCCATATCCCAGCAATCAGTTTTAGAATTCTAAAAAATGACAAACCTCTAAATTACTCCCCCTTTTACCATAAAAAGACAAAAAGATTAAATAAGAAAAAATATTCAGCTTAGCATATAAAATATCCAGCAGCAAAAGAAAGTTGTTTAAACATATTCCATAAAACATCATTCAATTAGTGAGTTTTAGCATCAGGAATTTCTTCATTAGAATCATCAACTTCTTCATTTGAGTCAGCAACTTCTTTGGTTGTGTCAACATTAGCAGCAGCTTGAGCTTTATTAGCAGACCTTTGTTTCTCAAAAATATCACCAACAAAATCATCTTCAGATATTTTTCCTTCAAGATCATCAATCAGACCTATAACTTCTTTCCTTCTCTTTTAATTATCATTTGCTGATCATTTAAAAACTTTAGCGCATCTTTAAGCACTTTCATGTTGCGAGAAAATAATGCAGCATGAACTGGAGTTGAAACATTGTTAGCAACACCTTTCAAATCATTAATATGACCACCTTCAAAAAGATTGGGGTGAATCATTATCTCCTCTTTATCTAAATCAACTACTTCTTTGCCCCTGATCACCGATCTTTGAGATGATAGCAAGCCATAGATTAACCGAGGGAATGGAAGAGCTGTCCTTTCATTTTTACAATCTGCATGCTTCACAATTTGATCAAAAATAAATTGTCCAACATCAAAGAATATGTAGTTCCAAATTTTAAATAACAAGACCGCCATTGATTTGTTGACCCCAGTCCTGTGAGATGTAGGAAGTAAGTTTCTTATGACTATCTTGTGCAAAATAGCATACTTCATAGTAAGTTGAGATGCTGGAAAATCCTTTCCATGGGGTCATACACATCTGACACCACCAGTGATATCATATATAATTTTGTTAAAATTAGGGGTAAACTCCATAGAATCATTTCCATAACTGCATAAATAAGTGTTGATTGCTGTAGGAGAGAACTCGAATAGGTGTCCCCTTACAAACACATGACCATAATTTGAGTGGTCAAGATCATTCACGTGCGAATCTCAGTTGCAGTAAAACTCTTGGACAACTTTTAAAACAAAAGGTTTTAAACCTCTAATAGTTTTTCCCAACCCTTGGTTGGTGAGGAAGTCCACAATACAATGACATTTTTTAAAGTCACCTTCATGAATATTTCTTTCAGACCAAACATTTCTTTTTTAGACTCTATTCTAAAGTCCAGCACAATATTCAGAATTAAAATCATCAAATGCAGCAGGATGATCGGCTGACTTACTTGTTCTGGTGCTTGTGCGAGAGGGAGCAGCAAACTTGCTTCTTTTGGAGCTTGACTGAGAGGGAACAGGAGGTTTTGTTATTTTGGGACCCGACTTCACTTGTGACATCTTCGAGAGCGAGTAAGTCGGCTAGACACAAGAATTGATTTTCCTTTCCTGTGTTTGGGTATGATCTTTTCCGTAGGTTCAGGGTCCGAGATTTCACGAACATCATCATCATCAGAGGAGACAGCTTCCACTTTTTCTTCTTCCCAATCCTCGTCAGAAGATTCAACTTTCTTTTCCAGTTGAGGCCTTTTTCTCTTTGAAGCTTGAGAAATTTTGGAAGAATCTGGTGCTTTATAAGGGCCAACACCGACATTTGATTTAGTACTACTTGAAGGATTGAAGCGAGTTCTTACACCAAAAGGATCCACTTGTTGAATGGGGAACTGCTTCCACCACAAATCTTGAGAAGTCAGCTTCAGAATTAGGAGACCCAACAATGGGAGCAGGCTTTGAAGACTCTTCTTGTGACATCTTCCAGAAATTCCAGAGAAGAGTTTCAAAATCCCTAATTTTGTGAGAAAGAAACTGAGAGTAATACTTGGGAGTGGTCAAGAGAGAGAATACTGTTTGAAGGATTTATGGAAATAAACCATAAATCAAAATTTGAAAAGAATCATTATAATTCCTCAAATTCCAGAAAAATCTTCTAATTCCCATAAAATTTGGAAAATAAATCCAAAATCTTCAAATAAGTTGAAAAATATCCTCAAGAGGCAACCATGATCAAATTCCACCAATATTTCTCTAAATATGGAAGAAATTATCTCCAAATTCCCATAAAGTCTGCCAAAAGTTTTATGGAAATAAACCATAAATTTTCACTCAAATTAGGAAATAAACCCAATTTTCACGAAATCAGCCAAAATCTTCATAAGGGATTATGTGTCATGCACGGAGTTGTAGACTATAATCGAAAAAATATTAGCTAATAAAGAAAGTCGCCTAAAACAAGTGGCAAAAATAATACTATTTTTTTTTATTTTATGAAAGCAAATAAAAAGTTACAACCAGAAGTATTTCTTCACATGACACAGAGGCCTAGTGCAGACCTTAATTCTTCAAATCTTACACCATCCAAAGCTTTAGTGTAGATATCTGCAATTTGTTTTTCCATCACCATATGCTTCAAAGAAATAATTTTTTCTTCCACCAGAGATATAATAAAATGATGTCGAATATCTATATGCTTGGTCTGAGAATGCTGAACTGGATTCTTGGAAATATTGATGGCGCTTATATTGTCACAATAAAGTGTCATGACATCCTGCGTGACACCGTAATCTTTCAGCATTTGTTTCATCCAGAGAAACTGAGTGCTACTACTACCAGCTACAATATATTCTGCCTCGGCAGTTGATAGAGAGATTGAATTTTTCTTCTTGCTGAACCAAGACACCAAGTTATGTCCCAAGTAAAAACATCCATCGGAAGTACTTTTTCGATCATCCGAACTCCCAGCTCAGTTAGCATCACAATAACCAACAAGATTTACATTTGTATCAAATGAATACCAAATCCCATAGTCAGTTGTGCCGCCAATATATTTAAGTATCTGCTTGATAGATATTAAATGTGATTCTCGAGGATTCGCTTGAAAACGAGCACACACCCCAACACTATAGCAAATATCCGACCGACTAGCAGTTAAATATAAGAGACTGTCAATCATGCTTCTATATAATCTAGCATCAACAGAAATCCCCTTCTCGTCTTTGGAAATTTTCTCATGTGTCCCGATTGGTGTTCTATTCAGACGAGCCTTCTCCACCTTGAAACGTTTCAACAATTGTTTGACATACTTGCCTTGAGAGATGAAGATACCATGATTACCTTGCTGAATCTGAAGTCCAAGAAAGTAATTGAGTTCGCCTACCATGCTCATTTCAAATTCCCTGGTCATTTGAGCAACAAATTCATTTACCATTTCTTATGACGCCGAACCAAACACTATATCATCAACATAAATTTGGGCAAGTAAAAACTAACATTTTTCACGACGAATGAAAGGATTTTATCTACTCCCCCTCGCTCATATCCCTTTGACAATAAATACTCGATGAGTCTCGGTGAGTCTTTCATACCATGCCCGATGGGCTTATTTGAGCCCGTATAACGCATTTTTCAATTTGTAGACATACTCGGAATGATGAGGATCTTCAAAACCTTTTGGTTGAGCAACATACACTTCTTCAATAAGGATACTATTGAGAAAGACACTCTTCACATCCATTTGATACAATTTGAACCGCATCACACATGTCGTGACTAATAGTAGGCGAATAGACTCAAGGCGAGCAACCGGAGCAAATATTTCATCAAAATCAACACCTTCAATCTGAGAATATCCTTGAGCAACTAGCCCAGCCTTGTTCTGAGTAATGTTACCATCCTCATTGCTTTTATTCTTATATATCCACTTGGTACCAATGACATTCACATCGAGGGGGCATGATACCAAGTCCCAAACTTGATTTCGTTTGAATTGATCAAGTTTCTCTTGCATAGCACCAATCCAATATTCATCTAACAAGTCTTCTTTCACATTTTTAGGCTCAATTGATGAAGTAAAACATCCAAATTGAATCATTTCACGATAGTTGACTCTTGGTTTGTCTCTGGTTCGAATACCATCATTTAGACCTCTTATAATTTCATCTACAGAATGATTTTTCTATACATGTGTGGACGGTTGTCTTTGATCTGAGGTAGTTACTTCATCAATTTGTGCAACCTAGTCCGGGACACTACTCGTGACATCACCTGTAATCTTGGTTGAAACACCAAAATTTTCATCGTTTGAGATATGAGTTATGTCTTCTATGTGAGTATCAGTGGTTTCCAAAGAATTGACCACTTGAACATTTGCAGATTCTACGACATTTCGAGTTCTTTTATTGTAGACTCGATAAGCACGACTATTTGTGGCACTTCATCACTCTTGGGGTCTAGCTTCCCCCTATGTTCCCTGTCATTCAATACAGAGCAAGTACTACCGAACAGATGAAAATAGTTAAGATTTAGAATTTTGTCTTTCCATATCTCATAAGGTGTCATTGAAGTTCCTCCACGGAGATACACCCGATTTATAGTATAACAAGCAGTGTTCATAGCTTCAGCCTAGATTTTTTGTGGAATATTCTTCTCATGTAACATTACTCGTGACATCTCCGCAATAGTTCAATTTTTTCTCTCCACAACTCCATTTTGTTGAAGAGTTTTAGGTGCTGAGAACTCATGAAATATACCAAGCTGATTACAATAGTTTGAAAATTCAGAGTTTTCAAATTCTCTCCCATGATCACTGCGGATGCGAATAATTTTCATCATGATACAATCTTTTTGACGTTGGAGACGGATACACAAAGATTTGAAGGCTTTGAATGTGTCGAATTTTTCTCTAAGAAATTCCAGCCATGTATATCGAGAGAAATCATCAACAGTAACATAAGCATATCGTTTACTTCCAATACTTTCCACAGTCATTGGACCCATTAGATCCATGTGAAGCAAGTCAAGTATACGAGTTGTTGCTGGTGTCGACGACACTGGATGTGACACCTTGGTTTGCTTCCCAATCTGACATGGTCCACATATTCTTCCTTAATCAAAATTCATCTTGGGAACCCTACAGTAATATAACAGTTGTCAGAAGATCTTACTCCCTCTATGATGCAATATTTGTTTTGATCGGACACCACGCACTTTCCACGATTGAAATGAACATTTAGATCTTGATCACACAGTTGACTAATGCTAATTAAATTAGCCTTTAGACCATTAACTAGAAGAACATTCTCCAATTTTGGTAGCCCTGGAACATTTAGTGTAACGACCCGACGGGTTCCCCCGCCCGAGCCGTGCAGTCCTCACCCAACAAGCCTAGGCACTGCCACGTGGTAGCCACACAGGCCCGCCACGTGTACTCACGATCTTCTCCCACCACTTGATTTGATGGGAGTTTTTGCCTTCCCAAGGAATCGAACCCAGGCTCCCAGGCTTCATAATCATGGGTTTACCATCCCTGGTGTGCCCAAGTGGTACCAGGTATAGTGAACCCATGATTATGAAGCCTGGGAGCCTGGGTTTGATTTCTTGGGAAGGCAAAAACTCCCATCAAATCAGGTGGTGGGAGAAAATCGTAAGTACACGTGGCGGGCCTGTGTGGCTACCAGGTGGCAGTGCCTGGGCCTGTTAGGTGAGGACTGCACAGCTCGGGCGGGGAAACCTGTCGGGTCGTTACATTTAGTGTCCCTCTTCCCATGACACTAGACTTGACACCGTTGCCAAAAGTCACTTTTTCCACACTTTCAGAAACGATGTCCTTCAAGAACTTCTTTTCACCGGTCATGTGTCTAGAGCAGCCGCTGTCAAAGTACTAAGCATCAGTTGTAGTGGCCTTTAGAGAGATTTGTGTAACATTGCATTTCAAGTTTGATTTAATCACCCATCTTTGTTGAGGAAATCTGCGAGAAGAGAAATTTCTAGCAGTACCTTTTCTTAAGTCAGCTAGATATGTAAAACATCTAGGGCGAATATGACCACATCGATTGCAATAGTGACAAATAGAAGTAAGTATGTTACCTTTATTTATGGGAACAAGATGAGACTTTTCTTTCTGCTCAGTTCTACTAGTGCTTATTGCAACTTGCTTCCTTTTGTATTCAAAAACTTTTTCTGACAATTTTGGTGATATAAAGTTTGATACTAGTGATGACACTGCATGCGACACTGTCTGTGAGATCGAGCTTTCTCCTTTGAACCCGAGTCCAGAGTGATCACCACTTAATTTGCTGATTTTTAGAATATCATCCAGCTTAAGGAATCGGTATTTAACATCTTGACATTTTTCTTCATGTGATTCAGCTCGTTAAATAGTTTCATCGATTCATCCCGACACCTTCTCAATTTGGCTTCCAATTCAGCAACAGAATTTTGCAGGTTGATCTTCTCAGCTTTCAAGTCTCTATTCTGAATGTGAAGACGCTGATTTATTCTAACAAGCTCGGTCTATTTTTCATGAAGAAATTTGTACTCCACAATGAGATCTTCTTTCGTATCTTCATCACCATAATCTAATATATTCTCTGTAACATCATGTGAGGCTGTAACGCCCCTAAACCCACCCCGGCTCGGTACGCTACTTTGCTCACTAACCCCACGTTTAAAACTTAATTTAAAATAATTTTTAATAAAATTTTGACTCGATTTTTGGGTTTTTCGAACCCCCAAAATTTGTTGGAAAATGTGCCCAAAATACATGCAAAACGTGTCGAAAAAAATTGGGTTAAAATATAGTAGAAATAAGAAAAATTTTAAAAAAAATTAAAATTTTTATGCTGGGCGCCGCGCGTGCAGCAGCGAGCCGCACAGCGCCATCCTGCACGCGCACGAGGTGCCAGTCGATCGGCAACCTCTCGGGTTGCCAGGCGATCTACAGTGAATTGCACCAATCGATCGGCGTTGGGCGTTGCGCACACTGCGCGCTCCACCGCCGCGCCGACTCCTTAGCCTGCGCGCTTACACTTCGGCCAACAACGCCCTTTCTCTCCTTTTCTCCATTTTCTTAAACCATTCACACCCAAATCACCAAAAATTTACCCCAAAAGTTCTCAACATTCCCGACTTCGTGACACGTAAAAATCTCAGAAAACCAACTCCAAAACATTAGTGAAAACGTAGAAACAACCGCAACCTGACGCTGTTTACTATACGAAAAAAAAGAGCGGCATAACGACCGAATTCTTTTAAAACCATAAACCTGAAATCAAACCTCTATACAAAACACGTCCAAACCACATTCATAACACTAAAAACTATCACCTAAATACATTATCAACAAAACCCACTCAATTCTTACCTTAAAACCTTGAGAAAGGTTGAAGGAAATGAGAGGAAGAAGCTTCAATGGTGGCTGAAAATTATCATGGGAATGAGGAAGAAGAAGAGCCAAATTGCTTTTTAACCAAACTTCATTTTTAACTTTTTGAATTTTACCACACACTTTTCACTTTTTATAAAATAGCCACTCATCACTCCCTTTTCCTTCTCACGTTGAAGACTCCTTCAATTCCCCCTTGAATCATCTCCTTAAGTCAAAACAAAAAGTCACAATACAATATACCACCAATTTTCTTTTGCTTCCAACTTTAAAAATTTTCCCTCCAATTCTCTTCCAACTTCACTCCCTAATACAAATTGCTAGGAAAACATGAGAACTAACTGTAAACTCTCCTAATCGTCTAATCTAAGGGCTACGTACATTATAGAAATTTTTCGGGTGTTACAGAGGCACTATCATCATCTGTGCATTTAGAGTTAGCAACCAGAGCCACATGGTTGTTATGAAATTCATCTTCTTTTTTTGACTCATCCTCACTCCACGTCGTGTTGAGGGAATTCTTCTTTTTCTTCAGAGTATTAGCACATTCTGCCTGAATATGCCCAAAACCATCACATTCTCTGCACTGAATTCCTCTGCTCTTGATAGGTTGATCAGAAATATATTTTTCCTCTCTGTACTTGACATTGCTCGAAGAACCATTCTTGGTGTTATTAACACTGGATTTGACACCTCTATTATTTTTTCCAAATCTCTTTTCATAACCCTGCTAAAATTCTTAGATAATAGTGCTAGAGATTCCTCAAGGTCATCTTCACTATGATCACTCAAAATATGTGTATAAGCTTTTAAAGCAACTCCTTTTACCTTCTTTGTTTCGGTGTCAACTTCGAGATTCATTTCCAGAGTTCTAAGGGATCCCGTTAATTCTTCTAGCTTCATTTTGGAAACATCCTTGGCTTCTTCAATAGTTGTGACTTTATATGCAAAACGTTGAGGCAGAGCTCGTAGAGTCTTCCTTACTAGTCTTTCTTCAAAAAACGTCTGACCAAGAGCAAATGCCTCATTGGCTATGTCACAAAGTTTAGCATTGAATTCAGCAATACTTTCGTCTTCATGTATCTTTAGATTCTCGAATCTTGTAGTTACCATCTGCATTTGGGATAATTTCACAGCCGATGTTCCCTCATATGTGATCTGAAGAATTTGCCATGCCATTTTGGCGGACTCACAAGTGGAAATAAGTCTGAACTGAGTAGGATCAACACCGTTGAAAATAGCATTCAGAGCCTATGAATTACTGTTGGCCATCGCATCTTCAGAAATAGACCAACTTTTTTCAGCCTTGAGAGTGGTAACACCTTCGTTGTTAGTAATCGTTGGAGGATCCCATCCTATCAAAATAGATTTCCAAGCCTTCTCATCAATAGCTTTGATATAAGCCCTCATTCTGGCCTTCCAATAAGCATAGTTGCTTCCGTCCAATAGGGGTGAACGCATTGTTAAACCTCTTCTTTCATATAGTCCATTGCACAAAATAAAACACGATCAAATCCCGCGGATTCTGCTTAAGAAACAAAAACGTCCCGCTCTGATACCAATTGAAAGATCGTAATTATTTATGCGGTGATGTGCCCGTAGGTCTGTTACACGATCCCAGACCCGAGTCCACAATTTTACTAACACACTTGTCTCTTTTTCAGGTCATGGTTCGTGTGAAGACTTGGAGGACACCGTGGACGACTTGAAGTGGGAGATTAAAGCTTGGGACGTTGACCAACCAAAGCATCTTCTCATGTGGAAAGACTAAAAAGGCACCTTAATGCTCAGATGGGAATTTGTCTTCTCGAGCTTTGATATTTGTTGCTTTTTTTGAAATTTCGAACTTATTAGCAAACGTTGACCTTCTTGTTTAAACTTTATTAGATGCATGTTAGGATTAGATGGATGTCAGGATTACATGAATGATAGGATTAGTTGATGGCTTGGTTTGGCCCATTGAAGTTGAAGACATGGCTCAAGCCCACATGATGACCCATCATTCCCCTTCCAAGCCCAAGCCAAAGCCCAAGCCCACCATTAGGTCTATATATTCATGGCATTGGTGTTTGTAACTTTTTTTGGTTGATTTATGAGCACCCACGGATTTCTCTCTCAATAGAAGAAGAAGCTTGGAGTAAGGAGCTTCTAAGGTAAGCTCGGTTACAACAACCGAGGGGTTGCGCCCCCGAACCATTCTTCTAGCTTGGTAGCTAGTTGGAGTGGATTTTGCCACCTCTTTCTCCACTCTTTTGAGAGCGAAAAACAGCAAGGAGTGGCCTTAATCGATTCCTTGGATCGAGTTATCTTCCTTAGAAGAAACTCTTGCCGGAAGCTCCATTGAAGCACTCACCGGCCAATTCTCGGAAAATAGTCCATATATCCTTCATCTTAACGAATCTGGACCACGATTTTCACCAGCACACACCTCACTCACTTCACAAGATTCACCTAAAATTTCATTAAATTTCGAGCACGTTTGATATTTCTTTTACATTTTTCATTCTCAGATTTACTTGGATTTGTGTCACCTAGAGCTAACGGTCTTCTTCAAGTTCTTGAGTCCTATTTGCAGGTCGGAGCTCATCAGGTGGTATCAGAGCTTGGATAGCTCCGTTAGGGTGAGGGAAACCAGATCGGTTTGGTTTTCCAAACCCATTTGGTTGCCCAAAACCGAGGCACCAAAACTGGGTGCTTGCTGTTCTTCATTTTCAGTTTGGTGTTCTTGCTGTTTTTCTTATCTTCTCTTTTAGTTTCTTGCAAAGATAATTTCCAGAACATTTTTTGTTAGTTGTCTGCAACTTGAGCATGGGTTTTTAAGTTTCATTTCCACCATTTTCGAGCTACAAGTTTTCCTTCCCTTTTTGGTAGAACAAACTCTAACAAACAATGTACTTGATGTTTTATTTCTCTTTGCGGTTTGAAGTTTTGGCTGCTGTGTGTTTACTTTTCCAGACCTAATGAACATATTCTAATGGTTTCAGATCTGAGCATGAATCAATGTTTAAAAGAATCATAAAATGAAAACCGATTTGTTTGCTGTTACATTTCCCGAAAACTGTTTATGTATTGTTCTAGTGTTCTGTTTATTATAGTTGTTGCTGTTTTGTTATGTTGTGCCAAATCTGAGTTTAATGTTTTGTGTTCTGTTTGCTGCTAGTTAATATATTATTCTACTAAAAACATTTACCTTTTACATTCGAATTTGCATTGGTAAAGCAACATTACTCAAAAGGGTGAAAGTTAAGTAAAAATGCATAACCTAAACTAGCCTCTACTTTTGGTGTTTGCTTTATGTCGCTTTCACTTTGTGTTTGGATGAGATTTAAATTAATAAGGTTCTGTTGGTAAGATAATTGTTTGTAATTGCATGTTTGGGAATATATGTATTAAGTTCACTAAGACGTTAAAGAGCACGTACGAATCGATTATCTCTATTTAGTGGATTTAAAACTTGTTTGTTAGTGAATTTGACATTTTCCCACTAAAACGGCCATAACTTTGGCTACAAGTGTCAGTTTTTGACGAGCCACCTGGCAAATCGAAGCTCTTTTAGAGCTCTACAAAGGTGTCATACATTAACATCTATGACACCCACGTTTTGACCCCAAAAAACATCGTCTAATCCCTCAAAAATGCGTTTCAAAATTTTTAGGTCGAAATTCTAGTTAGGTTCCCCACCTTTACCTTCCCTAACACCCGTGATCAACTTGAACCTAATTAATATTTCCTTCCTAAAACTTTAGTATGCACATGAATGAAGACTAGGAGTGAAATTAACCGAGAGCTAAACCAAGATATGAATCAAGAACGGAATCGGGACAAGGACATTCCACAACCCGAGACTCACACCCCACAAGAGGGAGAGTCTAGCATGCAAGGACAATTAGATGGACTTAGTGGAGAAGTTAACCATATAGGCCAACAACTTAAGGACTTAACCCTTAGCATGAAACACATAATAGAAGTCCTTAATACGAGAATTCCAAATGAAGCGACCCGAGAACCCCCACCTCGATTTAGACCCAGAAATCCTAGGAGACGATTTCAAGAACCATATCCCACCTCGGACAAAGAAATACCTGAGTATCCTAGGAGAAGAAACCCGCTTTATGAGGAGGAAGAATGAACCTTAGATGAAGAAGAGACTTTTCGACCAAATAGACGAAAGGATCAAGAGGACCTTAGAAATGTCAAGCTACATATACCCCCATTTGACGGCATAATGAGGATGTGCGTTGACAATCGAGCCGTGAATCAAATCACTGTAAAGTATAGATACCTCATTCCTAGGCTCGAGGATATGTTGGATGAGCTCAGTGGAGCCTCAATATTTTCTAAGGTGGACCTTAAGAGCGGTTACCACCAAATTAGAATGAAAGAAGGTGACGAGTGGAAGACGACATTTAAGACTAAGTACGGGCTTTTTGAGTGGATGGTGATTTCCTTCGGGTTATCTAACATGCCTAGTACCTTCATGAGACTTATGCACCACGTGCTGAAAGATTTCCTAGAAAAATTTATTGTTGTCTATTTTGACGATATTTTGGTGTACAGTCTAGACCTCCCACAACACCTCAACCATCTTAGTGTACTTTTCCAAACCCTACAAAAAGCTCAATTATTTGGAAATTTAAGCAAATGCTCATTCGCGCAAGATAAAGTTTATTTCCTAGGGTTTGTCATTTCTAATGATGGCATGGAAGTCGATGTTGACAAGATCAAGGCAATTAAGGATTGGCCTACCCCTAACTCTTTAACCGAAGTACGTAGCTTCCATGGTCTGGCCTCTTTTTACCGGAGGTTCATAAAAGACTTTAGTTCAATAGTCTCACCGCTCACTGATTGCACTAAGAAGGGAAAAGAGTTTACTTGGACCCCGGCTTACCAAAAGAGCTTTGAGCTAATCAAGGACAAGCTATGCCACTCGCCAGTGTTAGCACTCCCCGATTTTAACAAGGTATTTAAAATTAAGAGTGATGCTTCCGGAGTTGGCATTGAAACCGTGCTCATGCAAGAGGGAAAGCTCATTGCATACTTTAGTGAGAAACTGAAAGGAGCCATGCTAAACTACTCCACGTACGATAAGGAATTTTATGCCGTTATTAGAGCATTGGAGCATTGGCAGCACTACCTCTTGTCAAAAGAATTTGTTATCAATACTGATCATCAATCTTTACGACACATTAAGAGTCAACATAAGTTGAACAAGAGGCATGCTAAATGGGTAGAATTTTTGGAGAGGTTTCCGTATATTCTGAAGTATGTGAAAGGAGAAAATAATGTAGTCGCCGATGCACTTTCGAGGAAACGCATTCTTCTTATCGAGCTACAGACTCGATTCTTTGGATTTGAATGGATCAAACATAATTACGAATCTGAACCTGACTTTGGATCTTCACCAAGTGCAAGGAAAAGGCTGAAGGAGAATATCGACTTATGGACGACTATTTACTAAGGACGGGAAAATTATGTATACCGCAAGGAAGCATGAGGCGAAGTCTTGTAAAAGAAGCCCATTGTGGAGGATTAGCGAGTCATTTTGAGGAGAAGAATACCCTCGATATGCTTAAGGAACACTTCTTTTGGCCACATATGAAAAGAGACGTGCACCGCATAGTGGAGACATGCGTCGTGTGTAAAAAAGTCAAGAGTAAGGTTCTACCACAAGACTTGTATATGCCCTTACCCATTCCTTCACACCCTTGGACTGAAGTTAGTATGGACTTTATTTTGGGATTGCCACAAACTGCTCGTAATAAGGATTCCATCATGGTAGTTGTGGATCGTTTCTCTAAGATGACACATTTCATTCCTTGTACAAAAACGGATGACACCTTTTCTATAGTTGACCTATTTTTAAAGGAAATCGTTCGCCTACATGGTATACCGCATTCCATAGTGTCGGACCGGGACACTAAATTTTTGAGCTCCTTCTGGACCACTTTGTGGAAGAAGTTGTGGACGAAGCTGTGTTTTAGCACATCTTTCCACCCCTAAACTGATGGGCAGACGGAAGTTGTTAACAGGACCTTAGGCTCCCTCTTACGCAGTATTGTAGGTAAGAAACTATCCAGTTGGGATGTAGTCCTTCCCGGATTGGAATTTTCCTACAATCGCACCCTTCATTCCACTACTGAGCAAACGCCCTTTGAGGTTGCCTATGGGTTTAACCCATGTACACCGTTGGACCTTGTTCCGTTACCCATTAATGAACTGGCTAACCCATCAGGAGCAAACAAGGCCGAACAAATTAAGAAATTACATGAGAACTTGTGTCAAGCCATTGAGAAGAGAAATGCGAGCGTGGCCAAACGAGTAAACAAAGGCCGAAAAGAGGTTATTTTCAATGAAGGAGACTTGGTTTGGTTGCACCTATGAAAAGATAAATTCCCCGACAAAAGAAAATCTAAGCTTCTTCCTCGTGCGGATGGACCCTTCAAAGTGTTGCAGCGGATCAATAACAACGCTTATAAGATTGAACTGCCTGGAGATTACGGAGTATCAGCAACGTTCAATGTCATGGACATATCACCCTATATAAGCGATGATGAAAACTCCGAGAGGCCTGACTTAAAAGATTTGAGGTCAAATCCTCAATCACCTGGGGAGGATGATGTGCCCCGTAGGCCCGTTACACGATCCCAGACCCGAGTCCACAATTTTACTAACACACTTGTCTCTTTTGCAGGTCATGGTTCGTGTGAAGACTTGGAGGACACCGTTGACGACTTGAAGTGGGAGATTAAAGCTTGGGTCGTTGACCAACCAAAGCATCTTCTCATGTGGAAAGACTAAAGAGGCACCTTGATGCTCACATGGGAATTTGTCTTCCCGAGCTTTGATATTTGTTGCTTTTTTGAAATTTCGAACTTACTGGCAAACGTTGGCCTTCTTGTTTAAACTTTATTAGATGCATGTTAGGATTAGATGGATGTTAGGATTACATGAACGATAGGATTAGTTGGTGGCTTGGTTTGGCCCATTGAAGTTGAAGACATGGCTCAAGCCCACATGATGACCCATCATTCCCCTTCCAAGCCCAAGCCCAAGCCCAAGCCCAAGCCCAAGCCCACCATTAGGTCTATATATTCATGGCATTGGTGTTTGTAACTTTTTTTGGTTGATTTATGAGCACCTACGGATTTCTCTCTCAATAGAAGAAGAAGCTTAGAGCAAGAAGCTTCTAAGGTAAGCTCGGTTACAACAACCGAGGGGTTGCGCCCCCGAACCATTCTTCTAGCTTGGTAGCTAGTTGGAGTGGATTTTGCCACCTCTTTCTCCACTCTTTTGAGAGCGGAAAATAGCAAGGAGTGGCCTTAATCGATTCCTTGGATCGAGTTATCTTCCATGGAAGAAACTCTTGCCGGAAGCTCCATTGAAGCACTCATTGGCCGATTCTCGAAAAACAGTCCATAAATCCTTCATCTTAACGAATCTGGACCACGATTTTCACCAGCACACACCTCACTCACTTCACAAGATTCACCTAAAATTTCATTAAATTTCGAGCACGTTTGATATTTCTTTTACATTTTTCATTCTCGGATTTACTCGGATTTGTGTCACCCGGAGCTAACAATCTTCTTCGAGTTCTTGAGTCCTATTTGTATCATATTTTCTTAAAATTTTTATCATATGTTCAGCATATCATGAGAATATAATCGGGAAAGTTTCGTGATTTTGCAATTGTAGGATTTATTATAATTTTTTAAATAATATTCTATAAAATAGACGTCAAAAATTATAATAAATCGTACAAATTTTAAACAATCACAAAATCTTTATGATTATTTTCTAATGATATGCTGAATATGTGGTAAAAATTTCAAAGAATTTCGATATCGTGTGCTAGATTTTTTGTTGAGAACGGTAAGTCACCACCCCCGATGCAGGGGGGTCACCATCCCTGATCTGGAGATCGGCTCCCCGATGTTGAAATCGGAGGTGGGTCGACAAGGTTTATTTCGAACATTTTTTTATACTTAGAGGTTTAAATCGTTTGAAAATTTATTTGAATGTAGCTTTGTTCAATTCTCCGTACTTTAAAATTTAAATTGAATATCACCCGAGATCAAATTGAAAATTTTCACAATCTTAATCACAACTTTTTGTACAGAGTACCTACCAAAAGTCCATGGTAATCACTGTCAGAGATGTCAATTTGTTAACTGCTTCATCAAACAAGGAAGAAATCAATGGATAGTTTTTTTGGCGTGGTTTTTTGTTATATTGGGTTGGGAACTAACCAGATGTAAACATTATTTTTTCTTAAGACTGATGTATCTCTCTGTTATTCTCACTCTTTTTCAATTTACATAAAAATGGAGGGCACAACAACTGCACAATTGTCTTAGATGCATAAATTAGGTTATTTGGAAGTAAGAGATTTGATAGACACTCCTTTAAGTGTTTCTTGGTGATCGGCATTTGGATGCTTTAAACTTTAAAACTCTCTTATAGGGATGGAGATGGCTCAACTTATTTGTGGCGGTTGCAGAACTTTGTTAATGTATACAAGAGGTGCAACCAGTGTGAGATGTTCCTGTTGTCATACTGTGAACCTTGCACCTGGTAAATTTATTTTCTTTATTTAGCTTAGCAAATATGGAAAACTTTCATATCTAAAAACGTTTTCTGATTGCTTGAATATGTGAATCTCCTGACGTGCAGCATCATTTGTGGGGTTTATCTTGCTCAGCTATTAACCTACTTCTTGGGTATCCTGTCAAACAGTTTGATTACGGTCAATTTTCTGTCATTATTATTAGACTTCTTAAAAATTGTTACTTTCCTTTACACTTAATTGTTCTCTTCTTTTGCATCCGTCATTCTTAGACGGAAGAAAAGAGAGACTTTGTTGATATGAGTGAAATAATAAAAGGAATAAGTTAGGGGGCATAGTGAGATAATATTGGAGTGAGGTGCAGATTTAGCGAAACTTATTAGTAGAGGAATATTTTGTAGGAGATATATAGTGAGGGGAAAGGGGATTGTTAATTATGGAGTATTGACTGTTGTTGCTTAGTATTCTAGAGGGAGATTAGGATTAGGGTTTAAATCTATGGATTTTCGGATTCGTGGTTAGTTTTAGGGAAATTTTGGAGTCTTAGCATTGTTCCTAGATTCGTAGTCGTTCTTTTGTTTAATCTCAGGTTCACTGTGCAACAATGGTATCAAAGCCAATGATCCATGGAGATTGCATGGAGAAGCTGGGGAAGGAACTGTCATGCGTGTAAGCCGAACTATCAAGGTTGAGCGGTCATGTTTCTGTCTTGTCCAGAATGGAGGAATCACTCAACCAAAATTAATAGCAAAATCGAGGATGTTGAGAGAGGCGAATTAAGAACAGAAGACCCAAGTGCACCATCGGTCAAGGAAGAAAGGGGCTGGAGAAAAATGAGGAACTGCCTATTATGGAAAGAAAAATATCGACACGATGGAAGAAATTCAAGATGAAGAGGAGAAGGATCAAAAAAGACTAGAACATAATTCCTCAAGTAGAAAAATGACCTCAGTGAATATTGAATACAACTCAGTGGCTGCTACTTTAGAAGGCGAACCAAATCATTATTTCCATAACTCCTGATCTATTCCAGTAAGAACATTGCCTGTATCGAAAGCTGCCTGATAGGAACAGATTGATCTGGATCTTTGAGTATTTTGGGTGGCAAGAAGAGATGTGTGCCAGAGGTTCTTCTGGGAATCCGACCCTAATGAGTGGGGATTGGCAAAGGAAGCTCGGAACCTGCACCTTACACAGAAGTGCCCAGATTGAGCTCCTCCACTGCTGAGCGAGGAAGGAAGATATCAAACCGTGGACAGTTGGAGATTGAACTTTGGAGAGCCGAATCCGTGCAGCGATGGAAGTCTTCAGGGACGGTGGTGCCGTGTGTGTGACGGATGATGAGAAGAAGTTCTAGGCGGCTACGGTTATTTTCAGCTCACAAGATCAACTCCATTTTGGCTCAAAATTAATGTTGGATTGGGTTGGAAGATAAGTATTTCAAATCGGGCTAGGCTAAAAATGTGGAGAAGGATTCTTATCTCTTAGGCTGGGCTGAAACAATGCAAACTGTACCCGAGAAATTAATGGAGGCAAGAAATTCAGGGAGTAAATCTTAGAAGAAGAGCTCGAATTTGAA